>OY292514.1:6062688-6662688 GCA_958496365.1 Subacronicta megacephala
TGCCGGCGGCGCTGGCCGTCGTCACCACGTCCGGCGACGACAGCGCCCCCGCCAGGTCCACGCGCGCTGCTGTCGCCGCACCGGCCGCGCCCGCCGCACCGTCGCCCTCTGGTGGAGCGTTACCCAAACCCGAAAAGTAACGTTGCAGGTCGGACAGGTAGATCTGCCCACCTGCCCCATCTGTCGTATTATAGATTTTATTAGAAGTCGGCCTCAACACTCATTCATCAAAACATTGAATTTGAAGTAATTTTCGTTACTTTTTCGTTCTATTGATATTATTAAATTCTCAACATCTCGTATCCTATAAAGCATCCATGACATGATTGAATGAAGTTCGTTACAAATTTGGCTATGGATGTACTCCAATATATTGTCAAACGTCAATAATTTTGTTACTCATTAGTATTCTATTTATTTTTATATTAGTACTGTTGACCCATTGGTAAGAAATAATAGGATATTCATAATGTAGCAATCATATTGGTGAATATGAAAAATACATTTAAAGATTGATTTTACGTGTTACAGTTAGGCAGTTTCAGTATAATGTTGACACTTACCACGCGGCTGGGCAGCCGTGGCCGTGTTGGGCGGAGTGGCGGTGGGCGCGGGCACGTCGCGCGCCCGTGATGCTGTGCGCGTGGTGCTGGACTCAGTAGTGCGAGGCGCGCTTCCCCCGCGACTGCTGTTACCGCTGCCCGCTGACGGACGAGCGCTAGTGTTGCCGCTGTTGCTGCCACTATTGTTACTGTCAAAATACATTACAAAACATTGTTCGAGTTGTGTTAGCTCTTGTAACACAAGATGACACTATTATACACTCAGTGGTTACCAAGTGGTACAAGTACCTCGAATCTCTCTCTCTCTCAACATCTGACACAATGTAGTTCCTCCTTCATTCAATATATTTAAATAGCCATAGTATACCATGGTACCTCCTTTTAAGTATACAACAGATATCTTAAAGAGTAGAAAGAATCTAAAAAACAAACAAACATGTAATTTTTTTGAATGTTGTTATTTACCCCATTGTTCCAAGCAGAGATGACAGTCCTCCAATTTGTCCAACTCCTCCAAGGAGTTGCATAAGCTGCTGCTGTGACATGTTGTTTAGAATATTCTGTAACTCTCCATCCTGTCCACTGCTGGTACCACCTCCACGGCCTCCAGATGTTGGAGGATTGTTTAAAGCCTCATTGATGCGACGGCATAAATCATCATCTTTCTCAGTCTTGGGCTCCTATCAGACAATTATATTTTGTATGCAAACTAACTACTATTAACATTGTAAAGTTAAAACATATTTTTTTATATACACCTCAGTTATATGTACTTATAAAAATATACATAAACAATCATTTGACAATATTCCCAATATATTATATATGTATGAAAATTCACCAATCCCTTGTTGATTTTTTTAAAGTTTAGTATTGGTGTTGTGATAATGCACAAATTATGTATCATAATAACTTTTAAATACTTGTTTCTTAGTCAATCATAGATACCATATCTATGATTGACTAAGAAACAAGTATCAATTCTTTTTACTCTTTATGTCCTATTCTTATATTATTTAACTTAATTAGCTTGTCAGTTATAATTATTATGCATTTATAGAATCATAAGTTCCTTCCATTAAAGAAACAATGCAAAATTTACAAACTGTTTAAAACTTACTGTTTTGTTTTTTTTACTCATTTCTTTTTATTCAGAAAAATCAAAATAATTTATTTTATCCTCATATTAGGCTGCAATTTACATGTAAAAAAAGCCTACTCTCATAATAAATACAAAAATGGAACAGAAATTGTATTCATAAATTTTAATATGTAATAAACGATGCTAGTTACAAGGAAAGACCAAGTCATTTCAAGATTTGATTGCTAGAACACCACAGAACTGAATATGACTTGATGTTGATATATAGACTCATCAACGGTATAGCAGATGCCATTTTGTACACTTATTTGGACTGTAAAGTAAATATGTTCTAAACCTTCAGTGGAAATTAAGGACATTGAGAAATACAACAACATTAATCCCGCTCAAATCAATAAGACCTTTTTTTCAGACTCTTCCCTGTTTTCACAAGCACTTGAGAGACCTAATGGAATCAACACCAGATTTAATTTGATTTTATTAAGTATTTTCCATGTAGTGCAATTATAGCCTTGTGATATGACCATTGAACTGCCAAGTTCAATGGTCATATGGTCAAAAAGGTCTCGACGCGAATCCAAGGCATGTACCTGTCTTTTCAAAGTCATGTACGCACATGACTTCATAAATGAATAATTAACTATCATGCGCTTAAAAAGAAGAAGGAAAACATTGTGAAGAAACCTGACAGGTTTTTGAAGGCATGTGAAGTCTGCCAACCCGCAGTAGGCGAGCATGGTGAACTGTAGCCTAATCCTTCTCGTTCTGAGAGGAGACCCGTGCCCAGCAGTGGGACAATGTATTGGGTTTATGATGATGATGAAGTATTTTGGTCAGAGAGAAGCCTTAGGGGCAGATTCCACTATTAGTGATTGTAATCATTGCATATTGCTTACATCAACTAACTGAATTTGTCATTGAATTAAGTTTACAGTTTTGTATTAAATAATCAACAGAAAGAATTAGATATTGGCAGTGGTGCTTATTTGTTTGCTTTTTGGAACCCAGTTTAACACCTACCTGCATCCAAAAAAAGTATTTCTTCGAAAAGGACTTGAACTTGAGAACATAAACTCTCCCAGTCGTACATTCATTAACTCTCACAAATTCACAGTCATCAGGAAATATGAGCAAGTCATCCTCGACTTCGCCAGTAGTACGGTCTTTCCAACAAAAATGCATCAATGAGTCTTCTCCTTGGTACACATACAAAAGACCCTTCCTTTTATCAGGATGAACCATACGCCCTTTAAGAGTCATTCTCCCAGCACGAAATTCTACGAGATGCTTGTTGCCTCCTGAGCTACCGCCCAAACCAGAGGTATTGCCGAATAATGCAGTTGCCGACATGATTCTGAAACAGAAAGTCTAGGATATATAATATGAATGAATCCGCTAACATCCGCGAAACTCTTTTAGAGTGTCAATAACATGAATTCGATTTTGAAGTCAATTTTTTTACATTTTTACTTTACCTGGATGAATAATTGGTATCCGTATTGGCTGATTATTATGTAAATCGAAAATAAGCGTATAATAATTTTATACGCCTAAATTTGAAATTTTAACAATGACTATGATTTTCCACGAATGTTGGATGTTGAAATCAAAGAGCTTATGTTGAAATGAATGAATTTATTTTAGTCAGTGAATAAATTCGATGCAGTGTGACCAGATAATTATTTCCAAAAATACCGAGACACCTCCAAAAAAATACTGTAATATACCGAGTCGGTATGTCGGTATTACCGACCTTCGCAGGGCAAATATACCAATATAAATACTGATTTTCTTAAGGCTAAAGCGTCAGCCAAGGGCGCGAAATTATTTTTTTCTTGGCAAATAATTCTGCTATATCACATTCTAGTTACATGCAATGTAACTAGAATGTAATACATTTACTTATTTACGATTGAGTATTAAGCCTAAAGCGTCCGCCTTGGGCGTAAAATTAATTTTGTTCTTGGTTTTTCCCAAATTATTCGGCTATAACACATTCGGTAGAATGCTGAGCAGTAAATCATTTTACCTAAACAAACTGAACGTACCTATTGGACGAGTTGATATTATAATTCATATCCGAGTGTTGTGTGTACCTATCTACATACCTATTCATACAACTGAATACCTATTCTAAGTTTTCAGTTTTATGAATACCTTATAAATACCTTGTTTTGAAAAAAGTAAAGATTGTATTGCATAGTTTAATAATCCTACAACGGCGGTGGCGGCCCGCCTGTGATGTCCTATCTGTAAATTACTGATCTATGCTCCCAAAGAAACGTAGATTGAACTTTTCCCAAAGAAACGTAGATTGAAACATTATTTAGGTAATTATGGATGTTCACGGAATTCCCCGAACCTTGGTTCGCGACGTTCGCGAGGACGATTGCTTACGGTATTACTAACTTCTTAACCAAAATATACCCAAAAATACCGACTTCCGCCAATATACCGATTTATCAAACCAATACCAATAAACCGATAAAAACACTCATATTGGAAAAAGTCGATAAAATATACTAAAAAAGTATTAAAATACTGAATCTGGTCACACTGTTAGTTGAATGAACTGTAGAATGATCGACCAACTGCAGAAATTATTACGAAGTCATGATTTCACGTCTCTGTCAGGGGGTCTACTCTCAAAATCGACATCGATATATTCGAATCGATACGATACTACTCCGAATGTATCGCATCAAAGAGTAGAATAATATACTAGGAAAAGAGAGCCCTCTCAGCAATATTCGTGTCACCACTCACCACAACTGACATTTGTTGAACACTAAGGCCATCTTTTGACGTTTCCCATGTACTGATTGTTTTATATAGAGATATATATAGATATATGTACGTGTCTACGTATATTATATATTAATATATATATTAACCTATATTAGGTTTATATACTTCTGTATGTGGTCATAGTGCATAAAAAAAAACAAGTTTTTCAGAAATTTCTTTATTTCGGTGCTTTATAGTATTTGTTTTTCATAATAAATTTACGCCATTACAATTTACGTCCATTGCATTATTAGTCCACATTTTACCGCACAGAATTCGATTAACGCTTTTGCACTAACTGTAAATCAATATATTTACTTTGTCTTTGTGTGTTTCACATCGAAAACTTACAACTTAACACAATTTCTGAATAATAACGCACAAAATATCACGAAACAGTGACTGAAGTTGAGAGAAAACAACCAAACTTAGCAACCACCATATTCCACATAATGTCGATAAAACAGTAACACTAGTACCAATTCTTGGAATAAGCTCCATCTATGGTATTATGAGGCACAACGCAATGAAACTTATTTTTGTTTTATGGGATTTATCGAGAGATAGCGCTACTGCCTACACAATAAGTATCAAGTATAGAAGTGTCCAGCCCCTGTATCGCATCCACCCTACTCTAACAAATGTTCGAATCCTTTGTCGTTTATCGTATCCATAGACTAATTATTTTGATTTTTTATATGTGATGATAACCTTGATAAAACAACTAAATATTCTCTATGGCCTCATTGTCACAGTTTAAAATGTCATAACTTGCAGACGCGCGAGATTTTGTTTTAAATAATCTAGAGTTCAAGTGGTTTTAAAATGTTTCAATATGAAACTTATAACAGTCGTGAGACTAGTGAAGTGTGCCTAAGGTGTGTGTGTGTGTACAACTGATTTTATTATTTCAATAATAAAGTTTAAAGAAGAAGTAAGTAATGCAATTATTTGTTGTGATGGAGCAGTGTATAGGGAAAAAAATGTATTTGTGTTGTATTACTTTTAGGTCATGCAGCATCGAACAATTAAACGCCTTGGTCAGAGAGTAGCTTTAGAATAGTTAGCACGGGAGCTCTTTGGTACACTTGATATATTAAAATATTATAGTGTACACACGGCTACTGGTCAACCTATACAAAACCAGTTTAAGCGGATCTCGCATTGTATAGACTTCCCATACAATAAGAGGCCAGCGTGAAATGGTTTTGTATAGCTTGATGTGTAGCCGTGCGTACCATATCCAAATAAATGTATCTAATCATGAAACTTTTTCGTTCTAATTTGAATACTAACTTTTATTTTGATTACAATCACAGTGCTAATTAGCAAAATCCGATAATTTTAGGTCTTAAATGAATGTCTTCTACGTGTTGAGGGAGCAGTCGATGTCAAAAGATGAAATACAAGAAAATTAACTGCAGTCACCAAAAATCACAAGCGAAAATCAAAACGATAATGCCGACGACATCCTAGGAGGTATCGTTGAGATTATCGTAAAGTGTACGTTTTGGTCGTTGTCAAATTCGAATGTTCGTTACTGTCATCTACACCTAAGAGTAGGGTTACGAACGATATTGTCGAATTTTGTATCGTTCGTTCTTTCATCGTTACGACAATCGAAATGATGTAACTAAGAGTAGGATTCGACGCGACAAATGTCACGACATATCGATTTTACGAGTAGACCCCCGAATCAATTGCGACATCTGGTACGTACGGACGGCTACACATCAAGCTGGTTTTGTATAAAACCAGTTTACCTTGGTCTTTTATATATTGAGGACGCCTATGCAATGCGAGATCAGCTTTAATTGGTTTTGTATAGGTTGACCTGTAGCCGTGTGTACACTATTATATTTTAATATATCAAGTGTACCAAAGAGCTCCTGTGCTAACTATTCTAAAGCTACTCTCTGACCAAGGCGTTTAATTGTTCGATGCTGCATGACCTAAAAGTAATACAACACAAATACATTTTTTTCCCTATGTGTAGTGTAAACTGTAAGTATAAGTTGGTTAATAAATAAATAAATTAAATTAAAATAAATAAATTCCACTCCGATACAAAATCAATATATTTACCTAAATTACCTATTTATTAATCTTATTACTGGTTTCAAACACTTACGCGAATATATGACATTAAAATAAACCTACTTTTTATGGATTTATCGTAACCAGATGCTGTAAGGATCCGAAACGTCGGGAATTAAATAATATCAATAGGTTTATCGCGATAAAATCCGTAAAAAGTAGTTTTATTTCTTTTATTTTATTATATTATATTTTTTATTTTAATCTTAATTTCAACACAGTAAGTATATATAACTATAATAAGTCTGAAGTCTTTGCAAATCAACGATATATAAACTATAGATAGGTACGTTACCCGCTCTCTTTAATGGCAACAAAAAATCAAGGCAATTGCCCGGATCACGTTTAGTTACGCACCAATCGGAACGTAACTATTGATGGTATATTCGTCTCTTTCTAACAACGGTTACACCGTGAGGTGGCATTTATTTTATTTCTCTTTCTTCGCACGTATTAGTGGCTATCTAATAGATGTGCTGTTTTTGATGGCCGTAATGTTCGAGAATAACGCGTCTATTTAATAAAACGTCTTTGTTGCAAATATACTCAAAGTTAGGTCTACAATAAATAAATAAATGATATTTCATGTGGAGAGTTGGGAAACAAATGCGAAAATGTAAAAAAAAAACATTATTTTAATATTTCTTTGTGACCCAAAAATAATTTACTTTTACTTTTTTATTGGGCACACAAGTACGACATACATAGTTATTTATATTTGTATTTTGTAGAATTTTTCATTTTTTGTTATTCGATTAACCGGTATCGACTAACGATAACTTTTTATTTGTCGTCGGATGGTCGATGGTCGGTCGAATAAGGAATAAGATAGTGACGTGTTTTGTACAGCAATCGTTCCGCGCTCGTCATTAAAAATAAAGCAAAGTACCTATCGTGACAAGTTTAAACAGTCTAAACATAATTTAATTAAAAAATTGTGTAAGTTTAAACCGCTTACACAGGAACAACAATTAGATTTACTATTTATAAGTAGGTCTACACTGAAGTAATACGCATCGTATATTTATATTGCCTACGCTTTGCGGATTCTTTCATTATGAGTGGTGTACAAACTGGTAAGTGTTATTTTGCCTTTATTGTTTTTTATAGAATGCTGTATTACATTCTATGTATTGTCGTTGCAATGAAACAATAATTTACTGATAAACATGCTAAATAAACCTATATCAGGATTCGTAGTGTCCACCAAGATAATGATAAAATTATAGAAGATATTTGTAGGTAAGTACTATTACTGTAAAAAATATTGTTGTCTGACAAATAGATAAAAAAAAGTTATTTTGTGTCTTCAACTAGAAGTGGAGATTCACTAGATCACAATCATATTTCAATGGGGTGCATCATTGTGTAAAACTTAAAGAGGTATACCTACCTACTTACTTTGATAGATCATTTTAGTCAAGTATGTCATTCCCATTATGAAATGAAAGCCAACCTGCATTATACATTTAAGTGTGGTTTCATTTAATTCTGAGAGGAGACAAGGGCCTAGCTGTGGTACAATATAATTGTTTAATCAATGAAAATTGATTAGGCACATACATTATACCTATTCCCTTTTACACAGTATGATTCTTCTTTTATTTTACCTTACTGGTTTCTAACACTTACGCGAATATTAGAATATTTATTTTACCTTGTCAGAATCAAGACCAACTAAACCTTCCACATGTGTTATCCATTACTTATATAATACATATGTATATATTTTAATCTATTTAGCAAATAATTACATTCTCAAAAGAAAATATTATTTTGGGCATCAGACCTGGTTACTCTTTTAATAGCATAAAATTTAATTTGGATGCTGACACCCAACAATACATATTTTTTTAACCTGGCAAGCGGTACAGTTCCTCTTTTAAGCACATAACAATAGATTTTGCATTGTGTCTACAATATGCCGCTTGACAGACTTGTTCCATTTTATCTTTATCTATACATAATATCTAGTTGAAGTAAACAATCCAGAATAGGCTTTTCATTTAAATTATAAATACCTAGTGTTAGTAGGATATTGTTAATTGTTTACTATTAATGAATTAAGTCTGATTTAAAAGAGATAAAAATCATTATTGTAAACAGCAGGTCTTAAACAGCCATAACAGGCAAGCAACTGAGCAAACTATTAGTAATCTCTATAAAATTAAATTTACATTTTTGATTAATGACACAGCTATCTCAATTAATTCAAATATAGCTTCTTTGATACTAAACACTCTATTCTTGATTAAACATTAGTCTTAACTTTTAAGTTCCACATTATACACATGACTCATAACCAGATAGTGAATATGACTAATTCATGAAATGATAGGTAGGTATTTTATGACTTCAATAGATAATACTATCTAATTTATATTTGTATCATACATAATTATTATCTATGCTATTTAAGTAACTTTTATAATAAGGGGGTTTGTACAGTCGCCAGCAGGTCGAGGTATACAAAACTGTCAAATTTCTCCAAATGATTTTAAACCTTAAATTGTTGAGAATAAAGTTCAAAATCAACTGAGAAAATTTGACATTTTGTGGTAACTTGATGTGCTGGCCACCGTACGTAATAAAAAAGTAAATAATAATAGTAATGAATGTGTCATAATAGGATTTTTTTAAAACTATCAATCAACTGCTTCATTATCCTATTTTTTTTTATTATATGAACAACTAGCTTTCCGCCCACGGCTTCGCCCGCGTGGTTGTTGGCTTTTCTGCATTTAAATTTTTCCCGTTTTTGCAACATTTCGATGGCTGCTACGTAAATAATCGTATGCAACAATAATGCTATGCTATAAAAAACTAAAAATAATTCGTATTTTATTCCTACTTCATATTGAAGATTCCTTTATTATCTATGCATAGTGTTAATTTTAAAACAAAAGGTTTAAATTCAACGATACAATGCAAGAAAACATCTTTAAAGCTCTGTCCCGAAAAGTTTGCATAAACACTATACGATTATATACGTAGGAGACATCGATTTTTCATTTATGCTCCGCTCCTATTTTTGCCTTAGCGTGATGATATATAGCCTATAGCCTTCCTCGATAAATGGGCTATCTAACACTGAAATAATTTTTCAAATCGGACCCGTAGTTCCTGAGATTAGCGCGTTCAAGCAAATAAACAAACAAACAAACTCTTCAGCTTTATAATATTAGTATAGATTTATTTATTTATTTATTGTTTTTTACCAAAAATTTATTACAATAATACATTCACTAAATACATTTAAGAACAAAAACAATAACGTAACAATTACTTAAAGGTAAACACCGCATATGTTTTATATTACAAAAGGGTTAGAAACAGCAAGCTAACGTAAGACAGTCTTTAAGAAGAAACGGCGTCACTGTGAAATTATTGGTAATCAAGAGGCAAACCAACAAGAGTTGATTAAATTTTTGAGAGAGAGTCGAAGTGAAGGTCGATTATATCACTAGAGCCATTAATCGACTAACATAATCTAGAACAGGGAAAATTGGCACCTAAAACGGTCCTTCTATGCGGAGGATAGAGTGGTGTGATCGAGCTGCGAGGAAGTCTGCAAGGCGCACGCAATTTGAATAGTGCTAGAACAATATTTGTATATGTATAAGTAAGTAATCTACTACTTGTATGTATCTACATAATTCGCTCACTTTTATATCACCCTTTTAACCTGAATTGGGTTTTTACTCGTGTGCGGAAAATTCTCATGGATAGCCTGCCACGCGGGGAGGTGGCGGCAGGGTATTTCGGACTCGTACATATTCCACTTGCCTTCTTTTGCCCTGTGGCCACGGCCCGGGCTCTATTTTAAAGCAAAGTTAATTTTTAGTTGCTCATTGTCGCTGGTCCAGAGCTCGAGTCCCTCCCCGTCAAGTGCTCAAGTGAATGTCCAGACGGTATGTATGAACTTAGCCGTTCCGAACTGCCGCGGTGATAAAATCATTTAATTAAGTGTTGTAATACATAAATATCGAAATTAGTAAACAAAATAATTAGAAATGTGAAACACGACTCTAAATATATTTACACCGACTCTTTCTATTAAAATTTATCACTTCTAAACCACTTGCAAACAATCATCAAATTCGGTTATAGCCAATGGCAATGCCATTGCTCGCGTTTGTATCGCTTCAAAGTTCCGCTGATATAATATAATCAAGCTCGTACTAATGAGTGGTATCCAACCAATTAGCTTTTCAAAAATGTTTGCTGTCGGCTTCGAGTTCAAATATGAGTATTTTACGCGAAACGACGTCCAAAACCCAATTTCGGGGCAAACTCATATCCTGATGTTAAGTTGGTGGTAACTTTTTGAGCTTCTAAGTACCACTGGACGGGACTGACGTCTTTACGCGCTCTTCGAGGCGGGGAGAGATATTAAATGTGTTAGGATTATTTACGAATGGATCTAAAATACCATTAATTTTAGTAAATAGGCAAATAACCTTTGCTATGGAATCCAAACTTCCTAACTGATATTATAAATGCTAAAGTAATAGTAATCTGTAGTGATAAGTCTGCTTGTTTGTTATATTTTCACATTGTTTATTACGTTTTCACACCGAAACCGTTGAACCTATTTTGATGACCTAGCAGAACTAACCTTAGGTTACATTTTGTCTCAAAAACTTCTAAGATGCGAGGGAAACTGCCTGCAACAGCTACTTAGTCCTGTATAAAATTCCGTTCTCTCTTGCTGCTTATTTCAAAATCGACGGATAACAGGAAAAAATTTAGTAGAAATATCCTTTTTATTATCGTAAGGGACATGCCATCTAAAACCATGATCTAAAACCATTGCCTTTTCATAAATATTTTATATTAAATTCCTAATAAGTTCATAAGAAAGATTTATGAACACGCAGAAGCGGATATTTTTATAAAAAAACTTTGCCATAGGCACCATTACATTGGAAGCAGACTATTCGAAGGTAAATATAAAGACAGACACATTTAAAATTAATTTTTGGCTCTCTTAAAAAATCGTGGTTTGTGTGTTAATACTTCTGACATCAAGCCAGGTAAATTGCTAGTTTGCATTGCCTAAATATAATGAAATAAATTAGACCACTAAATAAACGAAAAAAGAAATAGCTGAAAACGAATAAAAATATAAGTATGTGCTTAGTCAAACTGTAACGAAGATCTCAAATCAAATTGAGAGCAGATACCTAATGATTGGAATAAAAAAAACCCAGTTCTGTTCGCGACAAATCATTTACCTAGTTGAACCATCGATTTGGTTGTGAGTCATTCGTCGTGCAAACTGCAGATTTTTTACTATATTTCATCAAGTAACAAATGACGCAATATTCCCGCGCCGTCGCCGCTGCCCGCTCTTTCGCCTGCGGTACTGTCAATAAACTTTAGCGGCACAAGGTGAGCTCAATCTATGGTTTTGTTGTTTTGTTACCACTTTGAAACTTGTTGCTTGGTCAGAGACCTTTGAGTATGATTCACTGATAGCGCGTAAGCTTACTTGGATCAATGTGTCGGATTTATTTAATCTGTAATTTTATTATTAGTATATACCTAGACAAAATTCATGCAAAAATCTTTTGGAGGTCAAAAATTTAAATTTATAAGCTGTGGAGAACAAAACTCGCGATATTGGTGAAAGTGGCGAACAAGCAATCAGGCAGCAGCGGCGCGAAACGAACGCGAGTTGGCTCGCTTGGAGGGGCTCGACGTGGCGGAAGAAACTGACATCATTGCGCGCCGCCGGTTTATACATTCATGTTTCTCAAGTCAGTCGTGATTATTGCGAACAACAAAATGTTTGTAAAGTGACAGTACCATCCTAATTATTTGCCCATTTATAATGTAGAACTACACATTTAACCAAGTGATCTCAATTTTATGCAAGGCATATGTTGTTACCTCGTGAATATACGTAAGGACTATATTAGCTTGAATTACATGATCGTATAGATACAAAATAATTATGCTTAATTGCCGCGGAATACGAGGCAGATAGAATGGCAAGTGATGAAACGTCAAACTGCGCCGTGGAGCCGACGAGCTTGGAGTACATGGAGGATCCTTACTTTGTACTGCCGGACGACGACTCTACGCCGAGCTTCGATGTGGCAGTGGATGAATTGGATGAACTAGAGGAGTTACCGAGTTGGACACACAACGACCCTGAGGCTGACTGGCGCATGCTGCCTGACCTTGCCGATTCCGCATTATGCATTGAAACCGAATTCTACGTTGACAATCGCCGTCGCCGTTTAAGAATATTTAGAAAAAAAATACGGGAAGTACGAGTTACTTTTCAAGATTTATCAAAGCCTTATCTTGCCAAGATGTCCAGTCACACGAACTACAAGAAATTCTTAGGTATCGCTGTTGGAGGTTAGTTAAAAGAGAGGGGGAGAGTTATAAGTAGAGGCATTTAATTCTTTCGTCCCATTGACATTTTATTATGATGGTAGACCTTGCTTCATGACAGTCGTGATGATCATTTTAACTATCTAATTATTTTATTATTATTTATATAGTCGTTTAAATAGAATTGTTTTGTCAATAATTTATAAGCGTAAGAGTGCTGTTACAGATTGTTTATCTGTATTGCACAATTTAATTATGAACACAAACATTACCTTTATACGCACTTCTATTTGAAATTTTTCTTCTATTTGAAATTTTGAAATTTTCACTTCTATTTGAATTTTTTTTGAATTTTTCTAGTCTCTGCCTACCCCCATGGGAGACAGGCGTGACAATATGTATGTATGTATGTCTATTTGAACACCACCACCTATAGCAGTCTAGATTCCACAAGCAGTGGAACTTTTAAATCACACGAGTTTTAAATCCACAAGCAGTGGACTGATCTATTGTTTCGGATGAGATAAACAATCACAAGATACTTGAAGGCGTATATAGTAATTATGATTTGAATAGTTTGATTATGTACCTTTCTGGTACATTAGTACATCGGTTTATTAAATGCATTTTACGAAATGTCCAAATCACCCATCTCAGTACGTTATCTACCAAACTAAATTCGTGCGTGTAGTTAGAAAACTGTAACGGTAATTTTTTGTCGTAACGTAAAACTATTTCTTCGTATCGTTTGAATTTTATACCAACTTTATGTAATGTAGTCTTACCCTACACCGTTTAAACATAAGTTTCTCTGTTGGCCTGTGCCAGTCTAGATTCAGAGTTTCATTTCAGATTATAATATATAACTTCTAGCGTAGCAGTCGCGCTTAGGACCACTAATGAGTCAGTCAGCTTTTTATTAAATGCATATGGAAGTCTAACATTGAAATGATATTTATATCTGTAAATAGATCTTTTAAAGACATTTTTACAAATTATTTATTTTGAGGTGAAGAACAAACAAATATATTTAAAGGTTTTGTGTCTGTCTGGGAAACGGTGTTGTCGGGACTTACACTGGAAGATAGTTGATGGCATAAGAAATTAGTTAGCTAGTAAATTATCGGAAACGGCTCTAATGGTTTCGATATCTCAATTTCAGGGTAAACAATGGAGCGGAAAATGGGTAAATATAAGTAAATCATGATGTCCTACATCTAAAGGCTAACTATTAAGTATTTGATTGTAACTGTTTAGGGTTTGCAACACCAACAATTATCATGTCAAATCTAGGTATATAGTCTTTACCCATATTAACATGAAATGATTATGATTATATCATTACGTGACCGTTAGTTAGGGCACAGTATACTAATCTATACTTATGTTGTGGTTAGGGGCGCCTTTGTGAGCTATCGTAAGTTCATAATGTTTTCTATCTGATGTATTTCTATTTTCACTATCGAGATCTGAATTAATTTAATAGGTACATAAAAGTATATTTTTTGTAAGTAAATACTTAAATATTGTTAATTTTGATATCAGCTGAAGAGGCAATGGCCGGCGCTGGCGCGGGTGGCGACGTGCATACTCCCGACGAACTGGCAGGGCTGACACCCGAGCAGGCCGATCAGCTGCGTGCCGAATGGAGTAGAGAACTTGCGCGCGTGGAGGACGAGATTGCTACATTGCGCACCGTTTTGCAAAGCAAGGTACCTTTTTATGATGTTAACTTATTTCCGAAGTATGCAGAAGTCGACGATTAGTTGTAACTTGGCCTTGGCTTTATGTGAGTAGATATAGATTATAGTAGTATAGTAAGTATATATTTTTTACTTACACTGGAATTTTCTCCTGTAGCTCGAATAGGTACAAACATAATAAACAAAAATCTCACATTCATGAACCTTGAATCTTGAATTCTGTAGATCATACAATAAATCCAAATTTACAAAATTTGTAAATGCCAACTTTTTTCCTTGAAATTATTTTATTTATACTAGGTACCGACAAGTTTTATCGTAATTCCAATTACTACTTCCATCATCAGAATCAGATCCTTGTGATCAGAATATGTAGAATGTAGATACTTACATTACATTAGTAAGACAAAAAGTGAAGTTTTTAGGAGATATTGATTAGTGTTCTGAAATTTAGTACCCGCGCATGTGTGGTTGATGGCTTAATTCAACTCCGTGTCGCGGAGCAATGCTATTCGGAGCATGTCAGGTGGCGTCGCCATTCTCGCAGATCGCACCAGTATGCGTATATTTTTGCATCATAACAAAGAAGATGACTTACTGTTAGATATCATTAAACATATGGTATCGTTCACACCTCGATACGCTTGGCGTCTGTCACGTGTAGCAACAGCGACGACGTTAACGCAACACTACGGCCCGTGACGTAAGTTCATTAGTTGATACGTTAGTGCTCCGCCAAAATAGCTACGCTTTCGTAAAGAGTGGGCTTTAACGTATTTAAATTAAAACTCTACTCGTCCTAATTATTATAGTTACTATTCTGTATCAATATAGTAACTAAAAAGTTGCAGCACTCTTAATACCTGCATAACATATGATTTATCTTTGTCCGGCCTTTACTTCATCCGTAGGATATTTTTTCCTCGACGCTCTTTTTTCAGATTTGGAAAGAAGTTCCAAGGCGGTGCTATAAATAAGGTGGGTGATCATGAAACTCACCTTATACAAAGCAGCCAACGCAACTCGACTCTTGCGAACAGCATTGTCGTACAAAAGCAGGACACCTTTGGTTAATTTCCTGTCTTATTTGATTTTTTTTTATTTCAAATAAGCTTTTACAAGCGTCAATAAAACGTTATTGACTCTAGTTGCACGGTTCCAAAACGTTGATTAGGATCAACGTTTTGGAAAGTTGATCCTAACTTTCTTGCCGGAGAAGAATCCGGCAAGAAACTCCATGGACACTTTTTTTAAATATATTGTTTTTACATAATTTGCTGGTACATTATAGCGATAACAGGATGTGAGGATATTGGCGGTTTATGTCATAATTAGCCTAATTATTATTATTTTAACTCTGATAGCCTCTTTTAACTGCTCTAAAATTGAGGTGTAGTATTCTCCGGCTATAGAAACCTGTTTCCTTTAATCAAACAACCTTCGGTGACACAGAAAACTATAGCCATGATTTTTCTCGCCGACTGCGACACCTTGAATTTCAATGGCGGTGGTGACGGTGGTGTACCTTTTTTATGCCACTACAAGGAATTTTGCTTACACTCAGGTTAATAGAGATGAATCCAGTTTTCATCCCCACTCGTGACTCTCCAAAAAATCATATTTGTCTTCATTACACTATAATAGTTCATAACTTCATACACTAGAACACTCGGCGCGCTGCTGTTTTTGTGGCGGTGGGAACTCATCTTGTACTGACTTTTATCATGACGTGATGATTATGGCGGACTTTAAAAATACATAATAAAAAAATATTAAAACTCACGCGGTGACGAGCTCAAGCACGGTATTATTTAATATGTACTGTGTCAAAAGTTTGGCCTAATTTACCTAATTTACGCGGGTCGTTACGTAAAGCTAAGGGCGCCGGGCGGCACAGGCGATTGATTGACCTCCCCGTTCGGTGTTTCTTGCGCCGATTTTTGTAATAAAAATGGGTGCCAACTTGAATAATTTTTAAATATCTTTTTGTATTTTTTAGGCATTTTCCATGCAAAGATTTCTAAGTTATTAACTAACTAACTAACTAACTGACGTCGCCTCAAAGACGTAAATTAAAAATGTGAAGGCAAATTTCGACATGGCGGTCATAGCGTCTGGTGTACTTAACCAGAAGACGCAGGTTCGAATCCTGCCCGCGGTCGTATTTTTCCTTCACTAAAATAACTTAGTAATTTTTAAATGTAAAAATATAACACAGGCTAAAAACCATTGCAATAGATTCTGTTACTTATTCTGAACAAACTACTTTCGGCATTCAGGTAAACAAATGTTGTATAATGAACTGACTGCCTCATTGGTTTAGTGGTCTACAGCGCGACTGCTACACTTAAGGTCCTGGGTTCGATTCCCAGGTCGAGCAAAGTGTTATTGGGTTTTCTATTAATTTCTCAGTCGCAGCTCGGCGTCTGGATTTGTGACCGGTTAGTGGCAATGGGTTCGCCTCCTATTACATAGGACCTATGCATACAGGCGAAGTGTGGGTGTATCTACATTAGAACACCTCTGCCTAACCCTTCGGGGAATACAGGTGTGATGGTATGTTATGTTATATATAATTAAATCGATCATTATCTGTGTATAATCGTAATCTTGTCTAAGTGGCTCCAATTCGCTCTTCATCGCATTAGACGAAGTTAGGTGGCTGACTGATGGGCTGGACTGGACGAAAGTTTTAACACTGATTGTTTTAAATAATATAATGCTGTGCAAGTAAATTTTTTTTTGTTCATTTCAGATCCGTCAAAGCTCGGAACTAAAACGAAAGCTTGGCATAACTGTGTGGAAGGAAATTACTGAAGATGTTAATCAGGGTTTAAAAAATGTTAAAGAAAGCCAAGTGTGAGTACCTATTATTATGAGCAGTCTATTCATATTTTATGCATTGGTGTTACATTCTTCATTAAGTCGGTTTTTTTTCTCGAGGGTTAGAACAATCTCGTAATATTGGTAGTGGTGTGTGGTCTAGATTAATGTCTTAATTTTGCTTAAGCTTGAAAAGTCTGTAAATGGTGGCGATTTACTTAGTCTTATTTTATTTCACGTTTGATTTGTTGTACGACAGCTATCAAACTATAGAAACACGCGTGGCTGCGCTTACACAGGCTGTGACTGAAGCACCAATGTAAGTAAAGTTTACATTTAAATTTAACATAACCATAATAAAGTAGACGAGATCAATGCACGAATGCTGTTTCGCAAAGTTAATTTCGATTTTTGCTTTGGGCTGATGATAATTATTACTCGCAGTACGTAGATGCTTTTTATAGAACTACTGTTTTTTTTCTGCAGTTCTAACCCGAAGGAAAATTTATAACATTATAATACATATTATTTTATGGTGAAATATTAATATTGTAAATAGTGACCATTCATTTATGTTAAACAAGTAATCGAATTATTATTTTTTATTGTTATTACAATAATTATATAAAAAAAGTACTGACTATTATTCAGTAACACTTTGTCAGTCAACATCTATATTAAAAGATTCTGCGGTCCTCCAAACGGAAAAATTAGGTTTAGAATTTAACGCACAAATAAAATAAACGAATTAATCTCAAAATTGGCGGCATTCCTTCCAAAAAATTTGATTTGCTTTCAACTCTTCTAACCATAAAGCAATTTTTGCAATACTTCCTTTTTTATTAATAATAGATACCAAAAAACGGAATCTGTGATAAAATCGACTGCGGAGAAGACAACTTCGATTCTCGGCGGTATCACTGCAGGAATGTCAACTAAGATTGGTCAGATGCGAAACTCTGAGTCGTTCCGCTCTATTGAAGAGCGTGTTGGCACAGCGTACGAAAATGTAAAGGTGAGGCAAAATATATGTACGTACCTATTACATAAATTAAAATTAAGTACCTACCTGTATAGAGAAAATTTTACAACTTTAACCAGTCAAAGTCAGCATAGATGTTTGGTTGTCATTCTAGCCGCGTTTCAGAATAGCCGCTACTCATCGAATAAATTAAAAAATGGAACAGAATGAAATTAACTTTCGTGTAATTTAAAGGAAACTTATTCTGAGTTAATAATTAAATAAGTTCCTTATGTAGCATTTCTGCTACAAAATACTCAATAGTGAGGACATTCTAATAGAGAAAAACGCCTTTGTTTAGAATTATAAACATAAAGCTAAAAGGATAGCTCACAATCACAATTCGAACCATTCGTGTCTGTCTTTTCAGGGCAAAGTGACATCTAGATCGAATTCAACGCAGAGTTTCGATGAAGCGCTGCGCGACGCAAGCCGCGCGGCGAGTGGTGCCACCTCACCAACGATCCCTGAAAACAAACCCCTGCCTTAATCGAGATGCACTGTACCGGATCCACGCCGCGACCAATACTAAGTTCACTGTAAAATGTAGCCGAATGATCGACCTCTACTGGCACTAATAATTCTGAAACGATGAATATTGCATACAAAAATGCACTATTATTTGATATACATATTACATACAACATTACAACGCCATTTTATACATGCTATTAGAGAGCATTTTAATATGACAATGTGTACTTAAAATGTGATTGTATGTGTTGTATGGTAGTACCTACTGTAATTTGTATGGTATATTTTCATTAATAAATTATATTCATTAGACTTTCTTAACGGACATTTAAGAATTTACACTAAACGAAAATTACAAACCGTGAATGGTTTGCAAATAGGTTCCATCCCTTCTGAGCATAGTGTTGTTGAGTTTTAGAATTATGGAGAGATGATAAATAACTTGTATCGATGGTTTCACATGGCGTGTATTACGAATATTTTGGCCGTGTGCACATTGTGGTAAATGGCGGCGTGGTGGATTTCTATAAATTCCTTTATTTAAGAGACTGCTGGTCGAATGCTTCATATTGTTATATCTCTAGTTCATTTGATAGTGTCTTATGTAAATTGCATTCCAAAATATGATCACTGAAGAAATTATACTATACAAGGTATTTAAAAATATTTTAAAATTGTGTATTCAATGCTTAACTCAATATTCTACAAGTTAAAATGTTCATGTTGTAATAATAAAACACAATTTTATAAACTCTTTGTTATGTGTAATGAATATAAATTACCGATTGTAAGACAACAACTTGCCGATGCCTGTTAGGTCCATTATCACTATAAAAATGATATTTTTATAAGATGCTTAGCTTTCCTTACTTATAAAAAATCACTTATTTACAATACCTCTAAAGATGGTAAATAAAATTTATGTATTAATATGTTTTTTTACTTATAATTTTACTTTCCTTTGTTCCAGAATGTACACAACAGAAATTTATACATAACTTAATTTTACACGGTAGAGAGATTAGAATAGGAGATTCAATAAGTAGCTTGAGTCAAAAAGAAGCACAAAATATAGATAATGTAACTATAAGAAAAAACTCCCCATGCTAGTTTCTAAGCTCCATTAGTATGTTTTTCTATAATACTACTATTAAAATTCCTATTTAAAGGTGCTTCTTTGGACCATTATAGACTGTGGTTACATTTAATGCCTACCTTGTAAACATAAATTAAGTCAATGAACGTTTCCGGTCGGAAGGCAAAATGTGATTTTAAAATAACGCATAAGGAAATTTACAAATATTTTATGCATTATCACATGCAAAACATTGTGGAAATAAGTACAAACAGTTTAATAACTACTAAATTAAAAATTTTACAAACCCCCGACAATTGCATTATATCTCGACCGATTTTCATTAAACATAGCTAAGAACACCCCCGACTAATTCACATTTCAAACAAAAAAAATAAATAATAATTTGGGTTCATCCGTTCGGAAGCTACGATGCCACTGACAGACACACACATACAAACAGACACGTCAATCTTTAATACCCCGTCGTTTTTGCGTCGGCGGTAAATTAAATTCTTCTATTGGCTGGACTTAGGCAGTAACCCATCTGTAGAAAAACCTCTCCCAAGACACGGCCTTTGTAGGTACAGAAGCAAAGCCTTCCAAGTATCAGTATAGTACAGAAACTACACAGTAGGTACCAGTACCAGTAGGACAATATTTGAACCGGATACTACCTGCCAAATCTTGAAATTTGTAGTAAGTTTTTAAAATTTACAGGATAAGGGAAAGGGAAAATGGATTGGTTCCTCAATTAAAACAATTTGATTGAAGAACCACACGTTGAGAACTTGAAAAACAGTGCCAGATTAACCATATATCAAGAGTAGCAAATGTTACGGGCCACGCGTATCCAAATCCAACAGCTCAGCCCGAGCGATGACACCTATTAAGACACTAAAAGATTATGAAAACGCTAAAAAGTCGTCAAAGTGGATTATTCCATGTCAAATACATAATACTTACGGATTGAGTTCAGTTCCAATATGTCCATCCTAAGGTTGCCTGGAAGAGATCGCAGATAGCGATAAGGCCACCCATTGTATGTTATAAATTGCATTTGTGTCGTGTCTTTTATATCTTGTCTTGGTGTACAATAAAGTATATAATAAATAAATAAATAAATTGAGTATTGTTTTTTACTCATTTATACTTGACAATCTACAGTAGATCAAGGGCCCCTCAATAGAACATGCTACGAACCCCGCGCTTGCTTAATCCGGCACTGTGGAAAAATACCTACTCGGTAGATCGTTCATAATAACGAGTTTTTTTTTAACTTCATACGTAATCAGTTATCAGTAGGTATCAATTTTGTGTATAGAGTGACCATAAATAAAATTAGGTAAACAATAGAATTTGGTATGTGATTACCGTACTGAAGATATTAAACTGTCTTAACGGTACCTACGTACCTAGTGGTCGGCGATCACAAGCTTAAATTGATTCCCAGAATAAGCACTGTTATTTGATAATTAATACTTTGCTACAATAAATTAATTTAGATGTAATGAATCACACTACAACTGACCGGAAATGAAAAACTTTCGGTTTAGGGTTGAGAACATTTAATTACAGTGTTTTAGTAGGTAATTATAACGCAAATTGAGCGCTACTTTTTTACATACATTGCGACGTCCCACCATCGATACCGTGAAATTGTGTATACCCTGCACGTAGAAATTTGAATCTATTTTATAATCTATGTAAATCGAAACCTTATTGAAGAAGTCACAATTATGATTAAAATTGCCATCGAAATCATATAATTATGTGCATACAAAGTGTTCCGTTTATAATCTAAAAACTAAATATGTATTTAAAATAAACATGATTGGTGTTAACAAGTTACACTTAAGTCGTAATGCATAGTATAATAGTGATTACTAAATTAAAGAAGGACTAACAAAGTAATACCTTGTTCGTACTTCGGGTAAATTATTACAATTAGGTAAACAAGCTTGAACTTTCAAAGCATATCCTACGATAGGGTTAATAAACATATACATAGTAGAAAAACAATTAAAAATTTAAGATTAGGGTGATACATACAGAGAGTTAGCTGAAATTAAAATATAAACACCTTGTTTGTCGTAAAGTACTGCAATGTGCGATTGTGCCGTTATTTAATTAATGTAAAACACTTCATAGCTGGTAATTCTACTTTAATAGTTTAGTTTTATTTCTCACAATAAATACCACAATAATGATAAAAACACTGCATTGAAAAAAGTTTGATATGCTATTTGATTCTTAACACTTCTATAAAAATAAAGAACAATGAGGAGTTTTAGAAAACATAGGTCCATAAGCATTCTTTCCATATTTATTAAGACTCTTCAACTTAACATTTCTCTAGCTGGTCGATTGCTTTTAAATCGGAAACTTATATTTATAGTTCTCCATTATTACCAGGAAAAAAAATGAAAAAAAAATCGTAATAGTTATTACTGTATACTTAAAGTAGAATTAAAAGCTATTGAAAAGGTTTATTTAAGATTTCAATAATACTGCATAATACCTATGAAAACACAAGAGTCTTAAATAATTAAACTGACCAGATCTTTAGCTAACCATTGTATGTGGGCAAAACATTGCTAAATATGATGACTTTGATCAAAAACAGTTAGTAGGGATGTCCGAGAGTAATCATCTACTCTAAACAATATTACTATTGAATTATGATAGACTTCCTGGTTATTTAAGAAGCGTGTCATGGTTAACCAGTATTACCAAAACGCTCATAAGCTAAGAGACAGCTGAAGGGACCTCTAATGCCGTCTCACTTTATTGACATAAAAATGACAAAAACAAGTTTTATTGATTATTATTATTATTTTAAATTATTGTTAAAAGAGGTTTACTAATCGTTTTGGAATAAGGCAATCGATGCCAAAAGAATAACAGCGGCAGACTCATTCACACACGATCGTGCTTAATCCAATCTTACCTTTAATTAATTCTATGTTTTCTGCTAAAATATTAAGTTTAATGTGCTAAAACGTTTATAGAGCCAGATACAAAATACCTAACGACAAGCTTCTTAGTAACCACACACACGTTCTTATATTTAAACACTGCATAATTTACTCAATAAATAGCCAACAAACAAGCAACAATTCATGGGCCTAAACTATAACTTAATAGTGCCTTTACCTTTTTAAAACATATTCTATAACTTCCGATTAGAGAAGACACAAACTTATCACCTAATCTCGCGTGGAAACAAACTATGTATGTCAACCGATATCACCACGGAAGGTTGGTGCCCTAAATTATTTATGCAGAGCAAAAATATAATTATGTATCGTTTCAGAGTATTAACACTAAGAAAGTTTGCAAAATAATTACAGTTTTTAAGAACTACTTATATTTTGGACAATACCGTCAACAACCCCAGTGGCGGATTTGCACTCTTGACCGCTCTAGGCCCCAGGCCATGTGCCGCCCCTTTCTCAGCACCCATCATATAGACTAGGTACATAATGAATTTAGAAATCAGAAATTTAATCCCTACTTCCCTACTAATATTATAAATGCCAAAGTAGCTCTGTCTGTCTGTCTGTTACGCTTTCACGCCTAAACCACTGAACCGATTTAGATGAAATTTGGTACTGAGATAGACCAAAGCTTGAGAAAGGACATTTTGAAAGGGTTGAAACAGGGGATGGTAATTTGTATGGGAGTTCATCATTATCGAACATAAGACAATAAAACTCTGTATTTAGGCAGCACTTGATAAGAAGTCAATAAATATTCGTTTTTGAAATTTCGACCTGTGTAGGGATGAAATAGGGGGATGAAAGTTCATATGGAAGTCCAAACAAAGTCACGCTTTCAAGCCTAACCTCGGAACCGATTTTGATAAAATTTTGTGCATAAGTAAACTAGACCTTGAGAAAGGAAGCTTCCTTTTGTTGTAAAAAAGGGCATGAAGGGGTTGAAAGAAGGTATTTTATTTATTTATTAAGGCATATTTACAGAGGTAAAGGTATGATAGTTTGTATGGGAATTTGTCATGATCGAAGATGAAACGATAAGTGTTTAGGCACTTGATAAGAAGTCAATGAATATTTGTTCTAGCGTTTTTGAAATTTTGACCTGTGTGCAAACAAATGCAGAATTTCCATTTCCACATCCAAACGGCTCAACCGATTTTGATGAATTTTAGCATTAAAATACCTAGATCAAAACGGGTTCAAATCTTCTATACATATAAAATGCTTTGTCCTGAATGACTGACTGACGGATCAACGCACAGCCTAACGCGCTGATTGTAGAGACCTGAAACTTGCAGTCAAAATCATGTTCTTCACGCGGGCGAAGCTGCGGGCGGAGAGCTAGTTTTAAATAAATTAGCACGAGACCTTAGGAGGAGTACCTCGAGAGCGCGCGAGCGCGTTTACCCATAGGTACCATCTAAACTGTATTCCCTAAGGAAAAAGAAGAATTGTTCTTATGGTCACCCACATGTAGCCGGTATGTTTAGGTCCCATGTACCTAATAAACACCTCATAAGGTAAATTGTGAAAAGCCGATCAGAGCATCACGTCTGTATTTCCTTACGGATTACGCAGAAGTATACTAATTTACACCCAAAGCTTGCGCGTATGTTTAGGTCCCATAGATAATGAGTTTACGATAGCAATAGACTCGTACATAAACACTGCTCGACCTGGAAATCGAACTTAGGACCTCTAACGTATCAGTTGCTCTACGACCACTAGACTAATGAGGAGGAGCCGATCAACACAAATAGAATTGGATCAAAATAAAGTATCGATTCAAAATGCATATAACTTTAATCTTAGCCGTTGTTGATGTACGATATTAATTCTTCACCGAGTATGTTATTTTATTACACACCACCAGTCATCTACCCTGTTGTTACATTTGCCCGTTGTCATGAATAACTTGAAAGCCAGCGCGTAAGCCGGAACAAAAGTAATGCAATACTCTTGTCGGAAGACATTTAAGTACCATTCTTGTTTAAATTTATGGGAATGCACTCGAACTTCATCGCAATATATTTCTAAAAATACACGGTTATAGGTCAACCTATACAAATCCAGTTTAAGCTGATCTGTATAGGCTTCCCGTGCAAAGGGCCAGCATAAACTGGATTTGTATAGCTTGTGTGTAGCCGTGCGTACAACCTCATTTATTAAAGGCAAAAATGGTAGATACATGAACCGACGGGGTGTCCAGACAAATTGTTTTACTATCGTCCGGTAATTGATGAATTATTTTGGATTATCATTTATCTACTTAATATTTGGCCTAGAACTTCATTTTCTAACAACGATAAATAATTCATACACCCAGAAGTAAGTGCAATGTAAGTACTTTTCTTAGTCATAGTTTCATGAAATTAGTCTCCAGAGCATCTGACTATCTGCATTTCAGACCATTTAAATTCTAATGATTTTATAATAAACGGTTAGAATTAAGTATAATACAAATAAGTATTCAGGGTTACTTGTAAAACACTAATAGCCTCTTTTAACTATTTTACTGACATCATAAACAACTACCTTAGTTCTAGGTATGGCTTTTTACATAATAAAGTTACTAACGTAGCAAAGTCTCAAAAGATATGACAGCTATCTCACATTAAGAGCATTTTTGTATAAGAAATTAAAATCTGCTTAATTATTAAAAGCCATAGAACAAAGTTTTTGTTGTTTTTGTCTATGAGCAACATACCTAATGTTAGCAAATAGTCCTGTGAGTGTAAGTGTTTTTTCAGGTAACCCTCTATAATAATATCAATACAATTACATTTCTATATTACTTCCAATATTTAAATGCTTATCCCTTGTTTATATCCATAATACGATTAATAATATGAAGTTTAATACAAAATAACTCATATTCATTTAATCTACTATGTCTGGCTTCAATGAATTAATGTGCATTGTAGACTTTGGATACACATTTTGTATTAAGACATTTAAGTAACAAGAAAAGAAACATGATATAAGTCAATAATAAAGCTTTGTAATAAATAGGCGAAACTGTCTCAATTTTATAAGTTCTGATCTCTCGTTTTTTGTATTATTATATTAATAGAAGATTTTGATCTCGCATTGTATTACAAATAGGTGCTTAAAGGCAACGTAAATTCTTATTACTTAGACACTATAAAAGACGAGAGTCGTTTCTACAACAAAATACTAAGCTACTTACCCTACATTGGATATTAAATAGAATTCCTGTTCTCTTTAGAATATTGCTAGAGTGCACGCACGATATACCACTGCCCTTGTATGTAAGAAAAACTGACAGTATTTTGACACCAAAATAAATGCCTCATATCGAAAAATATAAGTAGGTAAGTATAAGCAAAAAAAGGGATCCGACGATTGTTTGTGTCGTTCGATATTGCAACTATCAGAATTTTCATACGCAATTTAACCCTGCCGATTAGGTACCTAATTCGTAATTTTAGTACTTTTGGTATGGTAAAAAGGATAGGTACTCACTTAAACTCAGTAAGGCAGTTTGATAATTTTTTTTATAACGGTGGGCACGAAGTTATCATGTTACAATGATTTACTAAAAGTTTTACCCATCAAAGTAGCCTTGGTATGGAAATTACTTTCTTTTATTTTTTCATTTATAGCTTTAACTACCAAATAAGAAGATTCGTTATTGAAATATAATTAACTAACAATGTCCCTCATTAGACTTGTAGGTGCGTATCTGACTTTATACCAACAGTACAATAGGCACTTGATACTGTACACCGAAAGCGTTATCACTGATATAATTTTTTGTATATGAGGAGTAACAGGTCAAAGTATATTAACTCCGTCCTTATGTACGCACAGCTACACATCAAGCTATGCAAAACCAGTTTACGGCGGCCTCTTATTGTATAGGAAGCCTGTGCAAGATCAGCTTAAACTGGATTTTTATAGGTTGACCTGTAGTCGTGTGTACATTTGATTGTTTGAGTGCCTTCTATAAAAAAATATTAAAGATTGTGCCTTATCTCAAAACTGATATTGATGGAGAAAACACAAACAAACAACTTTTAATACGGACCCAGTTAATACGTTTTGATGTACGATGGAGTTCCGAAGAAATTTTAATGAAACTTAATAATGGGCTGACAAATATTTTTTTTCTAACAAATCTGATTATTTGGCATTACAAAAATGGGTGAATTCTTGATTATAAGTTATTAGAAAACAAAATATTGTAAAACGCAAAATTTTTATTACGTTATTTAGACAAAAAGTTAAAGTCTAACTTTTAAGGTTTAACTAGTGATTGATTGGTATTTAGCTCTTATTTTACATTATTGGTAATAAGGTCGCTAGAGAAGAAATGTATCGGGTAAGCGTACACATAAAACTTACTTGCTATATTAAAATTATATAAGCAATCTGTAATCCGAATAACAAAAATCATTTTATGTACATTTGTGGTTCATTGTACACAATTTGTAACTATAACAGTATTATATTATAGCATAAAGTGGCTGCTAGTTGGGCAAATGAGTTGTATGGCAGAATTTAACTTATCCATGTGTACTATTTCTGACACCTCTGTACACGTCCTTATTATAAGTCAAATTAACATACCGTTCATATTATTGCTTGTTAAATTTAATATCTCTCATTATTTTAGAGATATTTTTGCATATCGATAAGTAAATAAGCATCCCAACAGGTGTCAAAATATACATTATATTACATATTATTTTAAAACTTAAGTATGTAGAGCGTCATGTTCATACGAGCTTGCACATTAACTGTCATAACGAAAAAAACAATAAGTAGGTTTTAACCGTGAATTTAACTAAAATCTGCTATATTACCTTCTAGATAATGGTCCAGTTATATAGTGAAAGTTTTTTTTAGAACACCGAAACCTTTACTCCAACACTGAACACACTCGGCTTCAAAGGGATGCAAAGCAATTTAAAAGCAATGTCATGTTAGCTTCCTTAAAATAATACTGTAAAAAAAAGAAAATTTCTCGGAATAAGAAGTAAAAAATACCTTTGTTTAATCTGTGACCATAAACGTACCTACCAAAAGCAAAAACATTGTGAAAAATAACTTGGTTCTAATTAAAAATAAAACACTCAATAGTCCCAAAAAGCCTTTGGCATCACCTTGAGTTTTATATGCACTTAACATAAACCGACTAGGTAAGTATAATACCTAGTAGTAGTACAAATGGGATAGAAAGCCACATTGATATTTTATATAACTTCAGTATCTACTATAAACCAATAAAATCTACAAGAGGCAATCATAGAACTGGATTTGCAAGATTATGAAGAAATTTTTCTGGGACCACGATTTCTGTTACAAGCTGGTTTTATTCGGTATTCATCCCAAATAAATTAATACCGTCATGCAGGTTTTGCCATTCGCTACAGAACATCAAAATTACGTCTTGGACAACTGCAAACTATAACAGGTAAACTTCAGAACACACAATATTAGCGTTCAAATATGAACAATTCGTAATCTAATTATCGTATTAACCTTAATAATAGTATTTGGAAAACAATTTTATTATGAATATTAAGTGAATAATTTATTTAAAATGGTCATGCTACAGTAATGTTTTACCTACTGCAAAATTATTGTGATATTTAAAAAAGTATTAAGGGTATCTAAACCTTAATTTTCGGTCTTTCTCAAAATCACACCGTAATGGTCTAAAAGTAAGTGGAAGAATTTGGTATCTGCCATGTGGATAACAATAATAAAACAGTGACAAGTAGCCTGCTCTTTGACGTCCTTAGGTAAATTAAAGACATGCGATTTAATTTGAACAAATAATAATTGAAAGCTTTGAATAGAAATTATCTCTAATGAGTGCAGGTGATTTAACCATCTTTAATTTCGACTATCTACAAATTATTAAGGAGAGGAATATTCACTATTCTATTGGAAAGATATCAATTTGATCTCTTTCAGTTTATCTGAGTAAGATATATGCCTACATCATATATGTATAAACTTACAAAATGTCTAATATTTACAAGATACAATTGAATCTATTGTTTCATACAACGATAAGTTAATAAAATAAACGATAGATATGAATTTAAAGACAATTATTTTAAGTTGTTGAGGACAGAAATATCCCTTTGAATTTTCTGAGTAAGTAATATACTTTCATATGATTCAATTACAAGATAGACTCTAGATTTTAGAAGATAAGTACAACAACCGAATCTATCATTTTATTTGATACAACAATCAGTTGATATTATAAACGATAGATGAAGGACCTACACATACCGGCGAACTGTGGGTTACATTAGTAGTATTATTCCTCTACCTAACCTTCCGGTATATACATGCGTGATGGTATTTATGCATGTATAAAAAAAAACAGATATTGTTCTAGTTTTCATAAAAAAGATTTAATTTGAATGCAAATTACAGGAAATTACTCCCGATTGAGGTTTTTTTTTATGTTGAAGGACAATAACAGATTTTAGAGGTACTTTTCATACTTTTGTGGCTGTAATAGTGTCACATTAATTTTGAACTTTCCTGTTGATATCATGTTCCATAAGAGCTAGGTAAACCATTATTTTTGAAGACGTAGTTGATATTATGGATATGAAATACCATAGAGCAAAATATCCTCAATTGTTGAGTTGAATGAGAAAAAAAAATCGAAAATCAGGTGAAAATCTCCTAACTACTGACAATCGCGGAACATAATAGGAACCCCTATTATGTATTAAAGCTTTTAAAGTATGAAATTGCCGTTTTATTGTAAGTAATAGGTACTTAGTAAGTAGTAGCGGCTACAGGTCAACCTATACTAATCCAGATAAAGCTGATTGCTCATTGTATAGGCTTCCCATACAATCAACGGCCAGCGTAAACTATGAAGTTATTCTTTTAAAAAATGTGCAACATTCGATTATCGACTTTCACTTGTTTTTTTTAATCAGCTTAGACTAGAAAGATGAATACTTCGAAAGTTCGAGTGATTTTTTAATACGTTCCGACGCGGAACTAACGAGGCAGAAACAGTTCGCAATATCAATGTTGCGTTTGGAGAGGGGACTGCTAATAAACGCACCGTGCGATTTTGGTTTAAACGCTTTTGTGGTGGAAACTTTGATTTGAAGAACGAACCGCGTGGAAGACCGCCCACACAGGTAAATCATTGAAAGAGATGGTGGAAGCCGATTCGAGCCAAACTACCCAGGTATTAGCGGCAGGGTTTAACGTTACCTTACTAACCATATTGACATTTGCGTCAAATCAATAAAATAAAAAAGGCTGACATGACTGATCTGCAGAAAGAAACACGTGTTGAAACTTGTATTGCCTTGTTGAATCTATACAAAAATGAAGGAATCGAATTATGACATGTGATAAAAAGTGGATTCTTTACGATAACCGTAAGCGAAAAATGCAATGGCTGACCCCAGGTCAAACGCCGCAAAAGTGTCCTAAAGCAAAGCTTACCAATAGAAAGGTAATGGTAACTTTTTGGTGGTGTCAACATGGTGTTATTCAATATAGCTTTCTCCGATCTTGTCAAGCAATAACGGCAGATGTCTACTGTGCCGTCATCATGAAACGATCTTCACCATTATTGCTCCATGATAACGCGAGACCTCATACAGCACGGGAAACCGTTTTAACTCTACAGGAAATGCAATTAGAAAACATTCGTCACCCTCCGTATTCGCCAGACCTTGCTCCAACGGACTACCATTTTTTCGTGATTTGGACAATTTTCTACGTGATAAAAAGTTTTCGGTACAAAATGCTTTCACACAGTTTCACACAGTCGAATCTGGCTTAACAGAGTTCTATCACAAAGATATAAATGACCTTCCTATAAGATGGCAGCAATGTATAAATAATAATGATAATAATTTCGATTAAATAAATATGTTAAATTAAAATATATATATATATATATATTTTTTTTATTACAAATCGGCAATTTCATTATTTAACTCCTAATACATGGGGGTGATTCCACAGAACAGATAAAGAGGTTAGAAAGGAAATAGTTTCCGATTTGTATTAGAACCAGTGTCGCCGCTTGTCTCCCACCCTTTAACTCAACTACAAGCAAAAGACCAATACGTACGCGGATTACGCTCACAATTAAACCACACACACTTAAATCTCGAGTTTTCTATTAGTTCTCACACTAACGAAAATTATGCGCTTGACGTACACTCACACACGCGCAAAAGCAATAATAAGCAATTTATAGCTTTTGCGCGTGTGTAAGTGTACGTCCCATGCTGCGATTTTGAAGCTTGCTCGGTGCACGCGACTTTCGCAGTGAACGCAATACGTTGCGCGATTGCTCACGTAGTACAAGATAGTAACCATGTATTGCAAGCAATGTATAATGTTTCACCTGAATGCGATTGTGTCGTTTTTGTCTACAAACTACATAATACTATTGTAATAATTATAAATATAACCTGTATTTTAAGGTATTTAGACTTTCAAATATTTTTTTTGTGGAGCGACGTACGCTGCCACCTTGAGAACGCGACTGTTGGCCGGTAAAACTAATTTCGGTTGATATATATGCGTCTACTCATATGAGCGGCGCGCCTGCCCCGCCCACAAAGCCCTTCTAACCTCTTTTACCTGTTCTGTGGGTGGCTCTGACGAAATAAGTTTTAAGTATAATACTTATTTATGTTATTTGAAATGAAATTATAACATTATGTATAAAATTATAGCTTATTATTGTGAACGTCATCGACATTTATTACAAATTAATTTTATATGATAATTTTTCTCTTTTGAATTATATATTTTTCGAACGAATTTATATTCAATTTATATTAATGTCTTGCTGACCTGGTATCGTCATGCGACGGATCGTTGAGCTCCCTAAAAATGGTTAAGCTACACGAGGACTGATGCGTGCCGTCAGTTAGGACAGTAGGTCAACTCAAAGCTGTTATGGCTCTTTCTTCAAAAGGCCTGTTTAGATTTTGCCCTACATTGTAAAACTCGCATATCTATGATATAACTATTGTCAGGACTTTAAAAGAGACCATGATTCTCTGAGTTTGTTTTGACATTTCTTCTGTGAGGTCGTCAGATAGGAAATGTCGGCGCCATCTATGTAAAAAAAAAAACGAAAAAAACTCGACTTGTAAAAGTGCCTTTAAAAGATCTATTTACAGAAATAAATATCATTTCATTTAATTATGCTTATAAAAATTGGTAATTTTATATTATTTTATATATCTCTATGGTTTATTATAACTGATAGGTATATCAAACCAACTATAGATTCAGTTGTTATAACTTACTCATATTATAGCGTTTGTTAATTAATATAACTTATCCAAATATGGTGATCGCAATTTGAATTGTACTTTAACCTGGAAGAAAAAGAAGGAAGTTTATAAGTAAAATACCTAACCTTTTATTTTACAATAAAAAGATATACAAAATAATTATTGGGAAAATATAAGGTTACATTTCATCAACGTTTTTGGAGCCTCCTTTTAAGCAAACAATGCCTAATTTTATTTGAGAATTTCATGAATAGATTATGAAATAACATCTTTTTAAATTTACACGGATTCAGATTAAGATATTAACGCAAGGTATATAAGAATATAGCTTTTAGCACGTAGTAGAACTATATATTTGGGAAACTTGAAAATTTGAATTTCGAATTAAACTATTCCCTTTACATACGTAGCGTTCAAGACGATTTTTTAAATCACAGTCAGTTATCTATTACTTTTGTTATTTAAAAAAAAACATTTTATTTAATCATCCATATATCACAAGTATATTTGCTTGTAATAAGGTAAAGTGTTAAATAGATTATTTGTGAAAATAGATTTAATGCTATCTTGAATTCTTTACAAATTTACATTAAAGCATATTATAATTATAGACATGTATATCAATCAATCATTTATAGGATAAGTATGCCTACGATATTGTATTGTGTAATGCAAAACAAAAATCCAATGAAATTTTATAAAAATATATACATTAAGAGATTTATAGACAAAAAAAGAAAATCATAATAAAATTTGTTTATTAACTTTCACACTATTTCTTAAAAAAAACATTAGTTTGTCACCAACCCATATCATGTTAGGACATAGCTTTTTCCCAACTTTCAGTTGAACTTTGACTTAAAGCTAAAATACATATAAAAGAAATCTTACTTTTAAAATAAACTTAAAAATATAAAATAAAAATAACATTCTTTACACTGATAATAAGTTGTGTGCAGTAGTGTTTATATACATATGTGTGTGTAGTATGTGTGTATGAGATACTTTCATTCCATGTATGGCGAGTGTAATATGTATAATTTAATTTAAAACGAGGGAAAGATAGAGAGGATAGAAAGATAACAGAAATATAAAATAAATTTTCATGCAGGGTGAACCTACAATCATCTGTAACACCACACTAACTTTTGACTAAAGAACACATTCGATACCCGTTGGTAATTTATGCGTAAATTAGGAATTATTTCAATTGATTTATAATTACAATTGATATAAATAAATATAATAAATGTTGTGCTTGTATAGAAATGAGTACTGCACTCAAATGAGGAGTATTCGGATGATACGTGGTTGGTAGTGTATGTGTTGCTCATGTCACGGGGAGTCACTGTCATTCAGTTAGAGGGAAATACAAAAACCTAACCAAATCGGAGTTCTTGTCATTGTACCTATGTTTTTTAAAATAAACAATGATAAAGAATGGGATTTATGTTCATGATCACGAAAGTAACGTTCGTACATTAATCGGCATAATATGGGTAGCTTTGCATTTGCATGTTTAACAGAATATTTTTGTTTTTATTGTTTTAGACACATACCTTTTTCAAAAAGAATCACTCTGCACATTATTTAAATATAAATTTATATTGCTTTCAAACTATTTAAGGAAAACCACAAATAATATATTTTAGGTTATACCGAAATTTCAAACAAAATAAATATAAATAGTGTATATTTTGCGTGAATAAAAATATTTTATCGCCAGAATATTACAATTTTCCATTTTTTTTTACAGCCATGCTAATAAACGTTCTATAAACTGTTTATATTCAGTTATTATTATTACTCTCTTTTGTTTCTTGCCCTTGAATGCTATTCCGCAATTGATCGAAACTGAGACAAAGCAGTGTAGTTAGTAGTTATACACTGTTAATACATCCTTTATTCATATGAAGATCACAAACATTCTTTATATACTATAACTTCATACTTGTTTTGTACCCTCTGATGTAGTTAACATCGTATGTGTGAGTTTACCGTTAAGCTACGGGGACGTTTATTTAACACGGGCTATATTTTAAAATAATTAATTAAATATTAAAGCACTGGAGCAAAGCTACGCAGACGATACGAAAGCGCTGCAGAAGAGCAGTTGTCTATGCCTGTTGAAATGTTTGGCTCGTTGTGTAGCCTTTTGCCATAAATCATATTGTGATTCACCAAAAGTGGTTATTTAAGCCCCTATGAATGCGACAATAAAATGTAAAAATTAATAAAGTAAAAATGAATCCTTACTCCACTGAAATAACGATTTTTTAAAGTGCAAAAGCACGTTACGTGCTGTCTTTGTGTGCATCGTTAAATTAAAGAACATATCAGTACTGTCCTTTTAAATTTCTAAAATAGCTTCTAGTTCTAATGAACACTTAATTGATATTTTATAAAATATAGGTATTTCATATAATATTTACGAATTAAGAACGTCACTGTCAATTACAGTTCATTTGTAGCAAAATTACGATAAAGTATTCGCTTAAGAAAATTAATCGCACTTCTCATATTATTTAAAGATGATACCTAAAAATATTTCTTAGAACATAGTCAATGTCCCAGACAAGCGGTCTTTGGAAGAGGAACACTACACAATACATAAATGAGGTTTTAATAATATTCCTCTATTTTATTGCTTTCACCACTACCAAAATCTCACAGAAGTCAAACATCTATTCAATTGGGACAACTATTCTCGTAAAAGCATAACAACATTTATACAATTAGACTATTATGAAACATATGTGGGGCTATTCAGAACCTGATAGAATGCGGTTGGCCTTAACATTCATGTAAGCAACCAGAAAATAGGCGGAGTTCTATCTCTGAAACAAGGAGATCTGATAGTGTTATTCCCTGCTCCAGGAAATTGATGAAGAAGCTGGAGAAGGAAATAACCACCCAATTGGAGGGCGCGACCTCCGTGTCGAGATAATTAAAAGTATAGGAGCCCCAGAAGTTTCGCCACGCGAGTTAAAGAATATTTGATAAGATACTCCTCCGATCGATGCCTAACACGTTACCGTCGTCATTGAAACGCGAACACAAAATTGCAACGTGATCTCGTCATCGCCCGACGCGCGGTAAAAGCGGGCTTCAACAGAGAAATCACCCTTCGTCAGGGGCCATCCCAACTCACTGGCCGCAACGAGCTGCGCCGCTCACAGCTGCCGGTTTAACTATAAGAGGCACGCGACATGGAGAGGCACCGCGGGCGGGGGCGGGTTAAGCGAAGTACATGACCTTCTTGGTGACGGCGTGCACGGTGATGGCGCGCGCCATGGCGATGGGCGTGCGGTCCTCGCTGCAGGCGGACTGGTGGCTGCCCTCGCCCGAGTCGTGCTCCTTCTCCACCAGGTGGTAGCGCGCGCGGAAGGCCACCAGGTGCGCGTAGTACGCAGGCGCGGGGATGGACACGGAGCGCGTGCAGCGCACGTACGTGTGGCACAGCTGGTACGTGAGGCACTGCAGCTCGTCCGACCCGAAGTGGTTGTCGTCCCACAGCACGTGGTAGTGCGACGGCCGGGACGTGCCCTGTCACACACACACCACCAGTCACCACCCGCTACTCAATAACCACACTCAAATGTACTAATAATACGATAACGATGGACAAATGCTAGCCTGTACTGAACGGATATCTATATTGGTCTTAATATTCAGATTCAACTTTAGAGTAGGTTATACGGCTGCAACTTACACTCTGGTAACTAAACTCCAGCCCAAATTAAGAAAGTTTTGAATGCGAACGTACTGTCCTCAAAAAAATTACCTGAATTCCTTGATGACTGCAAAGATAGAAGTCAAACTCAGTTGGATGCGTGATGCCTAAGTCCACGGTGGTGCCAGCGGGGATGTTACCCGACTTGCCGGACTGTTCCTTCTTGTCGGCACAGAACAGCCGCGTGTGATGCCGCTTCTGTACCACGATAAACGTGATACCTGGCTTGTACTCCGCCTCCAACTAGACACATTTATTTTGTATATTATAGGACAGGTTGTTAGAATGACTGCGTATTATTTATAATTTCCACTAATTTAAGTACTAGGTAGTTGCCGTATAACTCGACAAAAATTTCAGAAGGATGAATTTTGTCTTTTCTGTTAATAACAACATACTGCGAAAACCAATACGACTGCTATCGCTTGTCAGCGAGTGCAATAGGTACTGTAATCTCTGTATAAATGCCTATTTCGACATTTAGCTTTATGAACCATACCTATTTCATTTTGGGATTTTCATTTCTTTATTCTATAAAGTCGAAACTAAATAATTGTCGTCAAAAGTGTAACCAACCTTGATACAAGCTTCTCTGACGGCGGTAAGCTCGTGCTGCAATACATGCAAGAACTGTCCTTCTGATATACCGTCGCGGTACATAATGATGCGATGCGGCTTGAATCCGCCCGTGCTCTTGTAGAACATTATCAACAACTCCTGCACCATGCTGCTCATTTCATGTACTATCTCTTGTCTGAAACGCGGCATTCGTTACAATTAACCACACATACCGTTCGACGCGTTAATTTGACAAAAGACATGTCGAAATTTAAGCAAGTCAAAGTATGGAATGCAATATTGATAGTCAGGGTTCACCACTCTCTATGTTTAATCCAGATACAAGTTCCACAAGTACAAGACCTCCTTACATTGATATATCTAGTCCATAATGGTGTGTATATTAGGAATTGACTATCACTCGTTCTTAAATAAAGGAAAACATTGTGATGAAACTTATACGTCTAAGTACCTAGATTTACAAAATTCTTGAAATTATGGAAAATCAACATTGGGCTAAATTTTAATGGAATAAACGATTTGTAGCTTATATTTAAAATACAATATAAATTAAGCCTTTAAAAAAAATCAATAGATAGGATTTACTTTAAACTTAAAATTAAAAGATAATTCACAAAAAGAAATAAGTTAGGTGTTATCCAGCTCACGCTATTTAGGTATGGTACCCTTATCAATAGTGTAATAAGGGCGTCATCGCAACCCAAAGCTTTACCAGACATGGATGGAGGTGCGCGAAAGGGAGTGCGCACATTGCAGATTTTTTATCGGCCGATAGATTGGTTACTATCGAGCCGAATTAATTAAGACTTAATTATAAAATAGTGTAAGTATAAAGCGAGTGCACACACTGTTTTTGATGGTCGGCCAATTGTTTCGAGTCTTCAATTTTGAATTTATGGTGCTTGACACGACTTGATACTGAGTGTTGAGAAATAAGGGCGACATTTTAACCAAATGGTATATGGGACGCCTATCAGATTATTTTATCGACCGATTCTAAATTGGATAATGTGCGCACTCCCATTATATGCTCATATTTAATTGCAATGTAAAAAAAAAACTTTTCATCATTCTAGCCTGTTCCCAATTCTACTAGGGAAAGCTTCACATCTAACTAATTGCAGCTGAACAGCAACAAACAAACTATCGGCCGATAAAAAATCTGCAGTGTGCACACTCCATAAGACGACCCCATCTACTTACTTATAAAACCCTAACGGTGAGTCGGTGCAACTCGCACACCTGCCCTCGCTTGTCATTGACGAGAGCAGTGGACGTGTGATGAGCGAAGCGAAAGGGAAAAATAAAAAAACAGCATAAGTGCGCTTGCGCACTGTGCCCGACCCGAATACGAGATAATACGGACCGAATTAGCCATAATGCAATCTGCATTACCACTTGTGCACAGCCTCAGATAACAACATTTGCTGTCAATATGGATAAAATATAAAATTATTATAAAATTATTATTTTTTCACACAGGAGGAAACATGCAATCAAAGAAAAATAGCACATTAGATAAAATTTTTGTTTATATTATTCAGCAGTGCACAAGCAAAATCCGAAGTTTATGTTTACTCGGACCATATTTTCTCGAAATCGGATCGGACGCAGTGCACGAGCGCGAAACCCGTGAATTCGCTAAAGAGCAGAACTCACGGCGCTTTTTATGAGTCCACCTGCCACAAATGAGTGCGATGTTTGAAGTTAAAGTTCTGTTGTGCAGTACAAAGCACAACAGCACCTAAGAAAAACAATTTTGGAATTTCCATGACATCAACATGATCCTTTTTGTAGGCATATCGCATAGAACAAGTGATAAAAAAAATTAAAACTTTCTTTGGTGAAAATCCTATAAAAACTATTTTTTAATCGCGTCGCAATACTAAGAAGGCTGGATTAAATCAGACCGTGAGTTCTTGCTCACAATAATATAATTATAATAATATGTAGTACATATAGAGGCACAATGTGCACAAGGTGTGTGGGGAGTACCTGTGTTGCTGCACCCGCACGGTGGCGGCGTAGCGCGACGGGTGCGCGTCCATGGAGCCCACCACGGCGGCGATGGACGGCTTCTTGTTGTCGCCCGCCGGCGGGTGAGTCACGTCCACGCCCAAGAATATCACTGGCTCGTTGAACACCTAACAACACACTACTGTTTACTATGCATGCACAATACCAATACATGAGGACTCTGCGGGGAAAATGTGTTCCTATTATCCAAGTTCAGATGCTACTCTGAATTAATTGTAAAATTATTAAATTGTAACCATAGCTCGACCTGGAAATCGAACCCTGATGCTTACGCTAAGCTGTCGCGCGTTTATAGAATATCAGAATTTGAAATCTCCTCTTATACTTCTAAAAATCATTACATCATGAGCCTGATTTTCAGCTCTTTTCATCCAGTTACTGCCAGCTGCCACTTATTATGAATGATGAATAATAATATTATTATTAAATTATATATTTTTTTGGGATTCAATTCCTTTATTAGAAAAGGCCAGGTCGGAAGGTCAGGCCAGCACCACTGGGCACACCACAAAGATTTTAAATGTAATTTAACATACCTTAGGACGAAGTGACGGCACCAGGATAGAGTTAATACCGCCAAGTTTGACATTGATTTTAAGGCATAAATTGCTTAGCGTCTGCGGCGATGTCTTATTCACATTTTTAGCTTGAACACACTGCGTCGCCATACCGAGTACGGTGTCTCCTACCCGCTTTACTTCAGCTATAGGCAAGTTGAAATTGCTAAGTATAATTATGTTATCAAATTAACTTATTTAATTTTGTAAAAACTACTAGAATACTTATTTAATCGAATAATTATAATAATAATGAAATCTAGAAGATCATCAACCCACTTTAGGACTAAGATAAGACAAGGGTTGGCTTGGCTTAAAACGTCGTAAAATGGCACGTAACTTAAACATCATCGTTCATGATCATCATCTTTGGCCCTTTTCTAATTTATTTGGGATCGCTCGCAGACATGAATCTAACTAGATAACGCAAGTACCTCAATCTGTCTGAAAACCGACCGTGCCACTTTTTTGCTGCCTACTGTGACGTCACTGGAGTGAATTAGTGACGTGAAGTGCCAGTTGTTCGCGCAAAATCGATTCAATGCTCGCACCGCGCGGCTTGCTTCATTCGAATCACGACTATTGAGACCAATATGTTTCTAAGTGCCTACTAACTGCTTCACATATTGATGTTTTGAGTACATTAATGGTTGGCGTATCTTCTGGAAGCAATCGTCGATATTTATTGGTTTCCTAAAAGCAGTAATTATATAAATGTTAACAACTAATTCGACAATTTTTTGTTGGAAACCTATTCCTTTGCTCTGTTGCTTCCATCCATTTCTTTTTTAAGTTTGGATTACTTGGAAACCTGTAATTTATAATGAATTCTATTCAAACATATTTATATATTTCCAACATAAAAAATACTACGTCTTACAAAATATAATAATAATTCTTTATTTCAAAATTGATTACATGTAGGATTGCTTAAGACTAAAATTTCCACACTAGCCTGTATCGTGGGAATCTGAATATATGTATTGTCCGGTCTATGTATGGCGGTACCTACAACATCATTGACATATTTAATGAAAAAGGATTGACTGTATTTAGTTTAACATTTTAAATTTAGTATTAGTACTACAGGCTGGTTATTAGAATAGAATAATCTTTATTGTACACCATTAATAAGAAGCAACATTAATAAGGAAACATTATTCTATGTTACAAGATATTAGAATACCTACAGGCTAGTTATTTCCCTATCGTCCCATCTTATTCTTATTGACATAAGAAAAAGACGTGCTAGGAAATTGCTGAGTTCTTGGCGATTTCTTAATTTATTTTTATTTTATACATGATAATATGCCCTCCGAGTCCCGATAGTTCCAGTTCAGCAGTTCGGATTTAAGTTTGTTTTTAGCTTCCTGAATGCTCAGATTTAGAATATTGCAAGATCGATTTATCATGTTGTATATATTGGGCCTCCTGTAGGTGTTAAAACGCGAGGCGAATTTGGTGTTTACTTTAGGGACCAATCCCTAAAGTAAACACCAAATTCGCCTCGCGTTTTTACTGTGCGCTTATTCAACTGGATCCCGTGTAGGTCAGAGTTTAGTAATTCAAGGTGTGCTCTGATTGTAATATTAAACAGGTACAATCTCCTGATACTGAGAACTTTTACTTCTTGGTACAAAGTATCCCTGAGGAAACGTCTTGGTTTTTTCATCATAGTTTTCAGAATTCCGCGTTGGACTCGTTCCAACGTGATAAGATGGGTGGTAGCTGCTCCCCCCCATGCCAGTATGCAGTACGACAAGACGGATTCACATAGGGTAGTGCAGACTGTCTTAAGAAGTTTCCATGTCGCGACATCACGCATGAGGCGCATAATATAAATGAATTTCGTGCTTTCCGTGACAAGGCATCTATATGGTGTTTAAATGAAAGTTTCTCGTCAATTAAGACCCCTAAATATTGGGTTCGACTGACTTTCTGTAATTTCACACAACCACACAAATCTGTAGGGGACCTATTAGGAGGTAAGGGATTCAGAGAGCATGTGTGAACAGCAAGGTAGAAATCGGCAGGGGGAGATGAAGAGGCGGTCTTATGGAAACAGATGAAGTTCGTCTTACTAGCATTTAGCGTTAATAGATTACTACTAAACCATGAGATGATTTCCACAAGACCAGTCTAAGTGGTTTGCAGTACTTTGTCCCAAGTATCCTCGTAAAATAAGATGCATGTGTCATCAGCGTAGCTTATGACCTGGGAATTTACTAGTTTCAGTGTAGATAAGTCGTTTAGATGTATAATAAATAGTGTCGGCCCTAGAATACTGCCCTGGGGCACCTCGAAAGAGGATTCTGAGAGATTAATGATGAAGGGGCCGACCCTAGTACGCTGATACTTATGGTGGAGATAACTATAAAAACATTCAAGACAGATACCTCTTATTCCAATCATCTCAAGCTTTCTCAGGAGGATGGGAAAAGAGACAGTGTCGAACGCCTTCGAAAAATCCAGAAAAACACCGACATACTTTTTGTTTTCATCGAGACATTATGCCACAGTCTCGGTCAAACGAGTTACTGCCTGCTCGGTGGACCTGCCCTGCCGGAAACCATACTGGTCAGCGGATAAGATGTTATTTAACTCAAGGAATTTCATCAGACGCGCATTTACCGCTTTCTCTAGAAGCTTCGAAAAAATACTTAGCAGAGCAATCGGCCGATATTTGCCAGGATCGCTTGTACATCCTCCTTTATAAACAGGTGTGAAGTAACACCTGCTGTTTTCCATATCTCCGGAAAGATCCCAGTTGAGATACTAAGGTTTAAGATATGACTCAGGGGTGCCACGATGTTTTTCCTTATATGTTGTATGAGAACACTAGAGAACTCTTCCAGGCCCGGGGCACTTTTATCTTTAAGATTTAGAATAAGATGTTTATTTCCTGTTCACTAATACGGTGCATGAAGAAAGAAAAAGGCGGGGGATGTCGACATTTAATTTTAGCAGCAAGGGTGACCTGGCTTGCGTCGTTCTCTAAAAAATCTATTGTTACAATTTCATTGCGCGTTTAAATAGGCAGGCCCTACAACTTTGGCGACTAAAGTAGGCAATGTATTATGATCGTGAAGTAATATCAATTAATTTTAATATCAATTATCTACAGTCATATATTTTTATAGTCAAACTTCTAGGAACCTAAAATAAATGATTTTTAAATCAATTAACCATATTTATAGAATAAAATTACTTGTGGTAGGAAAAATTACCATTATTTTGGTCAGCCTTTCCTGTACACCTTTTACAATTCAATATGGAGCAAAGTCATTTTTCTAGATGTCGATTGAAGTCCCGAGACAATAATGGTCGAACGCAGACTAAATGAAGCCGCGCAGAAAGCAGACCATTTAAGTGCTTTTTGACAGGCGAAGTACGTACACTTGCGTTGTCTAGTTAGATTCATGTCTGTGGGATCGCCACAAGTCCGTTTCTTCCATTCATCCCTGTTAGTCGTCAACACATCACAGAGAAATAATTAAAATGTATCGTAATCGTTACTTTTTAATACGTACCATATACAGGCGTCTTTCCCGGCAATACAACAACAACTAGCTGTAGCTGCACGAAGGTACTCTTGAGATACTTGAACATAGGCTCTACTTGGTCAGGTCCCGTCGCGTACTTGCAAAAACATGGCTGCCCTATGATCGGCATGCCGGCGTCATTCGATATCTTCTGCAGCTGCTGAGTGAAGTTCCTGAAATATACAAAACTATTTAGACGGCAACAAATATTCTGTAAAACAAAAATTACCAAGTGAGTGTTGTTTCCAAAAATCTTTATAAACCTGAATAATATCCCTGGTTAAAAAATGATGTCTATTGGATCATCTTATATAAAATAATACATATCAATAAGTGTCATAGGTAAGAGTTCAAAACTTGTTTCAGAGCCAAAGTGTCTTCCGTCTTCTATCCGAGAGTGATAATATTTAGACAGGTACTAATACACATGGGAGCAATAAAATCGCACACCCCTTGTAATTTGGTTTATTACTGATTTTTTTCTTAAATCTAAAAACATAGAGTACAATTCATTTAGCAAAATTAAAGAATACAAGCTTAGCTTTAAAAAAAACACAAAATTAAAATCATTGACCTTCACATAACTTACAGAAATCAGCCGTACACCAAATTAGCCAAATTCACCCGTTAGCATTGTCACTACTTGCACCCCTTACCCGCAGGTATAAAAGGGTCGGTTTTTTGGATTTTTAATCAGTTGCATACCGAAGGTCAACGTGATAACATCTCTACTCAACGCATACGGAAAAATATGGATACCACGCCCGCAGAAGCCGCTCAAGTTATTGCCTTGGTCTGGCCTGGCCTTGCCAGGCCATAATCAAAGTGACGTTGCACGACGACTAAATTTGAGCCGCTACTCTGTTCGTCGTGTGTACCAGAGGTTTCAAGAGACCGGTGGCTATATTCGACGACCAGGATCTGGCCGGCGACGCAGAACATCAGAGCGTGATGACTGCTTTCTTGTGACGAGGTCTTTAAGAAATCGGCAACTGAATGCGGTTCAACTGGGACAAGAGCTTCGAGAAGTTCGCAATGTCAGTATAAGTCGGTGGACAGTCAGAAGAAGACTTGGTGAAGCAGGACTGACTTCACATCACCCAGCAAATGGTCCCAAATTGACCACAGCTCACCGACAAGCCCGACTACAAATTGGCAATATGGCAAATTGCCAGGGAACATTTAAATTGGACGTATGACTAATGGCGGTCTGTTATGTTCTCTGATGAGTGCAGAATGACATTACATGGTCACGATGGACGCTCTAGGGTCTACAGAAGGTCATCAGAGCGATTTTCACAATGCTGCATAAGCGAACGTGTGGCTTTTGGCGGTGGATCGTGTATGTTTTGGGGTGGTATAATGTTGGACACTAAAACTGACATTGTATTCATCACTGGGGCGAATACCGGCCCGAGATCGAGAGGTTTGACGGCTGCACGATACGTCGAAAAAGTGCTCGAAGGACATGTGAGGCAGCTTGCGTGGCTTATGGGAGAAGATTTTCTCCTAATGCACGACAACGCCAGACCGCATGTCGTCAGAACAGTTTGCGACTACATGGAAGACGTTGGAATCACCGCGATGGAGTGGCCAGCTCGTAGTCCTGATCTCAATCCGATTGAGCATGTCTGGGATGAGCTGAAAAGAAGAGTTCGAGCAAGAAGCCCTGCTCCTACGTGCCTCCAAGAGCTTCAACTTGCCATTGAAGAGGAGTGGAACGCTATACCACAAGATTTCATGGTAAAATTAATACGGTCCATTTGATTTTCATTATTTCTTAAACGAAATTTGGTAATTTTACCCGTTTGTTGGGTTTTGTGCCGTAAAACCTCTTATAGGTATTTTTTTACACTGTATTTAATATCATTAGAAAGGTAATGAGTTTCAATTAGTGTGTGTTTTTTTAATATTTATTCAGATTCATGAAAAAATCTGCCTTGACATAAAAATGTCCAGGTGTGCGATTTTATTGCTCTCAAGTGTATTTTATATACATACACTCTTGACTTTTTTCAAATTATTATGTATGATATATTTTATATTAATATAAAAAGATTCTTTAAAGACATCTTTATAAATCACTATTAGAAATTAAATTTGGCAGTTTTTAAAAATCATTCATGCTACTTCTGGTCGTTATATTTTTTGTTTCATAATATACAACTCACTTTAGGGCATCTTCTCTGACAGTCCTCTGAGGCGCAAAACAAGCGATAGCCCAAACACGTATCTCAACTCCCATGAAGAACTGTTTTCCTCTCATATCCCACACTCCCTGGTTAGGCAGTGCTTGCTACGAAATAACAGAAAGGGAAGCTCAATAAAATATGTTTAAATGTGGACAATTCACCTTAAATATATGATCTTAACCTTAAGGCTGAACGTCTCGCCTTGAGCGCTAAATTGAATGTCATAACTCTTTCAACAAGATGAAATTGACTAGATGCGACAAAATAAAATAAGCAGTGACAATTGAGTGCGGAGGGCGCCAAATGGCCAGGATGTTTTGTGTTTTCTAACTCTCAATGCCGCTTTACTTTTGAATAAATAAATTGGTACCTATATGACTACAAATGCTAACCTTTGCCATACTTCACGTAGTTACTAGACGCAAAATAAAAGTTTAGTTTGCGCCATCTGAGATGGCAAGTCAGAATATTTTATGTACAATTTAAATTTCCAAAATTTCATTTTAAATTGAATAAGTTGGTCGAAATTTTTAAACATTTATGTAGATAGGTACCTAATAACTACTGATCCTTGCAGTTGGCGGTGTCGCATATTTTCAACGTCATCATATATGTACTTCAAACAATAATTAGATAGAGAACAAAGGTGTACAGTTGACATACAAATAACGCCAACTTTAACCAGCTTAAGGATAAAAGATAAGGAATTTATTACTTGTCCACCAAGTGATGAGACGCGACCGCCGTATTGTAGCTTCGGCGGCGGTAGCACACGACCGCGAACTTCCATCATGTTGTTTGAGATCGTCAGACCAAACTCCTTCACATACAAGTCAGTGTTGAAGTTCGCACGCCGCACCAGATTATTGATTTCCCTTTCCCTATTTAGATAATTTAACGATTTTTATTTGTCTACAATAAAATTCAGTTGTTAAGCTTATTGGCCTATAATAAAAGTACATCGCCGGTTTATCACAAAACCCTTTATAGAAAACCATATCTAAATAAATCAACCGTTTTAGGTATAAATGAGAACGTTCATTGTCGCGCAAACACCTTCTTAGTTCCGTCATGAATCACAAACTCTTTACAGAAAATCGTATGTAAATTGGTCACAGTCTGAACAAATTTTTGAGATAAATTAAATGGGAACTTTTGTTTACAAAAAAAAAACCTGTCAGAACCACTGTCAACCTGTCCTGTCTGAATCATAAAAAATATAGATGAGGTGACAATGGCTTCAAGCAATTTTCATAACATCAGTAAATACTAGCTAAAGTTACGGAATTAGCGCAAAAAAATTACCTGTCTGGAGCAGAGCGTGCTGTTGCTTTGATCATAGTAGAAGTTTGCATGTCAGTCAGTTTTTTAATACATCTCTGTCCGGGCACGATATTACACACCTCCAGAGGTAGGTATGTATGTTTATGTTCCTGACCCACTTGCAAACATGGTAAATGAGGATAACGCAATTTCATTTTATATTTGTCCAAAAAATATTTAGCCACAGTACATTCTACTGTTTGTCCATTTTCTAGTTGTAGAGGAAATCTGTGGAAAATGAAGTTATCATCCATTCAAAAATATTATGGAAACCAATAAAGTACCTTTATTAAAAGTTTTGTGAAATGGTATCACTATTTTATGAATATTATCGATAAAAACCCAAATATATACCTTATACACTAACAATTTTGGAAATAGCATGGGGTCTCATTGCAAGTTCTATCATAGATTGCAGTGTCGCTTAACGTAAGTCGAACTGGCAGTCAAGCGTAGGCCTATCATGAAAAATGTATATATATATATACTACATAATTACTTACGATTGCATCTGCGAAGGTCTGCGGGTAACATTGCATACTCTATATTTTCTTTTCATTGTACCACAATGAGTGATTTCTATCTTAAGTCCTTTAATTTCTTTTGTAAATTTTACTCTCTGAGAATCTGTCAATGGCTTTCTTTGATCATTAATGTCTCGAATATCAAGCACTTCACACATAAATTCTATGACTGGCTGTGCTTTGTAAAAAGCAGTCGCAGACACTGAAAATTCAAAATATCAAATAATCAAATCATTGAGACAATTACTATATTAATACAGTTGACAGTCTTACTACAGTTTTGTAATACTGTGGTCTTACCATAAAACAATTGAAAATTAAATGAAACTTAAATTTAAAGGTTAGGTTAGGTTAATTTTTGATGTGATCTTAATTTTTTCTTAATGTTGCAAGATAAAATATGAAACATACCGTCAATGTTAAGCATCATTTTCCATTGGCTCGGTCTTACGGACTGGTGAAAACCAAACCAGACTTCTCTACCACCACCAAGGGGGTGATAATATCCTTCTGGAGATGAGAAAAATGATCGTCCAACTGGAGTATACATCATAGATGGCAAATGCCTCATGACTACATCCAAAGCTAAGATAGCGTCATAAGGAATCTGCCTTGTTCGACCTTCAAGAGCCTCTTCTAATGCAAACAGTGACACCTAAAATCATGTGTTGATTCATGTTTAATTTGATTTTGTATATATAATAATAAAATATCCTGCAACATACAAATTTCGTGAAATAACAATCATGAAGATTAGAATTTAATGATCAATTAATTATTATCCTGCAAGCAGCCAACTATGCCATTAGAAGAGTTGTCCAACTCCCTGTAAGATGATATCACAGAAACACAGCTGCATAACAGAACTAGAAAATAATTGTGCAAGGTTATAGAAAAACAAAAACCATGTTTAAGTTACAATAGATACGATAGGCAGGCTCCGAGGGTCAGCTCGATGAATGCATCCAGGGCAACATATTATATTATTATTTTTTCTACAATAAACTATGTCAATATACCATTTTCTTTTGTTTACTACACTAAAGTTTTCAAGACCTCTAGAGTAGCACTACACTATACCTTGTCCACCAGGTAAACCACTTTTTGACAGGCAAACTTCGTTCTGCCTTAGATCGGGTTACACTCAGGCCTACATCCTGCAGTGGACGATGGGATATGGGATGATTATGATGATGATGAAACAACAAAAAGGTAACTTTCATATGAATGTCCTTGTCGAGTCGGCAAACCATCAGCATTGTTAGTTTTAGCACTTTACAACAAAACAAACAGTTTATTATATCTCAAGGTACTTCAATGAAGGGAATTAACAAGAGTCAGAGTGTAACCCCATCTAAGGCAGAACGAAGTTTGCCAGGCCAGCTAGTATATAAATGATTATACATGTATATGAGAAAAATAGGATGTATTAATTAAAAATAAACTGCCCTAAATTCACCAAAAAGTACAATTTAAAGTCTGTCTGCCAGGAATGTCATTTAATCTATCTATCTATTATCACAATCATCAGTAACATTTTGATTAATAAACTATACAATAGTGACACCTGAGAATCAAACCCAGGTCTAGGTTTGATTCTCAGGTCAAACCATGGGATAATGAGGTTTTTCAATGAACTCTGAATTTGGAGCCAACCCCTATAATACGGCATAATGGCAAACTGTGGGTGAACTAGTACACCTATGCCTAACCCTTTGAATACATACACAATGAAATGTTATGTAAAATATATTAATAACTGACCTGTGCAACCCATTTGATGCTGACACGGAACACTCTGTCCTTGCCTTCTCCAGGTAATATAACCTCTAATTCAACCTTATCATTGCCAATTGGTAGTGGATCTCGTGTATATAGATTGTTTCTGCCATCAAACACAGGCTTGAGTGCTCCAAATATTTTATTGTAACAGTGAACCATTGTTTCAACAATTTCTCTATTGACCTAAAAATATTACAAAAACATGTAATTCATATAAATTAGTTTTTAATTAAGTAAATTATAGAATGTGTGTTATAATATCTAAGTTGTATGAAAAAATATATGATAAGAATATTTAGGATCACACAATCAATCAAAGACAAAAGAGCACTGTCAACAATGAGGTATATTCACCTTTCGAGGGCATTTATCTGGTTGTATATTAACATCATAATGATGTACAAAACCTCTTGGCATTGATATTTGAAAATGATTGGCTCGGAGCATAATCGGCCGTCCTTCATGGCCGAGGTTGGGACGGCGCGGGCATGTGAGAGTTGGTAGATCTGCCAACGGAGCCGCGGGCGACACAAGGCTCATAGCACCCGCACCAGCCGGTGTGCCAGGTGCGGTCGCGCCAGTAGCGGGAGCAGTGCTGGGGACTCCGGGCGCAGCACCTGTCGTGCTTGCTGCCGCGGTCACTGCCCCCGCAACACTTACTGCACCAGCATTCGTGTCCCCCGCTGGAGCTGTTTTGTTTAAACATAAAAAACAAACTTGCACTTATTCACAAAAATCATGTATGATTTGATTCGCGGTAGGTTGCGTTACTTGAACTGCAATTTAGAACAATCAAACAATAAGTGATGTTATAGTTTGACACCTACCTTGACCAACGGGGTACATCCTGATATGATATTTTAAACAAATAAAGGTTAAAACTTAAGAAGCACGCAAATATTATTCGTGTAATAAATAGCCACAACGTGATAAATCCAACAATATAATGCAGAATGTAGAAAGTGTCAAAGTATTTTCTAAGTCGTCGCCCTAATCTAATGCTTTATGACGTAGTGACATAGTGTGGGGCTACTCGACGTTTGTGATAAATACCAAAGACTAGATCGAGTCATAGAGATGCTTACACATTTGACTAATCTTAAAATTACTCATCTGTAATAGGATATCGCAAGAATGTTTTATAGGTATCTCAGAATAATGGCATAAGCATAATAATAACATTCTTGAGTTAAAGAGAGTATAATAATTACTGTCTTGGATAGAGCCACTGACCTTTCTATTATAAAGATAAACAATATAATAATAACAATAAATAGCCTCTAGTTTGCGAGCTTACAACGGAGAGTCGGAAAATCTCCGGTGATTAAACAGTAAAAAATTACTGCAGAAAGACCGCAGGTTGATTAATATACTTACAGCCTGTCAAGAGAATCATGATAAAATTTAGAAATTACCTAGGTAGGTGATTGGGGTTTCGTTTCGTCTTATCTCTCTTCTTCTCTATCTACACTACAACGATAACTATTTTTTTAAAGCAAAAGCTAAGTTGAATTTAGTACTCAGTTGTGAATTAGTAACATTTGATGTCGCAATCTTACTGCCATGACCCCAGAATGAGATACAGACGTACTATTTTCGAAAAATCACAATCACAATAATTTGGCGCGCAGAGCGAAATGGTTCGCCTTAATCAATTGTACACACGGCCACATGGATAGGATAGGAACAGAGATAAAACTTTCTAAGAACGTGAAAAATAGTTACCTATTTTGGTTGGGCTGTCACAATAGGTTAAGACAAACTAAACAAACCATTTGGTAAATAATTGTATTATTCAGTATCAGAGAATACTTTACAAATTACTTATGTACTCTAATAGTTTTCTTTTTATAATTTTTGTTTTTAAATCATTTATTGTTTCTTTAAATGGTGCGCTACTGAAATTCTGAATCTAACATATAGTTTTTTCAAGTAATCTAAAGGAAGGAAGGTAATACTCACGTGGCATATTAAAGCAGTTTATAGTGAAGATGATGTGTGATGTGAAGCAAACAAAATTAAATTTAAATAAAATGTTTCGACACCCATGATACTAACCGTTATAGAGTTCCCTCGTAAGGAGACAATGCTGGTTTCAGCAGTAGGTCATGATAAAAATCCTGTTGAACTATCTAAACTAACATACAAAATTTAGTGACCATTCTACTAACCGTTGATGAATTCCCTAGTGGCACTAGGGAATTCATCAACGGTTAGTAGAATGGTCACTAAATTTTGTATGTTAGTAGTGCGAAGACAATCCAGGCTGCAGTGTCTAGTTTTATCTCTCATATTATTGCAACACACATACCTACTACATACCAAGCCACCAAAATATCTACAAATGTTTAGTAATAATAATAAAAACATAAAAACGCGTCGGTTACCCTCTTCTTATTAAAAAGAGGTACATACTTATTTAAAAAAGGAATAATCAAATATTTACTTACATATCAGGGCTGAAGCCTTAGAAAATAGTAAAAAGCGAAAAAATTAGTAGTATGACCCAGATGACACCAGACTATTACCATGAAACATACAAAAAGATAGTTATAAGGTAAGGTTAAGTAAGGAACAGTCGCCAGCAGGTCAAGGTATACAAAACTGTCAAATTTCTCCAAATGATTTTAAACCTTAAATTGTTGTAGATAACTTGTGATGATTGTGGTAACTTGATGTGCTGGCCACCTTACATACGACATGGTACTTGGTTGAGAAGCAAAACTTGCATTTCAACAGATGTCATTGACGTGACCTCAATAACGTAAATTAAAAATGTAAAGGCAAATAACGAGAAGGACTCGCGGTGGCTTAGCGGTTACAGCGTCTGATGTATGTACAAACGCCAGCACATCAGGATATACAAAACTGTCAAATTATTACAAATTATTTTAAACCTTAAGCGTTGGTGATTAAGTTCACTATCGAGTGAAAAAAATTGTCAGTTTGTGGTAACCTGATGTGCTGGCGACCGTACCTAACGGTTCGAATCCTGCCCGCAATCGAATTTTTCCTTCACTAAAATAACTTTATGTTCTCTTCCTTTTCCAATGGGTAACTACTTTTTTTTGTTTAAAAAATTAGCATGCCCGACTAGGAAATGTTTATGTTTTTATGATATTTTTTACCTCACCTTTGGCGCGAAATTTAAATATTTCTTGTTATTTTTCGCAAATTTGTCGTCTATGACCAAGCTACAGTTGTATATTTACTAACAAATCACTAATAGACTAATAAATATCCGTTCATACTCAAGTATTTATCCAAAACAGCGGATAAACATTATTTGCAGTTTTACTCAATTGTGATTAAGTTATTGTTGATATCGCAATAACCACTGTCATGTACGTATGGTGACCAGCACATCAAGTTACCACTAAATGACAAATTTACTCAGTTGTTTTTAATTTTATTTTGAACCATTTAAGGTTTAAAATCATTTGGAGAAATTTGACAGTTTTGTATACCTTGACCTGCTGACGACTGTACCTAGAATGTAATATAGCCAAAAGATTTGGCAAAAACCAAGAAAAACTTGAATTTCGCGCCCAATAATGATTGATATGATGATATTTCTTAATATAAAGAAGACACGTAATATTAAATTTTCTTTATATAATTTGATATGGCCTGATCAAAAAGGGTTTGTGCGATTAATTCGAATTCCATTTTTGGCACATTTGCGGAGAGTATATGTTCAAAGAAAACCGTCTAAATGTGACAGCATTCGTAAATGAGGCTTACAAAAATTACTTTGGTCACCTGTTGGAAATGAAAGCCTGGCCTTAGATTCCACAAAAAGTGTGCAAAATGTGCGTCGAGTTTAGTAGTAAGTAAGTTAGTGTAACATAAGGTATACATTTAGATACGAAACAGACATAATTTGGAATGAACCTGTGAACCACCACGATGACTGCTACATTTGTATGGTGAATATAACCGGCATTCATCGAGGCAAATGGAAATATCCTTGTATATGATCGGCATATAGACGTGTTTTAGACCTATATTGTCACCTGATCCTGAAACTGATGCTTCACAAGAGGAACCAATGTCTTTTGAGCCGAAACCTGAGAGTAGTGATAGTGACTTCGATTGTGACCTAGAAATACCAAAACCATTCAACCTAGATGATTTAACGGCATTTTTGTCAGGCTACAGATTAGATCTTTAATAAAAGACTCAAATTTTACAGAAACTACGACAGAGATTGAGAAAAATGCATGAATGAGTTTGTTTGGCTTGTACATTTTTTTTTTGGAAATAATAAAAGTCCTGACTATTCTCAACACGTCAACCAACTGATGAGCCACTTTCACTACTACTATTATTACTATGACTATTTTTCCGCCAGTCTTGGGGATGTTAGTGGAGAACAGGGCGAGCGATTTCACCTAGCCCTTCGTTCGATGGAGGAACGTCACAAGGGCTATTGGAATGCACATATGATGGTTGACTATTGTTGGTGCATACAGAACGGCTTTCTACTTTCAACTTTAGCAAGAAAATCCTTTAAAAGAAAGTTTTTCTCAATTTAATACATAAATAAAATGAGATATTCTTCTAATACACGGTATTTTTTAATAAAAAAACCCATGCGTCATATTTTTCAAAGTAGAGCTGGTACCTATTAGCTGGTACATAAATTTTAAACACAGATTTGTAATCGTCATCAAAAGTTGGACTAATATCATGCAACATAACCCAAACATCAGATATGCTGTTGTGCATTGTAATACTACACTATCAGCTGCCACTAATTGATGCGAAGAGCTAGATAAGTAAATATGATAAAGCATTTTCAACTTTGTCTCCATAAAAATAAAGATCGATTTACAATGAAGATTCATTGAACTAATTGAGCCGGAGAGCTAGTCTCTCAGCGAGTGAGCGAGTGAGAGCTAGATTGGAAACAAAGAACTAGCTCATTTTTATCTCTCATTCGCGAGCTACCCATCTCTAAAGCCGGCACTCCGGCAGTAATAACAGTAATAACGCGCATTACGATTGAGGCGACCGCCCCGTCCGCAAATCTAATTGTGATTCGCTTCACGCCTGAATCATGTTGTTGATATTTGTTGATTATTATTGTTTAGTAAAAAAAATTAAAATAAATTATTGTTATCTTATATTTGATTTTTACTATCATGGAAGCGAGGGGCCAAAGTAATGACGTGGACCAGATGGAGAGTAGGTCATTATCGCTGATACTTCAATCGAGTCACTCGCAACCCGAAATATACATTATTTTTTATTATTTTAAATTTCCCGCCTCAAAACCCATTACGTCAACGTCATGTATCCCCATGATTGATTGGTAATGTCAAACAAAATTATTGATCAATACACGCACAGCGGTAGCTATATTTTTGGAATTTAATATGTCTATCTCGTATAGCGGTACGATTCGAAGGTCTGGAGGAGTCGTGTCTGCTATTGGGAAACAGTTACGGGGTGTAAATTTAAAAGCTGCTAAAAGAATCACCGTTAAATTTGATCGTTTCGGTGATAACGTTACTCATACGAGGTAAGCAGTCTTAAATAAGTCACTTGTATTGGTTATGGTGTTTCTCTAACCAAAGCAAGATTTTTAGTAGCTCATTATATCTGGTATTTTTTTATTTTGATTTCAGTAAAATTTACTAAACGTCTTAATCAATTTTCATAACCTTGTCTTTAATAAAAATTAACTAGTGTGCTCCCATAGTCTGCCAGCGCCTGATTTAGATCACCTGCGCTATTTAATTGCTGCACGTATTAATAATTATTCGATTTTATTTGAGTTGAATAATGTTTGTCCAAACCAGTGGAGGTTTTGCTATCCTGTAGGTACCTCTTTTCATAACCTGCATCTTTTATTTTTTACTATAGGCATTTCTTCTAAATTGTCATAGTAACAGCTATAATTACAAGCAAAATGTTGAAAGTAATTTTGTTTGCAATTCATGTACAAAAATAGATGCCATCATATTGTGGTATGTATGTTCTTACTTTAAGTTCAATATGTCTGTTTGCTTCTTAAAAGGCATAATTTTTAATACTATTAATATAATTTGGGCCCATAGATGAATTCTAAACAAATAAAAAATAGGAATATTTTACTGAATTCAATATATTATTGTTTTTTTTTTAGGAATTTCCTGCATTATATCAGTTCACAGAAAATTAGTTTGACTAATCCCAACTGTTCTCTCAAAACTGAAATTGTCTGTGACCGCAGTGAACCTACCATTGATATCAAATTAGTGCCATCAATTGCAGGTAAATATATTTCTGACTGTTAAATTTAATTCTAAAGGGTTAATGGGTTAATATTCAGCATTCTTTTTTACCTTCTAGTTAAATTACAAGAAAATTAATTTAACTAGTGCTCTATGTATGATAGGTACTATAAGTGGGGTATGATAAATATTAATCAACAATGATGTATAGATGTGTATAAAGTGGTTGAACTGATAGTGTTGAGTGTGAGGTTTTTGCTCTGCAGTGAGTATGTGGTGGTTTTAATTTCTCCAAATTAATTATTTTCAGAAACAGCTAAAATAAAGAATGTTACATTTAAAAGTGGCAATCTCACTTGTTTAGAAATTTTGCAATTATTGAACAAGCATATATCTGCTTTGGCACCTGTAGAGCAGCCAGCAGCAACAATCCAAACAAAAACAGAAAAGAGTAAAACCAAAAAGAAGTGAATACTATCTTAAGATGACGAAGTCACATAAAGGGAACCTTAATGTAGTTGAAGAGTTATACAATCAGATACCTGCATTCACTGATGTGTTTTCAGAAGATTCATTTTACATATTTGTTGTATTCTTTGTTTTGTCTACAATACTGGTTGCCTTTATTTTGTCTAAGTTCATAACTATCAAACCTGTAGAATAGTCATATTTACAAATAGGTATCTATAAATACTATTTTAAGATTACAGCAAAATTTTAAAATGTAACGAAAAACTAAATAAATAAATAAAAAAATATTCTTTATTTTTATTACATTGTCTTATGCATAAATCTTACGTTCTTGTTAGTCTTATTTAATATATCTGTGAGCTACTATATTACCTCACTGAGACAGTATGTGTCTGATATATATAGGGTTGCCATCCCTCAAATTAGGTAATCAGGACAATTCAGCAGACGCGGACGGATTTTTCAGCTTATTACCCGGACAGGTCAACAGTGTTTGTTACTCAATAAAATATTTTTCATTGTTATTTCGCCCGGTAGTGAGCGATGACTTGAAAATTTTTAAACTCAGACCACAAATGAAATCTCGCCCGGACGCCCTCTAAACTAGGACAAATCCGGGGAAACCCGGATGGATGGCAACCCTAGATATGTAACATGGTTGTATTTTATCAACACAATTTTGCCCTTGTAATAATTAAGAAGTGCTATTATAATCTTCAGACCATGAAAATGGTTTGCAAGCTGTATAGAACAATACTATGCACCACACTAACTAGAATCTTCAAGCATAGGGTAGAATCTTGCACAAGAATTGGGATATCAAATGAAAAAACTATTTTTTCATAATTATCTGACTGGTGGTTCCAGAGGTCATCCTCCATCCTCTTCCAAATTTACTTTATTAGTAATAGTATTAAAGATGTACGTTTCGAGGGAGCTTATCTAGCAGAATAAAAGTTAAATGCGAACTCGCATTCTTGGACAACCGTCATAATTATAATGAATGCTTTTATTTTTTATTTAACTACCTACACCGGATTATTGTAATCATACTTTTTCTTTTTTTAGGGTTCCGTAGCCGAATGGCAAAAACGGAACCCTTATAGATTCGTCATGTCTGTCTGTCTGTCTGTCCGATCGTGTCACAGCCTTTTTTTTTCGAAACTATAAGAACTATGCTGTTGAAACTTGGTAAGTAGATGTATTCTATGAACCGCATTAAGATTTTCACACAAAAATAGAAAAAAAAACAATAAATTTTGGGGGTTTCCCATACTTGGAACTGAAACTCAAAAATTTTTCATTATTTAGTATTTCTGTTCCTTGTACCATTATCTGTCAGTGAATCTCTACAAAATTGGTCCAGACTTTCCAGAAATTAACCGGAGCAAATTGGAGCAAACAAGGCGGTAAATAATTGTGAAACATTGTTTTTTGTGTAGCATATTATACTTGTTCCTACCGTTTTAAGTGGAAGATAGTAAAAATATGTCAAGTTTTGGATTGTTATAAAATAAAAAAACGAAAGATGTTATAAATATGTATATTTAATAAAAAATGCTTCACAGATGGGCCGAAGTTTGGTAGTTCTTTTGAGACAATTCTTACTTGATAAGGATTACAATATTAGCTCAAGTAACTTAAAATTCTTGTGTTCCCCAACGAATCTGAAATAGAAAGCACAGTTGATTTTTTGTTGAAAAATAAAACTTATAAACGAAAACAAGATTGGTAGGTAGGGAGTTATTCGAAATAGAGTGGCATCTCATATAAACCTTTAATTCCTATTACGAAGAACCCACAAGGAAACATATCTAATTACGGAACTTAAAAACATGTCATTATCCTAGTAATAATAACTATAAGGCTAAGGTCTGCAACCGAACTTCACACAAACTACGTACTATGTAGTACGTACTTATAGCCGAATGAAGCCCGATGCAGTGTCGACGCATTGTAGAATTCCACCTATCACACAACGCGCTCGGGATGGTGTTGGAGATGTCACGCATTCGGCGGAACATGGCACAAGCCTTTGGGAATTTGGGTGAGGAAGCCATCAATCATCACCTAGGCAAACATCCCCAAAGTGCTAAGACTACGTGGCAACCCCACCAGCATCTGAACGCGTTGTTATACTGTACAGAGAGGGCGGTGTATTGTCTGCACACCACGCACAAGGAAGTGACGGGCGGAAATCATAGTTATTCTGTAAGTGCAATTGTAGCTGACAACGTGGCTCTGCATCACTTACTCAATTGCAACAATACATATTTTCATAAATAAAACTTACATCTTGATTACGGGCCTTCTGCTTGCGTTCCACTAATGACGTAAGAGCTTCTGACCGAACAGCAAGCGAATCAATCCTTTCCACAAGTTGTTGATAAGGGGACAACGGTTGGGCGCCCATTACAACATGACCCAGCTTTGAGTCAATCTTTGCGTCAAGGCGAGCATTACGAATTAAGTTTACAATCCAACATTCAGCCTCATCTGGCTGCATGTTTAAATTTTCAGCTAACATTCTGAAATATTTACACGTAAGTATTGATTTATTGTTCCGTATTTTAAAAAAACATTACACTGTACCTACTTAACTGTATTTACATACCCAATGCTGATGACTTGGTGGATGCGACAGAATGTTTCGAAAATCATAAGTCGAGCATTTTCAACAAACTCTTCTAGACAAGCAATCAAGAAAAAGTCGGTCAACAGCACTGCCTGGCACTGGTTCAATTTCCTGCGTGCAGCTTCGAAGTCAAAGTTGACGTAGAGATGCTCTATGAATTCTGTAATTGGGTCCCTAAACAAAATGGTGTAAGGTAATAAAACAAATACTTCCTTCAACTATTTAAAAGTACTTATCATTGTATAGTTACCTGTAGGTGTAGGCTTCTTGCTGAATAACTTTTACAAGGTCTTTTAGAGCATTCCTTCGTGACCTGTTTATAATAACGGCTGTAGCCAGATAACGAAGAATATGCGGGCACATTGTTTGAATGGCATTCAAGTACCTGTACCAAAAAAAACAAAGGATTTGTCGTTAGTTCATCACGTAATTGTCGACATACATTCTCATAATTATACTTATGTTGAATTTAGGTACTACATACTTATAGACCTAGTATCTATTTACTGTTAACCGTCAATAGGTTATAGCATCGATAACGGCAAGAAATACTTACAGAGGCTTGTATAAAAACATTTCGATGATTAGATCACGGCCTTTGACGTGGTTGAAAAATACGAACAGCGACCAGTGCACGAGCCATGTACGCTGCTGTAGCGCTTGCATGTTGTTAGCAGTTGCGCCAGCACCACCGTTGTCTATGAACTCGCGTAACTTCGTCAAATCGTCAAGCGCGCCGTCCCAGTTTTGTACCAAAATCTCACTAGCCAGTTTGCCCCATAGAACCGACAAATAGTTCTGAAAAGATCGAAATTATTACAATTTAATACACTCGTGAAAGCCATTACTGACTGACGCCTTAAATATTTTGTTGATAACACACCACGAGAGACGAATGCGACGACGCTGCCGACATATTTTGTGTTATTAACACATCACGTGACACGAATAATAATAGTAATCCAATTAAATAACACAGACCTGATTTTTTTTCCCTTTTTGATTACAATGCTGATTTATTGGGTTTTGGTACCCTGGGCTACATTATCCAGAACTAAAATTAGAATATTCGATGATATAGCGACTAATACGAGTATTTAAGTTATAAGTAGTATTAGTTAAGTTACAATAATAGACCGGCCTCATTAGTCTAGCGGTCCTAAGCGGGACTGCTACGCTAGAGGTCCTGGGTTCGATCCCCAGGTTGAGCAGTGTTATTGGGTTTTTCTATGAATTTCCCAGTAGCAGGAGTCGGATTGTGCCCCTTTAATGGCAATAGGCTCGCCCCCTATTACATAGGACCTATACATACCGGCGAAATGTGGGTGTACATTAGTACACCTCTGCCTAACCCTTCGGGGAATTCAGGCGTGATGGTATGTTACAAGAATAGAAAAAAATTAATACTCAGTCAGTAATCATATTTTTTCCCGTTTTTGCAACATTTTTCATTTATGCTCCGCTCCTATTGGTCTTAGCGTGATGATATATAGCCTATAGCCTTCCTCGATAATTGGGCTATCTAACACTGAAATAATTATTCAAATAGGACCAGTAGTTCCTGAGATTAGCGCGTTCAAGCAAACAAACAAACTCTTCAGCTTTATAATGTTTATAATAGAAGATAAATAACTGGGCTTAGACTTCTTCTTGTCGATGGATCGAAATTAAATTGGTCTAGACGGCGTAGCAGCGCGGCAAATCTTTCACCATATTTTAAGTTACGCCTCCGGCAATACAACTATGAAAACTCCGTCCAATTCCGAGAAATATTTTTTATGTTATAAGCGAACAAACATTTATAGACGAGCAAAAATAATTAATTATTTTGGCTTCTATTACTTATTATTAGTCCCGACGACCGTCAAAACATTTTTTAAATAAACTTCCGTTATGTACAACTTCGCAAAGAAATTAGATGTGATTTCTCGGAAGGCGAGGTTCCGTTTTAACACTTAAATTAAATAATGATAAGTTCTAATAAGTTATAGAAATGACGAACATTAATTTGTTCTAAATTATATTTGGTCGAGTCGAGAGAGAATCATTATTATTGTTCTCAGGCTACAGGACATACTGAAAACATACCTATAAAAACTTTTTATTCTTAATTTTATACCTATAGCTTATTGTTTTATTTTTTTCGGAGTCTTATTTCGCTTTATCTGAAATGTAAAAAAAAAACGATGTCACCTGTCTTTGTGGCATTTACTTAAAAATGTCAGCTTCATCAAAATTAATAATTCACAAATTTGAAGCAGCTGGGGTTAATTTTAAATCTTTACATGTTTCAATTGTAGACGACGAAAGTCCTACAAATACGACTGTGTTTAGTGAGTGGTTTGATGGCAAATTACAAGAGAAAAAGAAAGACAATGACAAGTCATCACGGTTAGTTGTAAAAATAATTTCAGGAAATGAATTCGATAGATTTAATTTATACGCCAGTGCAAAGGAAGTAGTTTCATCCGAATCTTATACAACCAATGATTTTTCTGAAGCCTCGATAAAAAACAAACATGAAAGTATATATAAATTATGTGACAAGGGGCAAGTAGTTAACTATCATAAAGAAGAATCAAGGGACCTATCACAATCAACATTTCAAAGTAATATAGAGTACAAGGATGATATATCTTTACAATTTTATGTGAACAATAAATGCAAATTAAGTAATCCGGGAAGTTATTTAAGTCCTTTGGAACACAGTCTAGAGAAAGTTAAAGAGAACAACGCGCGGATTATGGAAAATATACACATGCTCAACAGAACTCTTAATTATACTAAAAAGAAAGAGATACTTGACATAGTTTGCCCAAAATCTATGAGATCGTTTCCCTGTAGTACATGTGGAAAATGTTTTGTTTACGAAACCGGTTTGAGACGACATTACTCAATGAGACACGCAATGACCGAGGTCCAACCGCGTTGGCAAGTGGTATGGACCTGCATACAGTGTTTTCAGGTATGGCCTAGGCAAGATCAAGCACTGAAGCATTCTAGTGAATGTTGCAAGTCAAATAATGCCGAGTGTGTTCGAGAGATTAAAACATCTTCATTGTTGCAATGTGAATTTTGTGAGAAAGTATACACAAGTATTCCTCGATTGCTTCGACATTCTAAAATTCATACAACGGCGAATAACTACGAATGCAATGCATGTGGAATGGCATTTTCATCATATAAATCAGCTGAACAACATTGGATACTGTGTCCATGGTTAAATATGTACTACAGTTTTTCATTACCAAAACTACTACTTTGTAATGCATGTGATCGTAAATTCCGAAATTATGAACAATTGTACAACCACAGGTACATAGTTATTTTACCTGGTTATTTTATTATATTGATTTGTATTTTATAATCCTAATGATAAAAAAAATATTGTTTACAGATATAAGGTGGGCCATTTTATGACAAAAACTCATTGTAATCAGGGCAACGCCAAGTCTCTGGGTATATTGGTCTATCAATGTGAAATATGTGGGCAATGGTATCCCTCTATAGCACCGTTAAAAACCCACAAAAATCAATACCATCCGAAACATGATTTGGGGATGCAGTGCAGAATGGTATGAATTTATGCGTCCAATATTAATAGCGTCTTCCTAAACAATATAAGCTTTCTTAAATTATCCAGCACTAAAATTATGCCCTGCTTCTTGTGTGCGTTACCCCAACAAGAAAGTATCTCCTAGAGTTATATGAGTAGAACGTATAGTTGGTGCCTTATCTGCTGTAAATGTGCCCCCACATAAAAAATGTGTGCCCCCTGTCGTTTCGAAAAAAAATCGAAAAAACGATTCTTGCTGGGGTAACGTTTTTCTAGCAGGAAAATTCTAAACGAATGATCGGAGAGAGAAAAACTGTGCATGGCCAGATAGCTTATATGTGTGCCAAAATGTGCCCCCAAAAATAAAATCTGTGCCCCTTCAGATTTTCGAGATATTGCATTTCCTGCTGGAGTAACGTTTTGATGAATAGTATATCTCTAAAACCATTGCATGTGCCCCTGTAGAATAAACATACGCGAGTAGCTCTTAATGTGTGCCCCTTTGTGCCCCAATTAGATTTTAGAAAATATTTATAGTTTTCAAGTTATCGCGGTTTTATGAAAACCCGAAAAAACATCGCAGCGCCTAAATGAGACAAGGCATAACTTCGCTGAAAACTGTATTCGGTCTTTCTTGACGCTAATAATAACCATACAAAGTTTCAAAAATGTTCATGCATGCGTTTTTGAATAATCTTGCTAAATGTAAAAACGATGGTGTCATAACTTTGACGGCAAAATACAAGGAACTGGCACAATCCCAGATGTGTAGGTGTAAACCAAAATCTTGTGCCTTTAGTCAAAAATATATGGTGAAAATATTGAGCTTCAAATGTTACGCATTAAGTAAATATAAACAAAAAACCAAAATATGTAAACAACGGCTGGTTATCCGACCAAATCTGAATGACTACTAAAAAGCGACGGATTCATACATATCGATGACCTTCTTTACTTTACTCACTAACCGGTTCACACGTGTTGTGCCTGAGTACACTGAAGTAGAAAAGTAATAACAAATAAAATAAAGTTGTTATTGGATTATATTTTAATAGCTGTTTCTATGACCTTACACATGATTAAGTACATTTATAAGAGCCATTTTCAAATAAAATGTACATGTGACTAACATGCTCAAAATCGTGACCAAACTGTTTTGTGACATACCTGTATTTTTATACTAATGTAAGTCACATTTATTGTAAAGCAGAGTTAAAACTATGTCCTACTGCTCAAATTGAGCAGGGTCCGGCAGGGAGCTAAAATGCAGGTTTAATGATCAAATTTAGCATTTATTCGAAACCTCCAAATTATTATTTTAAAAAATTACACTAAAACTCTTTTATATCTATTTTCCGTAAATGTCGGATTTATTTATTAGTGAAACGTTTTGTATGGAGATAACACCGGACGCCGCCGGCATATAATTTGTTAAAATTTTCAGCCGCAGTGTAAACATGTTTTAACTTTACACGTAGATGTGAGTTACGTCATATGAGTGACGAAATGTGACTCATATGTGTAGCATTTTCGTGAGAAACAACCTCAATTAGCCACAATATCAGAATAACTTGTAATATACAGATAAAGACGATACATACATGAATTGTATTAATAGGCTAATGCTATGAAAATAATACTCGCTTCTTTATTTGGAAATGCACTGTTATTCACACGTATTTTTTTTGTACAAATTGCAGCGACGTTTCGTGACAACAAATAAACTGACACTAAATATTTTCGTACTAAATAAAGGCGTAGGAAAAAAGAAAAAACAGGAAAACTCATTCCTACATCTTTATGAACTTAGAGCATTGTATTGATGATATTGATGATTATAATTTTGTATCTACATATGTCTTACAGCCGCGAATAATATTTTAATCAACATACAACCAAGCACTGGCCTGCAAATTGCAAAAAAACGTAGGAAAATTCGAATTTCGCAGGCTGGTTGGAGCATTTACCAGAAGATTCCCTTTTTTCGCCTCCCCACACCGCTACATACATCTCTGGCCCCGCGGCGTCCGCTGACGTCATCACGCAAGGAATCGCTTTGTGTAGCTTAGAGAAAGTGAGACAGCTAGTACGCGTACGGTGTTAGTGTGACAGAGACAGTTACGTGTAACGTCGCTCTATTATGAATAATGGATACAAAGTGTTTATTGACTAGGAAGTGCGTTTGGATTATTACTTGGTATTGGTAAACAGTTGCAGTTATGTTATGACGCCAAGGACACTGTTACGTTGAGTCATGCAGTTGCACTGATACTGTTTGTTTACGTTTTTTTAAGTTGGTTGAAAGTGGCGTATAAGCATTTTATAACAATTATGTGGTTGTAGGGGTGGTGAATTTTATGGCACGATCTGCAGTGGTAAGTATTTAATTATTATAAGTATTTATTTATTTAATTTTTTGTGATGTTTACTAATTATAATTATGTTAGGCTATGAAAAACTGATCTGTGATTTAAATAATAATGACTACACAACGTGCAAATAATTTATAATATTTATAGGTAGGAAATTTGATCTGTGATTTGATGCAATAATTACTTTAAGAATTAAAATTAAGGGAATAAAAATAATAATTTCCACATCAACAAGCTGTTTCATTTATATAGTCACAAGGTGCATTTAATATATTTTTTAATTAGCCCTCAAAACTTTTGAACGCGACTGTAAGGACAACAGCTTAGGTATAATACGTCCAATAAAGAAGGTCCTCGTTAAGTATGAATCCGTCGCTTTTTAGTAGTCATTCAGATTTGGTCGGATAACCAGCCGTTGTTTACATATTTTGGTTTTTTGTTTATATTTACTTAATGCGTAACATTTGAAGCTCAATATTTTCACCATATATTTTTGACTAAAGGCACAAGATTTTGGTTTACACCTACACATCTGGGATTGTGCCAGTTCCTTGTATTTTGCCGTCAAAGTTATGACACCATCGTTTTTACTTTTAGCAAGATTATTCAAAAACGCATGCATGAACATTTTTGAAACTTTGTATGGTTATTATTAGCGTCAAGAAAGACCGAATACAGTTTTCAGCGAAGTTATGCCTTGTCTCATTTAGGCGCTGCGATGTTTTTTCGGGTTTTCATAAAACCGCGATAACTTGAAAACTATAAATATTTTCTAAAATCTAATTGGGGCACAAAGGGGCACACATTAAGAGCTACTCGCGTATGTTTATTCTACAGGGGCACATGCAATGGTTTTCGAGATATACTATTCATCAAAACGTTACTCCAGCAGGAAATGCAATATCTCGAAAATCTGAAGGGGCACAGATTTTATTTTTGGGGGCACATTTTGGCACACATATAAGCTATCTGGCCATGCACAGTTTTTCTCTCTCCGATCATTCGTTTAGAATTTTCCTGCTAGAAAAACGTTACCCCAGCAAGAATCGTTTTTTCGATTTTTTTTCGAAACGACAGGGGGCACACATTTTTTATGTGGGGGCACATTTACAGCAGATAAGGCACCAACTATACGTTCTACTCATATAACTCTAGGAGATACTTTCTTGTTGGGGTAACGCACACCTGCTTCTTTATAATATTGCTTAAAACTAGTTAAAAAAGGTACTAAGTAATACTAACTCATAACAACAAAAATATTATAGCATCTTGCAGAACTGTTTAAAACTTAATAAAAATTCTTGCAGGATAAAAACTTCAAGGATGGTCAAAGCTGTTATATATCCAATGAAAATGAATTCTATGTTAATCAAAATGAAGATTTGTCCCAGAAACATCATTAATGTAGCAAATACATGCATAGTTTGAAGCATTCAATATATTTTGTAATAAAAATAAAATAAGAAAGTCCAGCAATTATAATGGGGTATTTTAATTTGAAGTTCTAAAGTTGGTGACTTGTTTCGACTCGAGGCAAAACCAGTTTTTCAACGAGAAACACTCAGAAATTAACTTTTATTTTAATGTTAAATAAAAGGTTGATTATTACACGATTGATTATTTCTCATGAAAAGTACTAAGTTGTTATGGATCATTTGATCGAGTAATTTATAATCCTTTTTTTAACTATGTTCACTAATGGTTTTTATTTGAAGCTTCGAACACAAAAACATCTGCATATTATTACCATAATATTAAAGATATTTATACTGTGGTATTACATCGGAATAAAGAAAACTATTACATAATCAGATAAGAAAATAAATTATTATTGCCGGCAGATCGTTTCGCCTCGGACTTCAATCTAATTTTTATTTTGGTTTTCGCAAATTGATCGTCCATAACGCATTAGGGTCAAAATATACTACCACTACTAAAAATACTGTTAATACATATATATATATACTTATACTAGCTTCCCGCAGATTCGCCCGCGTGGACAACACGATTTTGACTGTTTAGTTTTTTCCAATTCTGGCGGGAAATTGCAAATTATCCTTACATATCCGTCGGCTTCTTTGCTCGGGTAGACCACAAAATTGATTTTATTATTTACCGAAATATAAACGCAGCTTATGTCCTTTCCCAAGGTCTAGTCTATTTTTGTACCAAATTTCGACAAAATGCAAACGGACTTTCATCCCCACACAGTTTGAAATTTCAAAAACCCCACATCAAATATTTATTTATTTCTTATTTATTATTTATTTATTTATTTAATACTTAATGCACATAAACAAATGTACATAGGCGGACTTAATGCCAGTAGGCATTCTCTACCAGTCTACCTTTGGGTGATGCAGAAACAACATGGTAGCAGGTGCACTGATAGATGATTATCTACACAAAGAAAGTATGAGAGTGTATTACAACAACATAATAACAGAAACACTAAATAAATAATATACACATAAATTGGATACCATAAAATAATATAATACAAATAATAACTATGAATACATACATACATATATACATATGATAATACATAATATAAAAAAAAAAACAAAAAAAAATACATGTATAAGAAAGATTAACGGTGAGTTGAAAAAATTCAAAAGGTGAATTCTCAATTTACTCTTAAAACGTAGCGACTGGTTGCCATCCTGATTTCCAAGGGTAGCGCATTCCACAAAAGTATGGACTGAACCAAGAAAGAAGAATGCATATAGTCAGAATGGTGAGAAGGACATTGCAAAAGACGAAGAAGAGCGAAGACTTTTTTCGTGATTTAAACATAAATATTGAAATTGTGAAGTAAGGTAAGTAGGAGAAAAAGGAGAATCTAGTAAAGAGAACAAGGTAGTCAATGCCCTCTGCGCTCTTCGCTGACGGATTGGCAACCATTTTAAAAGCGCTCTATACTGTGAGACATGGTCATACTTACGTAGGTTGAAAATGAATCGAATGCAGTTATTCAGAAGACGGTCAAGTTTATTGAGTAGATCTGCATTCAGGTCTTAATAGCACACATCACCATAATCAATCATTGGAAAAATTAATATCTGTACCAACATTGTTTTCGTATTGGATGGGAGTAAGTTTCTTAGACGGTAGAGAGACCTCAATGTTCCCGTGACTTTTCGACTAACATTAGTGATCTGCGTTCGCCAGTTCAGTGTCGTGTCCATGTGCAAGCCTAAGTTTTTAACGTCAGAGCTAAAAGGAATGGTCGTCCCGTCAAACATAATCAAAGGTAAAGGCGTGTTTTCCACTTTGCTTATAGCACGATGACTTCCTATAATTATGGCTTGGCACTTGGTTGGGTTTACCGCCACTCCAAATCGGTCAGACCAATGTTTTATAGCTACCAAGTCCTTATTTAGCTTTGCGATTGCATCAGGTATGTCCTCGACCTTGGCTTGACAGTACATTTGCAAGTCATCGGCATAAAGATGATAAATAATATGAAGAATGAAGAACACTGAAGTTCAGTAGTTAGGAAGTTAATAAAAATTGAAAACAATAGAGGAGAAAGAATACCGCCTTATGGAACGCCAGTTTCTAAGTCAAACCAGCTCGAAGAAGACTCACCAGCTTGAACTGACTGCTGGCGTTCCCGAAGATAAGAATAGAACCAATGCAGTGCCTCAGAAGAGACCATGAGATGGGAGAGAATGGATAAAAGGATATTGTGACTAACGGTATTAAAAGCGTTGGAGAAATCGACCAACACTAGTACTGCGACTTTGGTGTCCTCCATACCTACTCTAATGTCACCAGTCACTTTCAGGAGGGCAGAAATGGTACTGTGTCCAGGTCTAAACCCAGATTGCAGTGGACTTATAACATTATTTTTATAAATGAAATATGATAGTTGCTTATGAACACAAGCTTCAAGCACTTTTGAAAGGAAAGGAAGTATAGAAATAGGGCGGAAGTGACTCTGAAGAGTGGGGTTTGGAATTTTAGGTAGAGCACGGATGTAGGCTTTACGCCATAGAGAAGGCAATACTCCGGAGTCAAGAGAACAGTTAATGATGTGAGATATTGTTGGAAGAAGTTGATCCAGGATGGTTACGATCATACGGCGTGAAATACAGTCGCACCCTACCGCATTGGATTTTATAGATAGGATTATCTTTTTGATCTCTTCAAGGCTTACTGGGGAAAAGTGAAATGGGTTAATATCAGGGCGTGTTAGACCAGATATGTGCATAATAGTTTGGTTTTGGATTGAACGATCCAGATACAGTGGAGAAATGACGATTGAGATCTTCCAATCAATTGAGCTTGGCAGGTCTAAATAACACGGCTTGCCGATACCGAGAGTTCCGAGGAATTTCCAAATATCAGCAGAAGAAGAGGAAGCGATGTTATCCAGAATATGGCGGCGCTTAGCGTTACGTATCATCTGATTACACCGATTTCTTGCAGACTTGAAAACAGACCAATATTCATCTGACCGATCCCTTCTGTATTTGCGGAACGCTCGGTCTCTGCGCCTCATAGCCATACGAATGCCTCTGGTCATCCATGGCGCAGGTGGGCGTTTAAGTTTAATCTTCTTTACAGGGGCATGTACATCATACAATTTAATCAAAACATCATTGAACATGCAAACTTTATCATCCACTCCGGTGGCCTCAAACAAAGGGGTCCAATTTAGTGCAGATGCCTCCCTACGTAGATCCTCCACATCAATACGCGCAAAACTTCAAAAACATTCTTATCAAGTGCCTAAACACAAAAGTTCAGTTTTTATCTTTAATAATGACAAATTCCCATAAAATTATTCATCCCTAATTACAACCCCTTTCTTACAACAAAACGTAGCTTATATCCTTTCCCAAGGTCTAGTCTATTTTTGATCCAAATTTCATCAAAATCGGTTCCAGGGTTAAACTTGAAAGTTTGACTTTGTTTGGATTTCCATATGAACTTTCATACCCACACAGGTCGAAATTTCAAAAACGCTAGAACAAATATTTATTTATTTCTTATCAAGTGCTAAATTCAAAGTTACATCGTTTTATCTTCAACAATGACAAACTCTCATACAAATTTTCATCCCATATTTCAACCCCTTTTTTACAACAAAACGAAGCTTATATCCTTTCCCAAGGTCTAGGCTATTTTTGTTCCAAATTTCATCAAAATCGGTTCCGGGGTTAAACTTGAAAGCGTGACTTTGTTTGGACTCCTAAACGATCTTTCATCCCCTATTTCATCCCCACACAGGACGAAATTTCAAAAACGCTAGAACAAATATTTATTTATTTCTTATCGTGCCTTAATATAAAATTTCATGGTTTTATCTTGAAAAATGACGAACTCCCATACAACTTTCACCCCCTATTTCAACCCCTTCAAAACTACTTTTTGCAATAGAAGGTAGCCTATGTCCTTTCTCAAGCTTTAGTCTATCCGAGTACCAAATTTCATCAAAATCGGTTGAGTGGTTTAGGCGTGAAAGCGTAACAGACAGACAGACAGACAGAAAGACAGACAGACAGAGTTACTTTCGCATTTATAATATTAGTAGGGATAAGTAACAATAAACAAAAAATAACACATACACATAAGTACATTCTACTAAAACAACAATTATTATCTACTTACCATATTGATACAAATAAATACATAAATATTATAAACATACAAAACATTTACAAAAGAAATATTATTTCGTTTAATGTGTTGTGCATTGGAGATGTACCGCGCCAGGTCGTCACCGCGCGTTGTAGAACAAGTTTCTTTGCCTCACAATACGATGCGCGTGCGCAGCTATTACCGTCGCGCACCTCGCTATTTAGTAGCGATGCGAGAAACCGCTCAGTGAAAAGAAAAGAGAGATAACTCTTTCAATCTTAATTTGTAATTTACAATTTTTAATTTGTAATTGATAATTGACATATCTTTATACGATTGACATATACCCAATTAATTTGATTATTACATATTATTTTCTTATTTACTATTTAATTTTATTTGTGAACATTTATGTGTAATGCAGTTACTAGTGACCTCGGTCCTCAGTACAACATGTTTCTGTAACATAATTTACACCTGGCTGCATTGTCGTCATGCTCCCTTAGATGTCATTGCTTGCGGTAGCGTCATTGGTCGGGTCACCCCCTTCCCTCTAAAATGGCGAGGGAGGTGATGGCTGATCCGTGCGTTATACTCGTGAACGGGTGCTGCTTGTGGTGACTGGTCGACTTGCTGGCTATCGTGTCTCAAATATATATTTTTTATTTTTTTCCATTTACGAGTTGACCGAGTTGCCTTGTAGGTCATAGTTATCATACATAGTATTATTATTAATGTACACTGTACCATACAAAATGTAAATGTGAGTACTATGTCGGTTAGTTTTAACTCGTATAACTTTTATTTATATTAAAGATTTCTGAAAGTTTGAGTATTTCCCATGACCTACGCAAATGTCTTGCTGATCTGGTATCCTTGTGCGTCGGGTCGTTGGGCTCCCTAAAAAATGGTTTTTGGCTTTCTTCAAAAGGCCTGTTCAGATTTTGCCCTACATTGAACTCGCATATAATATAACTATTGTCTGGACTTTAAAAGAGACCATGATTCTCTGAGTTTGTTTCGACGTTTCTTCTCAGAGGACGTCAGATAGGAAACGTCGACGCCATCTAGTTAAAAAAAAATTTAAAAAAACGACTTGTAAAAGTGTCTTAAAAGATCTATTTACAGAAATAAATTTCATTTCATTTCAATCAAAAGATATATATCACTCTTTTAGCTCTCTAACTCATTTAGCTCAATTCCTGAGTAAATGAGTTATTCAGTGAGCGAGAGATATATGTACTTACATTCCCTCTCAATACAACATCTGAGCGATCAACGAGCTAGATATATTAATATGCTATATATATATCCTAAAGCATTTCCTACGTTGTCTCCATTAAATAAAGATTAATTTACATTGAAGATCCATTGAGCTAACTGATCCGGAGAGCTAGATATGTAAATATGACAAAGCATTTTCTACTTTGTTTCGATAAAAATAAAGATCAATTTACAATGAAGATCCATTGAGCTAATTGATCCTGAGAGCTAGATATGCAAATATGATAAAGCATTTTCTACTTTGTTCCGATAAAAATAAAGATCAAGTAACAATGAAGATCCATTGAGCTAATTGAGACCGAGAGCTAGATATGTAAATATGACAAAGCATTTTCTACTTTGTCTCCATAAAAATAAAGATAATTTACAATGAAGATCCATTGAGCTAGTTGATGCGAAGAGCTAGATAAGTAAATATGATAAAGCATTTTCTACTTTGTCTCCATAAAAATAAAGATCGATTTACAATGAAGTTTCATTGAGCTAATTGAGCCGGAGAGCTAGTCTCTCAGCGAGTGAGCGAGTGAGAGCTAGATTGGAAGCGAAGAGCTAGCTCATTTTTAAATCATTCGCGAGTTACCCATCGCTACTATTTAGTCGGCCCTAGTAATCCGTAAGCGAAGCGCGTGTCGCCCGCTTACCGATCGCTTGCAGCAATATAGCATCGCGTATCAGCTGTTTATAATATCACTAATTATTCTAAGTTATCGCTGTGACCTATATTTTCTATTTCTTCTTCTTTTCTATGGTTTCTGACTATTCTGCTGTGTTGGATGTACTTACCTCTTAGGATTTGCTTGCAATAAATTCAAGTGTATTGTGTACCTACCTACACGGACTACATTATTTACCCGGACCTGAATTCACATCAACACTCCACCACTACCAAACACACCTTTTTTCTGATATAAATAGAAGACGCGCGAACTCGCATCTGAGCGCGACCAACGCTGCTTCACCCAAGGGCAAAACAACGCGTCTTCAGTCTTCACTCGTCAGTCGGAATCGGAAGCCGATCTGTGTCGGAGTTGATTAAGTGGAGCAGTAAACCGATTCACGTAATTAAAACCGTAGCGATGTCGCAGCGACTTAATCGTTGAAACAGTTTTCCTACTCATATCCGTCGATCAGACCGATTAAGGAGTCGTTCTATTGAAAAATCGTTGAACCGTATTCACACATGTTCGTTGGGCAAGAATTGTTCTAAAATTTTGGCTTGACAGTATTCACATAACACTGGAAAACTGTTTCAACGATTAAGTCTACGACATAACTACGGTTTTAATTACGTGAAAAGGGCTACAGTACCTAAATTATAATGGATACGGACGAGAAATTATAGCAAGATCAACGTCAACCATTTTATACGAATTTCCAATACGAGAGTTAACTGGCTACTGTCCGCACGCATTCATGCAACTTCGCTTTAATTGTGAAGCATTTGAAGCTTCGATGCGCTTCGACTCTGCGCTAGTTTGAATTCACCCTAAGATCATAGAAGTAAGAATTGCGAGATCAGCAACAATTTACTCACAACTGACTACTAAAACTTTGGTTAGAAATCGTATTATCGTCTACTACTAATCGTATCCTAAATTATTAATCCAATTGCTCCGCCTTAAGAAGAACATTTTGTTCACATCCCTAGCTTGTCTCACATAGTCTCACCGCTCGTTTTGCGCGCGAGTTGCTATGATGGCGAGCGCGGCGAATTCCCGATCGCGTTTGCTTCACCCCCTTAAATCCTAAACACTCACCACACCATTACACCATTTCGGTTAATATTTCTTGGTATTACCATAGGTATGTTTTCATAAATTTTTATAGTAATTATAGCAGTCAACAGTCTGATAAACATCGGGCTAAGAAAATTATGTGCGATTTTCAATATTAAATCTTACCTTGTCTGTAGGGCACATCACCAGCTGGCAAAAGTAGAGGTATGAAGCAGACTCTACATAATTACCACACTCGTATCGGTATTTGGCTAGCCGATACATACTATCAATCATCTCAACTTTAAACTGTAAAGTAAAGAATTAATCATTAGTCAAAGAATTATCTACATATATAATTACCATATTCGTATTTGGATAGCCGATACATGGTATCATTCTCGGCTTTTTAGTTAGCTTGTTTAGTCTAAACTACATAGTTAGTAAAACCTTAATGGCATTACCTGCATCTTTGTTCATATTTTAAAAAGCCAAGTGCATTGGTTCTTTTTAAGGCTTAACATGTAGCCTTAAGCGCCAAAATCATTAAATTCGCAAAATAAAAACATTTTGATTTTGCATTGTGTCTACAATATGGCACTTGACGGGTTAACAAAGATTGTGTAATAATTTATCACTTGAATGCTCAAATACTACATGCCCAAGTAAACTTGAAGTAGACTTGGCATGAGTGTCGCAATCTAGTCCTGCTCATTGCGACAAATGTGTCAATGGCGAGAACGGTAACAAAGGGCCTCTTTCTCGACATTCAAGAATCTTAGACAAATTACAAGCATTTGCATGCCAGCACTGTGTTCAAGCATTCACGATGATTTGTATTTAAGTCAACACATGTAGAGGTATCAAAATCCATTTCTGAGGGTCTGTGGTTGGTCTTTTAGTAGGGTTTTTAGTAGGGTTAGCACACTAGAATAAACATTTACCAGCGTTTTATTGTATATGTATCTATGATAGAATATTTTTTGCCCATAATAATAAGTGCCAATTTAAGAAATGCTTTAGAAGTTGGCCTCGCCTACCTCAAACTCTTTATTAGTTGTAAGATGATTGATGAGAGTTTTGGGGTCCCTCATGGTCTCAACTGTCTTCATGACGTCATCTCTTTGCATAAGTCTCAACACAGGCTCCACAGCGTCTTGGAGCTCTTGAAGCTGGGAAAGAACTACTCCTCTCCTTGCTTTAATTTCCTGTAAATGTAATATTATAAGGATATATAAAGGCACATTGTTTACATGCAATCTTGCTCGAAATCACTATCACAAGTTAGTCTTTACAATGGTGTGATGGATATGGGACTAGTTTACTCATTTTGTCTGTGGGAGGGTTCTAACAACCTAGTTTGTTCACAAACTACACAAGACAACTCAATTACAAGTCAGTAGCACATTTTAATTAATGTGTTTTTTTGTATAGTTACATAGGTATATTACACTTAGGTTGGTTACAATGATATTAATAGTAATGAGTACAAACATACCTCCGGAGTATCTTCGTCAGGGTACAGCATTTTCCTGATATCAATAACATAATCTATCATGTTAGTCTTGCTAAGAATCTCTAATTTAGCTTGCAGGAGCTCAGATTGGTCATAAGTCTGAAAGTAGAAAGGCATGTAGGCGTCATCATATCATCATTAGCATCTCCTACCCTGGTGGATATTGGATCGAGATTATTTGGGGAGTGACGTTTATTTAAAACGTACTACTAAAATTGCATTTGGTACGGTTGCAGAACTGAAGATAGAACAAACAGGTTAACTTTTTTATCTCACCTCTTTAGCTGCTAAAAATTCTAGCAATGGAAATACCAAATGCCGATCTAGGTATTGACCTATTTTAAACGTTAGGTCAAACTTGGAATAACTCATTTTTTCACTTTTAGTTCACACTATTTCAAAATATAAAAATGAGCACTCGTGAAAGTAAAACTATGCCTTAGTGCATGGCAGAGAAGAAACGTCAAACGACTCAACTTAGTTACTCAGACAGTGGCAATGTTCGAAGTTTGACATTGCGGTATAATCATATACTGTCTTTTTCCTTCAAGTAGATTATGATATATCACATCTCTTTCTGATGCTAAAAATTGTTATAAATAACGTAAATTAGAACAACCAATTTATTTATTGGCGTCAGATGGGCCACGGTCATTGGCTCAAGTTATGGAAAGTGGAAACGGAAATAATAATGATAATGTTGTATCGCAAATTGTTTGTCTATTTTAACAGATTCTAGAGGTGTAAGTTGTAACGAATGTATTCGTAATAAGTATAAATATTATAGTAGGATATTCATATTAGTATAATATGCGTGTAACGTAAACTATTACCACATATTATTTAAATAATAAGCACGCTCTAGCGACGCGCCGATTCGAATCATTTGAATCACGCCGACTACTCAGTGATTTGAGTTGCATTTTTTATAATTCGAATTGAGTCGATCAGCTGAACGACTTGAGTTATTCGTTGTCCGTCGTCGTGTAGCGAGTCAAAAGCTCGCTCGACGGCTTGATTTTTAGACAAATCAACGACTCGACGACCAGACTGGTTCGAATCCGTTGCGTGACATAATTTATTCATCATCTCTGTCAATTGAGATTCAACTGATTTTATTGTTTATTATGTAGTTACGTACATACATACACTCACGCCTTTTTCCCACAGGGGTAGGCAGAAACTATGGACTGTCACTGCCATTTGTTAGTTTTATTCAATCACATTCACATACATTAGATTTAACCAAATTGTGGATGTTCTTAAAAAAGGCCAGGTTCCGAGTACCCTAAACCAACAGTCATGCATGAAGAGATTAATGAATGTAGATGAAGCGAAAGTAGTGTGCCAGGATAGTAGCAAGTGGAAATCTATAGTCTCTGCCTACCCCTATGGGAGACAGGCGTGACAATATGTATGTATCTACGAATAAATATGTATGTATGTAGATTAAGACGGATTTTGGTCTTCGCGCAGGTATTTTAGACCCATTAACACGTTGAGTTGAGTTGATAAACGCTAGAAAATTTTGAAGTACGTGCCCAAGGGTAACGCTTCAATCTTAAAAAGTATCGATTTCTTAAATACTTGGTAACGAGTAATGATTTTTTTTCATTACTCGTGCAGAGTATAATTAGGAATCGATACTTTTTCCGGTTTTCGATACGATTGTAACGAAAATAATTGACTGACTGAAAATTTAAATTTGACTATGAAAAAAAAATCAAATTTTCGTTCAATGACACTAAGCGCAATGACATTGACAATAATGATAGTAGAATTGACACTGCGGTCATGAGCGTGATCGTTGTGATCGCCAAATGGAACGCGGCCATTATCGACAGTCAAATTCGTCTAGCGGTCTAATAACGCACCGCCGCGCCGCCGCCCGGCCGCTGTTTATTATTTCTACTATTCTACTTAGGGATGTGAGTTTACGATAAAAAAATCGATTATTTAAAAATCGATTATATAAAAATATTATATAATCAACTGCCTCGTTGGTCTAGTTGTCCCAATCGCGACTGCTACGCTAGAGGTCTTGGGTTCGATCCCCAGGTCGAGCAAAGTGTTATTGAGTATTTCTATGAAATTCTCAGTAGCAGCTCGGAGTCTGGATTTGTGCCCGGTGAATGCTCGCCCCCTATTACATGGCACCCAAACATACCAGCGAACTGTGGGTGTACATTAAGTACACCTCTGCCTAACCCTTCGGGGAATACAGGCGTGATGGTATGTTATGTTATGTTATATAAAAAACGATTTTTAATAAGATAATAATCGATTTTTCTAAAAAAAACGGTTTTTTGATAATTTTCTGTAATATAGAGAATAAGGTACGATTTGAATAATAAATAAATAAAATGCCGAAGTACAGTTAAATAAAGTTACGAGTAACGAATACGGAGAATAGGTGCGATATCAATATTATGTTAGAGTAACGAATACCGAGAATAGGTAAGTTAACAATATTATGTTAGAGTAATGCATACGGAATCTCAAAATGGCTGACTAATTTTTGACTAATACCCGATAATAGGGTATGCTAATAATGAGCTAGTGAATATATTCAATAATAGTATTACTTAAATATCACTCTTTATAACACCTCTATTATATACGAAAAATTTGCAAAATAATATTAAAACATACTCCCCCCATCAAATGGACTAGGTACCGGTATTGCATTGTTATTTTTTAATGGCCACCAGTAGAAAAAAAATCTAAAGAGGACGCTTAAAATAAAAAAATCGATTAATAAATAGTCGTTTTTTCTTTTCAAATAAAAATCGCTCATAAAGAATCGATTTTTATGAAATAATAATCGTTTTTTTTTTTAATAATCGATTATTTTTTAACATCCCTAATTCTACTCTTTGGCCGCTGCTTGAGTCGAGAGTGAGACCTAAAGACCTATCTATAGTATTCTACTCTTTGGTGAGACCAAGACAAGCACGAAACTAGACTTCCAATAACGTAAATAAACAGGAAATTAAAATGATGCATTGCATTCGAACAACTCTTGCAGTTGTTCGTCAATCACGAGGCAAAATAATTAATAATCAAAAAGTGTTCAGCGTCAAAACTCATTATATTTCGCAACACCGCCGTTATTTATCCCAAAAGGATGATCCAGGTGAGGATCTAAATCAGAATTAATATAGGTACTTACGAAAAATAAAAAAGACGCCTTAATTTCCAATCTATTTACTATTTGAATAAACTACTTTATACGGATTTTATTGCATTGATATTATTTAATTTCCAACGTTTCGGATCCTTTACAGCATCCATGGTTACGGGTGGACTCGTGGTGAACCATTTACTACTAGTGTTTATAAATAAAATTATGTAGGTACCTACTTGTGAATGTACAGAATTAATTTTTATTTACTTGGTCTGTTATTTCTAAAAAAAATCGTATTTATTTTACCTAAGGTTATATACATATACATTTCAAATTCTGATTAAAGGCAATGATGGAGCACTTACAAAATTATAAAATGTTTCAGAACAAATAGTTGAAGATATATGTAAAGGGAATGCTGAACTTGAGAAGAAGTTACGAATTCTTATGTTGGAGGTAGAGGTGATGCATCAGGATGGACGATTTGCACCAAATTACATAAACAGAGACCAATGGCAACATTTACTAGACTTGTCAACTAAGAATCAGCGAGCAAGCTACCTTAGATATTTGTTTAAAACTGAGAAATCAAAAGAAAATTTCAAGGTAAAGGGAAAAACAAAATGTATATTGACAGCAATGTAATCATATATTATTGTTAATTACTTGTCTTTTCAACTATTTGGGGAATACAGGCCATGACTGTATGTGTGTATAATCAGTTTCACATTCAATCTGCAGTACTATTAGGTCTAAATAATGTTGCATGTTTGAAGTTGCCCGCAAGTATTTGTGAATTTTCATATCTAATTTGTACCAGTGCCAAGTTACTTGATTATAATATTAAAATTTCCCTTTGTGGCTGTTTAAATGAGCTTTTATGAACAGCCCCAAACACTGGGATGATACTCATCGAATATGAGTGAGTAGGGAATTAGGGACTATCTACCTTCTCAACTAGCTTTGTAATAATAAGATATAAAACTTAAATCAAGGTATTCCTTTAACCGTTTGACCACCACAGTCATTTATAGATGTCAAACCAAAATGTGCCGAGCATGCTACAGTCACAACTACATGACAGATTTTTCTACATATTTTTCATAGCATGGTGCTGAGGGCACGGTTTTGCTTTTTTGATGTGGCAGTCAAAAGGTCATCTTATAATTATACTTTCTCTTTGTCTGAGATGAGTTTTATGAGGAGATATATTTTGGAAGTTGGGTTGTAGATACTGAACTGTTTGTGGTCATATTTTTTTAATTTAAGACTCAAAATAAAAAATCCTTTGGCCCTTGGCCCAGACCTACTCGGCTTATCGGAAATCCACCTCCAATCCAAACTGTATAATAATATTTCATAAAGTTTTGTAGACTACCCACACTATATTTTTAGGCCAAAAAAGAAGCTAAGAGGAAGGAGAATCCTGTTATAAAACCTGAAGAAACAAAAGAACATGAAGATGATCTTCTGTATGGTATACAACATCAGTCATTGTTTCTGCGGATCAGGGACCAGTCAATTAACCAGTTTGATAACTATAGGTATATTTTCTTTCATATGATTTTAACCAGGTTGTCCTAATAAAACCTTACCTGTAACCCTGACAGGTTAGGCAGAGTTGTGGTAATGTGTCTTCAACCACTGATTGCCATTATGAGGTCCCATAATTATTATAGGGGAATCCAAACTCACAGTCAAACCCAGGTCAAGCTAGCCCACCACACTGTACTGATAGTAGGTATGTAGTTTGCTTGGCATGATTGTAGTTTGAAGAATATGTTAGCTTTAATAGTGAGGAAACCTGCATTTCTGAGAGAATTTCTGCATGGTGTGTGGCAATATGTGCCAAGTTGGTGGACCCTCTCATACTGGCAGCAGTGGACTTTAAATGGATCAACGATAATGTGATTGTATTTATCATGTAAAATTTGCTTTAGGACAGGATTAGGTGGCCCAGCCACCAAGCTTTGATCAGAACTGATGTAAAACGTTACCAACTCTCAACTCTTTAACAATATATAAATAACAACACTAAAATTTTATAGCACCACGTACTTACAATCAAATGTCAACACATACTGCAGACATTATGACACTGAGTGTTCATAATTTTAAAAAACATATACAGCAATGGTTTCAAAATTTAGATGACAATCAAACCAAAAGTATTCTAAGTTACCAAATGAAACATTCCTAAGGAGAGGAAGTACTCATCACTACATAGTATAAAACAAAGTCGCTTCCCGCTGTCTGTCTGTCCCTATGTATGCTTATATCTTTAAATCTACGCAACGGATTTAGATGCGGTTTTTTATAATAGATAGACTGATTCAAGAGGAAGGTTTATACGTATAATACATACATACTATAGTACAGAAAAGTCGAGAAAACACGGGCGAAGCCGTGGGCGGAAAGCTAGTAGTTTATATTTTGACATTAAATACATACCATTTATCTTTTATATCCATGATTATACTCACCTGGACCGCACTGTCTGTTGGGATACAGGTAATACACCAAGTCCGAGAGGAATGATTATAATATAAGTCAAAATTGTAACAATTTTGACTTATAATCATTCCTCTATTTGTGTGTGATAAGGAAACGAGTTTCGATAAAAGAAGGTAGGGTTTTATTCTTTTGCTGATTTTCGGAAACGCGATTACAAATAGTGCACCCATCTCAGATCAAATAAAAAGTAGTATACCGAAACTACGCCTTATCTTGTCAGTCGAGCTTTTAATAGCTCGTAAGGCGTAGTTAACTAATAAACGTGTGCGTGCAATTGTGTGTTGTAGACGGCATGGCGTAGTTTTAGCCGGCCTCACTTCTTTGTTCGCAAAGTTTCATCTTTACTTTTTATTTGATCTGAGGCTCCTATAACATAGGATGATTATCAGTTATAACTTATAAGACCACGTTATTTAACGAAATGCATTTATTTTATTTTTCAGGGCCCTGCAAGCTATGGTTTATGGACAATCTGTTGTAATTGATTGTTCATATGAAAATAACATGGTATACAAGGAAACATTAAATGCTGCTAAACAAATGACATTTGTTTTTGGCGACAATAGAATTCATAAAGAACCCTTTAACTTGCATATGTGCAATGTAAATATGTCAGGACAATTTATAAATCAGCTACGTAAAAATATACCTTCATTAGAAGAACCTTGGTTCCCTATGAATATTCACAGCAAAAGTTATTTAGACATATTTCCAAGAGAAAAGCTGGTGTATCTGACTCCCCATTGTCGTGAAGAGCTAACAAAGTTTGACCATGATGCTATATACATCATTGGATGCATGGTTGACAAGGTTGGTAAATAATAATATAATTTTTGTTGTTTTATATTTCCACAGATTCATAGTTTGATATATTTTAAGTATAGGTACTTAGGTACACCTTATCTCTCTCCCAATTAGTCACGTTTCAAGATTAACATCAACCAATTTTAATAGAAAGAGTTGGTGTTACGACAATTGGCGTCGTATATGTTACACATTTTTTTACTAATTTCGATATTTATGTATAAAAAACACTTAATTAAGCTATTTTACAAGCACGGCAGTTTGGAACAAAGGAGTTATTTCGAACAAACTAACCGTCGTTGATTCGCCGATATTTGTCTAATGTTAATGGAGTATTATACCTTAGCAGGTTTCTTACCGATTTTGTTTGCATTATTTCAGGTAAATAATGAACCTCTCTCTCTCGCTAAAGCCAAAAGGGATGGCATAAAGATGGCAAAGTTACCCCTAGATAGGTACTTAGAATGGGCTCCCGGATCCAAAAAAAATCTTAATATCAACCATATGGTACCCATTCTACTAGATCTGAAGTTGACTGCGGATTGGGAATATGCTTTACGACATATTCCAAGGAGGAAACTTATGGAAACTAAAATATTAGCAATGCAAAAAAGGTTAAGCCATAATCCTAAGTTAAAAAATGAAGTTATGAAAAATTTTAAAATTTCTAATCTTAACACATTGGCATTTAAGGACAAAAAATTAAAATCCAGGAAGTCTTTGTATGATGATGAAAATATATAAAATACATATAATCGAAACATGTCTTTATTTCATCTATATTGTATACTTAAGATTTTAACATAAAACTTGAAAAATAATTGTGATACAACTAATCATAATCTACTTTTTGTACACCGCAAATTCTTCCAATCATATAAATATGTACCTACGTACAAACAATAGGGTATTACCATATTACATTGAACTCCATTCACAATAAGTTCATACGCTATACATCACATTTACCTAATTCCACAATGTACTGGAAGTTATTGAGTCAAAACTTATTGCACAAAAAATATTGTTTACCTTTGCACTTTCTGTATAGATATAAAGTACAATTGTAAAGTCTATAGTTTCTAAAACTAACAAAAATAAAGATAAAATATAGGATAATGCATTAATAGGCATAATCTACAAAAGTAGAAATACAAATTAGCTGTGGATACATTTTCAATGAGATATGTAACCGACACTCGACAAAATTATTCACAAAAACATAATGTTTGCACTGCAATTAAACCTTGTGCTTATAATTAGAAAGAAATTACTCTATATGTACATTTATTATCATTTATTATGGACTAAGTTGGCAATGTACGCATGTCGACGTCTCCAGTAGAAGTCTCTGACCTCTGCTTGATGGTAGCTAAAATCTCTTGCAAGTTTGATGGTAATGCAATATCAGCCAAGGGCACATTTTGAACTGGAGGCGGAGTCATGGGTCGAGATGGGGAGTATGCTTCATCCTATAAAGAATTATTAAATTTTATAGATACATGCGGGCTTCACAGTTCCTGGTGGTATAACAGTTAACAGGACAGTTAAGGCCTCAGTGTAAACGCTAATTTACTTGTCTTTTACTTTTTCCTTTAAAGTAAGGCTCCATACTACTGTCAGTCACGATTCGCCTAAAAGAATCGATGTCAAAAATCACAAATGCGAAAAAGTTATACAGTTTTTTTTTCTGCTTCAAACAAACACGATAAAGTAATAAACGGGAGAGTGGCAAGGTATTTTTAGATTTGCTACTTCGAGCCATTTAGCAAGCTTCAGGACAGATTTAGCTACAACTATCTCACGATCAATTAGAGCACAGTTTTATATGCCTCAATTAGTTAAACCTGTGTTTCAGGGTATGGAGTTCAATAAACCTGTGTAGTTCCTATGAACATGCGATAATCAAAGCATGATATTGATATCAAAATATCTTAAACTAGCCAAGATGCATAAGTATAAAAATTGCTTTGCCTAAAAATATGGAATGAGTTGTAGATTTCTATTTGAAAAATTGAATAAAAAGCGTGTGCGTTACCCAGGCCAGATGTTGTCGAAAATGGTCATTTGAATCTTATAGATAATTAGTTTTGCGGCTTCTGTAATTGTTGCGCACATTTTTAAATTTGTTGCGCTTATAGTTTTTTAATTATTTCACAAAAACATTTCCTGCTGGGGTAACGTTACCCCAGCCAGACCTTTTTCTTTCTAATGGGAATATTTAAATAATTACTAGCTATAAAATTAGTTGTCTAGATGAAGTAAATGTTGTGCCTTATTTTGTATTTGTTCTTTCATCGGTTGCGAAGTTATTCGAGATTTTGCTGGGGTAACGTTTTTGGTTTTGCTAGATCTTTGAAATGGTTAAGCGGATTCTTATCATATTTTGTACATGGCTTCTTGGGAATTATTTTAAATTTGTTTTGCAATAAAAAAACCAAAATAATAGACGCGTTTTACCTGAAATAAAACGCATATTAAATACTTACCCTTATTAGAAGCTTATTATAATGAGATAGGCACTTCCGATTTCCGTTGTATTTTACCTCTTTTTCTACCGTATATCGCTATCTCTTTCGCACATCTCAGGCGTGGGGGTGTTGGCTACCTGATGGTTCCAATCACCCTGTTCGTCATTGCGTCGAATTATACCAGGCAGAGATAAAAAGTAAGCTTCTAATAAGGGTAAGTATTTAATATGCGTTTTATTTCAGGTAAAACGCGTCTATTAAACACTTGACCGTTATTAGAAGCTTATTATAATGAGACCTGTTTGTTATCGCCTGGTGGGAAAGAGCCAATGTGAATTATTAAATTAAATAAAAACTTGAAAAGGAAAATATTTTCAAATTCTGTAACAAAGATTAACAACATACTTCACCGTGTCTTGAAATAAAAAATCAAGGCAATAAGGTATTTTTAACAATTAGTATCCATTACACAAATGTATAATTTTTAATTACGTATTAACTGTCACGTTATCTATTATATTAAAATTAAATCATTCTACAGGTTTAAATAAGGCGGTTACTGATGAATTATTAGTATGCATAATAATTTCACAGCTGATAGAATAGAATTTTCGAAAAGTCTTAACCGGTTTCCAATTTCCCCTACCTAGAATATCATCAAGGGGTAAATGATCAACACAAGTTTTGGAAGGTACCGCGGATCGCACGCTTCCTGGAGTTTATGTTATGACAGCTCTTCTCATATGCGCCTTGATCCACCCTGCAATTACAGCTCGAGAGGCAGGATTTGGTAATCTGCGCAACGGTATCAATAAATTTGATGATTCAGATTTGGTACGTTTTTCATTCAGTATTGCTATGGTTGATCCAGTAAACAGGATATAAATTTTGTTTATTAGGATTAATTAATAACTTTCATCCAGACTGTCTATTACCACTGCAATCTGTCTTAGATCCAAAGAGAGGCCCAAAAAATAATAGAATCAGTATTAATAAATACAATGATCGTCCAACAAGGTCAGGTCGTAAATTCTTCGAGCTGAATATAATATAAATAAGGTTGCTGTATGTCGAACAGTTTGAAATTTTGCTACTGTCTACTGAATACCTACACAAGTAATCAGCAGTTACATTTATGTCCCAGACATGAGGTATCGCAGTCTTGGGATTTTTCAAAGAAATAGATTTTAAAATGTGTTTATGTTTAACCAGAACATCTTCACCTAATTTACTAGATAATTGGTATTGCATAAAGTGGACATTACTGATTTATAAAGAAGAATAGTATTGTAGGAGAAATTAAAGTTAAAGTACAAATCTGCTAGGAATTGATTTAAATGGGCTCCGTTGGGCCGTACCGGATTAACGTTATTTTGTAACCTTGTATATTTTCCAAGTACAGCCCGCCAAGATTAAAGTAAAGGTATTGGGTCTCGTGTCGACAAGTAACTGTCTTAAATCTGTCAGTGTAAACGGGGCTGCGATGGCCCGGGACTTGAGATCCGCTCTCCAGAAAAACTTTTCCAACGTGGCAATACAATCAGATAAATTCCTGTGGCCTGATTTTAGTGCATTAGGACTCGAGGAACTAGGAAAACTCCATGCGGTTCCCCAGCGGTGGAAACACCCATGATAATAGGAAATTCCAAGGTACGCTGAAAGCATCGTGACTTAACGTTTCGTGATCGTGAGATCAAGGGTACGTAATTGCCTACTACTCGTGCCGTTTTAAAAATATTTCAGTGCAGTTCGGGAGTAGGTGCCATTCCGGAGGCTAACGAAGTCTGGACAGGCAATCTGCGTGATTGTCGAATTTTCCAGGAATATGATAAATTCGATAGTGAATCTGATGCTCGTCCAGGACATACAAAATTTGATGGGTTAGATTTGTGAGAGATCTAGATCGAGATTTCATCCCCCCTTCGTTGCGGAGATAAGCTATCGCAGAACGATTGTCTGATTAGATCAGAACTGGGACATGACATCTGAATATGTCGTCTTACCGTCGTCATATATGGGTTTAATATAAAATGTGTTTAAAGAATAATGTTCAATCATTCTGGTCAATGCTTGTCGCATGCGCTTCTAGAACTTTTAATATCGTTAACAATTCCTTCATGGCTACTGAGCTCTGGAGATCCTTTAGTGTGAATTTGTTGCTTATTATGAACTGCGAGACTGTTTACAATAGCAGCAGACTTGCGACAGCGACTAGCCGCTGACAGGGACTTCCGAGTCCAAGGATCCTAAATAATGCCGAGAAGGTTTATATATTGTTGTAGGAACAGAACGTTCTCGTATTTTATTTGAAGAGCCAGAAAATGTAGGGCCCAATAGCTTATGTAACTGTGCCTTTAAACCGTTCCGATTTTGATATATAAACAATAATCCTTACACCCTTTTGTCGAAGTACTTTTGTATCTAGTTCATACGACACGCGAATATTTTCTGTGCTTAGTCCGAAGGGCTGGCAGATCATTTTTAATAATCTACGTAAATTAGACGTACGAACCGTCTGTGTAAATGGGCTATCGGATGATTGAAATAAGCCTGTGCCAAGTCTGCCTTGCACATCCATTTTCGGGGTTGGAGGAAATCCTGCACACGGTACATCTTTATTAAACGGAATCGGTCTTTTAGCACAAACTGATTCAATAACCTCAGATTGAAAACCGGACAATGTGTCCCAGCGCTCTTTGGCACTAGAAATACAAAGCTATACAAAGCTTGGGGAAGGATCTACTGCTTTCAGAACGCCTTGCTTTTTTATTTGTTGAATGATTGCAGACATAGAAATGTCTCAATTCTATTGTACGACGCTGATAATGGGAGTTTTCATGAGTGGTTTTTGTATGAAGGGTATGCGATACCCTGTTATTATTTTAAGTTTTATTCACAGTTCCAAGCGGGAAGATTAGCACACCACCACAGTACTTACTGAAGTCAGCGCGTCACTCTTTTTTGTTGCTTGTATTGTAAGAAGGTGAAAAGGAGCGCTTCTGGTCTCTTTCATTTGGGTGCCTTGATCTCGAACCGCGAGTTCGAAAGCTGTATTAGATTGGGATGAGAGTGCCCTCGGTAGCATTTTTGTGCCCTTTTGAAGGGTAATGAGCAGCAGGAACTGGTTCACAGCAGTAGCCAGAAGTAACAAGCGGTGGTACGTTATGACAGGCGTGCCCGTGCGAGGCTGTGCCGTACAGATACAGATACCAGATTTTGCTTTCGAAACATTCCCGCTATTAAATTGTTTGGTTGCGATGAGTGTGAGCAACAGTAGCTTGCACACAGTAGTAGCCAGAAGTACCACGCAGTGGTACATAATGGTAGGCGTACCCCTGCGAGGGGTGCCGTACAGAAATACCAGAATTTGCTTTCGAAGCATTCCCGCTATAAGAATTTTTAGTGGTGATGAGTGTAAGCAGCAGGAGCTGACTCACAGCAGTAGCCCGAAATATCACACGGTGGTACGTAATGGCAGGCGTACCCCTGCGAGGGGTGCCGTACAGAAATACCCAGGTTTTTCTTTCGAAGCATTATCGCTATTAGATTATTTGGTGAGTAGCAAGTAGCAAGAAGTACCACGAGGTGGTACGTAATGACAGGCTTGCCCCTGTGAGGGGTGCCGTACAGAAATAACAGGTTTTGTGAGAGCGACCTCGGTCATTCCCGCTATTAGGTTGTTTGGTGGCGAAGAGTGTGAGCAGCAAAAGCTGGCTCACAGCAGTAGCCAGAAGTACCACGCGTTGGTACGTATTGACAGACGTGCCCCTGTGAGGGGTGCCGTACTGGTATAACAGGTTTTGCTTTCGGAGCATTCCCGCTATTAGATTGTTTGGTGGCAATGAGTGTGAGCAGCAGGAGCTGGCTCACAGCAGTAGCCAGAAGTACCAAGCGGTGGTACGTTATGACAGATATGCCCCTGCGAGGGGTGCCGTACAGAAATACCAGGTTTTGCTTTCAAAGCATTCTCGCTATTAGATTATTTTACTCGTCAAAAAAAAAACCTTTTTTCTAACGCCGCCTGCTTTGTCCAGAGCAGCAGTAAGAGCTTGAGAGTTTGAAGGGGGTATTTTATTTAAAGCCACTTTTACTAAAATATTTCGAATACATCTGAGAATACTATCCCTACTCTTTCTTCAACTCTGTGGCCGCAAGTCATTGGAAACAGATCTGTATAGACTTACCTTATGAAATTCACCTTATAGAAAAAGTTAAGTTAAAGCTATTAACCAGCGATTTAGACTAAGCTAATAAAATAGTGAAGTATTTAGAACAGTTATTAACCAGCGATGGATTTCTTTTTGTTCAAGAATACAAAAGTTAATCCCTGCGTAGGATTTATCAGAGTAAGCCAAGTGGCGTGTTTTATCATACGCCTTCACCTCTTAGTTTGTTTCTAGCTCTGTAAATCCGGGTGAATGGTTATACAGCTTTTGGGTGTCAGCATATCGAATATGCGACCACGTGCTATTAGGTATCAAATCGTTGAATCTCATTTAGCATTGCGTTGTGGCTACACCGTGAGATCTTTAAGTTTAGACTCAATATCAAATGACAGATGCAGTATCACTTCAGTATTTAAGTTACAAGTATACGATCGATAAGGCCTGCGAGGCATCGTCAGGAATGTCCTCGTAAAGCTCACGACTAACGTCGGAGATACATGATATATTATCATTATAACTCAAGAAGTTCCTATTAAACCATAAGCACAAACCTAAACGGAAAGAAAACATTTCAAATACGAAGGAAATAATATTAATAATTTTCGGGTAGAAAATTAAACAGTTGAACATTAGATAAAACTGTAAAAAGAAATTATACTGGTTAAGTCGGTAGAAAAATAAAACGGTTTTAAACGATAAAACCGTAAAATGTAATAGCATATTATGCTTAATCATATTAAATAAAGGTAACAATATCGAACGGTAACACCGTTAAATAAAAATATTATAATAAAATACTTGTGCAACTTACGTGTAAGTACTCGTATTATGTAACACTTTTAAACAATATAATATTTCCAAGGTAGGAAATAACTAGCACTAGGAGCACAAGTTAACACAACGGAAATTTTCAAGCCAATGACGAACAGGGTGATTGGAACCATCAGGTAGCCAACACCCCCACGCCTGAGATGTGCGAAAGAGATAGCGATATACGGTAGAAAAAGAGGTAAAATACAACGGAAATCGGAAGTGCCTATCTCATTATAATAAGCTTCTAATAACGGTCAAGTGTTTAATACATAGCTTAAAGGTTATTTCATTAAATAGAAAAACACTTCAATTGGTCCCAGCACTCTCAATAAGAGCTCTAAAGACTTACTTTAAACGTTATTTTAAAGCTTGTAACTGCCTTCAAATGTATGTGAAGTTTCATTAGTATACTGTAAGTATTTAACAAGTTATGATGATATTGAGTTCTTCACGAGCACGGTCTTGATGCGCGCGGTGTTATTTGGCCACTGGATTGGATATATGAACTGAATGTTATGTCAATTATTAGTTTTTTAGTTCAGTTGTATATCAGTAAAATTTCAGCTCAGTACATTGGATAATTAATGAGATAATACGATTAAAGTCATCAGGAAGTGAATGACCGTGGTAACCCGACCAAGTTTAGGTGGTTACGGAAAAGCGAAAACGCAGAACATTATACTATCTTTTGAAATGTTTAGTATAATACACCTTACAATTTCGGTACAGACGCGTACACTGTTAAATACATTAATAATATATTGACTGCAGTTTAATATTACTTAATTTTATTATTTTTGATCTGTGATTTTAAACTTAGGAAAAAAATGTGATATTTGAAATGAAACAACAAAACAGTAGGACTAACTGTGAGCATTTTACTACATTGTGATGTCATTTAATATTATCATTGATTTGTGATTTTAATTGATATAAGTAGGTATTAGTAGACATACGTAAAGGTGCGTACAGACCATGTAACATGTTATATAACACTGCAACTCTATGTAAAATGTTATACAACAATGTTAAATATGAACATGACCACACTATGAAAAATGTTATATAACATGTTATGTTATATAGTTTGTACGCACCGTAAGTTTAGTGTTAACTGAAAAAAACCATTGTATATTATTTATTGTCTGCGATCATTACACAGTCCAATATGTGTATATTTAAATAAAAACTGTAACTGTGTACTGTGTATACTGAAATCTATAATTTAATTAAAAAATAATAGAAAATTTCAAAAAAGCAAAATTACTATCTGTAATTTTAATCTGTGATTGTTTTTGAGTATAAGTTTAATAATACTTTAAAAGTTCAATTGAAATGATTATATTACCTGTCAATAAAAATTATTTAATAATCACGTAGTTTTTTTTAAACTTGTGTACATGTCTGTACTAAATTTGTAACACTATCCTACATATTTTAGAAGGTACCATAATGTTTTGCGTTTTCGCTTTTTCGTAACCACCTAAACTTGGTCGGGTTACCACGGTCATTCACTTCCTAATGACTTTAATCGTATTATCTCATTAATTATCCAATGTACTGAGCTGAAATTTTACTGATATACAACTGAACTAAAATACTAATAATTGACATAACATTCAGTTCATATATCCAATCCAGTGGCCAAATAACACCGCGCGCATCAAGACCGTGCTCGTGAAGAACTCAATATCATCATAACTTGTTAAATACTTACAGTATACTAATGAAACTTCACATACATTTGAAGGCAGTTACAAGCTTTAAAATAACGTTTAAAGTAAGTCTTTAGAGCTCTTATTGAGAGTGCTGGGACCAATTGAAGTGTTTTTCTATTTAATGAAATAACCTATAAGCTATGTATTATTTTGGTTTTTTTATTGCAAAACAAATTTAAAATAATTCCCAAGAAGCCATGTACAAAATATGATAAGAATCCGCTTAACCATTTCAAAGATCTAGCAAAACCAAAAACGTTACCCCAGCAAAATCTCGAATAACTTCGCAACCGATGAAAGAACAAATACAAAATAAGGCACAACATTTACTTCATCTAGACAACTAATTTTATAGCTAGTAATTATTTAAATATTCCCATTAGAAAGAAAAAGGTCTGGCTGGGGTAACGTTACCCCAGCAGGAAATGTTTTTGTGAAATAATTAAAAAACTATAAGCGCAACAAATTTAAAAATGTGCGCAACAATTACAGAAGCCGCTAAACTAATTATCTATAAGATTCAAATGACCATTTTCGACAACATCATGGGTAACGCACACATAAAAAGCCATCTGGAATATCTATACTAATTAAGTTTGTGAGTTTGTATGTTACACCGTCACTTTCCAATGACGATAAATCATGTTGCAAACAGCTACATAATCCACTCACTCTTTGGGATTAGCTATGTTTGTGACAAATGATATAAGCATTATATGTTTCACGGTTTTTGTCTAGCAAGTCGGAAAAAATACCACTTAAAACAGTATTCTTTACTGCCTTACAATGGTTGTATGTCGGAACGCCAGTTCATGGAGCAATTTCTACTGATATTTGAATTTCACTTTTAAATTAGTCAAAGAGCGAGTAACCTTAACTGTTACTTCATTATTACTAGTTCCGTAAGCGTTCTAATAGTCTAGTGACATGGCCAGTGGACTGCCAAGTCAAGGGCTTCGAGTATCTCTTTTTATTGTAATCTGTTAGGAGATTTAGATCTCATGACAGATTACAATAAAAAGAGATTGTATCCTGAGAAAGGACATGCAGGACTTTTTCTCTCAGAAAATTAAGAGTATATAAATGTTATGTTGCAATAATAGCTTTTTACTAAATGCATATGAAAGTATATAATAATATACAGGGTACTTAAAACAAAAAATCTATTTTTAAATTTTTGTTAGTCTGTCGATCTGTATGTCTGTATGTTCCGGATAATCTCCGAAACTGCGGGATTGACTTTAACTAGCATATAGCTGATAGTATAAGAAGTAACTTAGGCTATTTAACATCACGCTATATATATGGCTTTTAGGAGCCGATTACAAATAAAAACACAAATCGAGGGTGGAATCAACGCTAGTTAGCACACTAACTATATTAAAATAGCTTATATTCTTTCAATAAATCAGTTGTCATTCTGTCAACTATCTGTGTAAATTTGCCATTATCACTACATAGTATAAAACAAAGTCGCTTTCTCTGTCCCTATGTCCCTTTGTATGCTTAAATCTTTGAAACTACGCAACGGATTTTCATGCGGTTTTTTTTAATAGATAGAGTGACCTAGAGGAAGGTTTATATGTATAATACATACATATTTTAGTGTAGAAAAGCCAATAAACCACGCGGGCGAAGCCGTGGGCGGAAAGCTATTTAAATATATAATATAGTCATCATCACATAATCATACTTTTATACAAATACATAATATACAATCGCGCCTGTTGAGGTTAGAGAGAGACTAAAGACAATATTGGTAGCAACCTTGTCTTCTAAGTTGCCGTGCCCTGCTGGGTCCATAATATAGTTTTGTGATATTGTAACATCTAACATGATTATGGAGTGCAATAAAGGTATCGAGTTAAATCTTCCTAATCCCGCAACGTAATGTAACGTAAATAACGTAACGCAACTTCTACCCAAGTTAGGTGAAAAGGATTTCTCTTCTTCTTTATCCAACTGCATCGACAGATTAGACAGAATATATTTACCTCGCTAATGGAAGAGTCTGCTTGTGCCATTTTACGAATTTGTTGTTTCTGTTCTTCGATCTGCCTGTTGAGCTCTTCCATTTTACTTCTGAGAGTGTTGGAGGTCAGACTAGGTCCTGATGACGTAGGTCCGCTGCCACTGCTGCTGGTAGAACCCGGGCTATACGGTTCTTCATCGTCCGCAGACACTACCAAATACAATAAAATATTTAACTTTGCAACTTTGCTCTACTTATTTAAATAAATCGAGTAAATTGAGTGTAATGTAAATCATACGTCCATCGAGGATCATTTTAAAGTAAACACAGTATTTATTTTTTAAGACATATATTTTAATACCTAAGGAAGCGGCAATTTTATCCTTTACGGTTGTAGAGAGCGTAGATGATGGGTAGGCGGGCAGCGGAAGGGTCGGCCGACGTCTCGGTGACGCTGGCGGAGTGTACGAGCGCTTGCGGGACTCTCGTGCCACCTAATAACGTCAACAAATGTAAGTGCTGGGACAGGCTCATTATGTTATATATTATAACAGTAAGGTTAGGAAAACTTAATTGTTTTTCTTTTCAAACAATCATATTTAAAACAAAATTTATTTAATAGTAATACGTAGCAGTAAAGGTATACATTTATTTACAAGATTTTATTATAGACCACTAATGTTCATTACATTGGTACATAATAAATAAATAATAAAAGAATGCAAGAGAAACATGACATTTATTATTTTTTATAAATCTGCTTCCATCGGCGAACTGACCTTAGCGGGGACAACATCAGTAGGAATGTTGGTCGGCAAACGCTTCTTTCTTTGTCGAATAACGATTGCAATCAGGAGATGTGTTTTTATTTCTCCCATTCCAGGGCCGTCAAGAGGCAGAAGAACTGATGGCAATGCCGTGTTAGCTGGTAGCGGTACTATATAAAAATCTTTCACGGTCATCATGTTCGAAGCCTTTACTACGCCTAACCTAAAATATGAAAATTGAATATAAATATCACCGCCAGGTAGCGTGTGTTTATTAGAACAAGGAAATTAAAAGTAGGTTGATGGGAACATAAGGAAAGGGAGTGTTCATTTATTTCGCAGAAAGTATGCATTAACAACAATACCAACCTATTTCGACTACTTAGATAGTTATACAAGCCAAAGTATTGCATTTTCTCTTCAATATTAGCTGATTCAAGTTTGAGAATAACGATATCTTTAGTGCTAGTTTTCTTCATTTTGGCGATGTAGTCCCATACAGTTTCGGGATTGATTCTTCCTACAATATCTAGTTCTGTACTGAGATCTTCCTCTAAGTCTACTGAGCTTCCCGATACCTTTAAATAAAGATTAAGTTAGCAGAATGGAAGTTGAAGGGAATATAATCAATAATATTGTTGCACATGGTAACACACCTCATGGGCAGCTACATAAAACCTTGCTACATCCACCATATTGAGACATCCACTCCACACTGTTGCCCCTGAATTGTCGACGGTGCTACTTGGTTCTTGGTCACTTTCAGCTTCTATAAAAATACAAGTATGTTTATTATAAATCTAAACAAAAAAAAATATAAAAAAATATCAATATTCTTAACCTGATGTTTTATCTTGTTTTGGTGGCAACTGAGTCTCGGGCAATATGACATTGGTTTCAATCAATGTCTTAGAGGAATCAAACTCAGCTTCATAATTACTCATATCGTTTCTATAGTTTTCCTCGAATACGTCTTCCCTAGATTTCCGCAGATCTTCTTCAGAAAATGCTGAAGTTATCATGGGTTCATGGGGATCGTATTCTGGGTGAGCCTCTTTCAACATTGCTGATTTTGGCCTCTCTATTGAATCCGAATCTGTGGAACTAAAGACAAGAAATTGGTAATGGTTTGGTTTGATTGCCTACAATAAATACAAAATTAGGTGAATTTGGACTAGACGCTTACTCATTTTTAATCTTACTATACACATTTTCTTGAGATCTGGACCGATGCTTTAACTTATCTTCTCTACTTATTGTGCGTTTAGAACGTGACCTATTTCTCTGCCTAGGGCTTTCTCTAGAAGGAGAGCGTCGCCTTGAACGATCACGAGACCGTGATCGTTCTCGCCCAGGCGATTTAGACCGTCTCTTAGTTTTTTCTTTAGAAGGAGATCTATGCCGCGATCGTTCATTAGAATCAGCTTTATCTTTTGATTCTTTAGATCTATCTTTTGAAATTGATCTGGCTCTACTGGCTTTCTTCTCTGATCTGCGAGTAGATCTTCTCTGTTCATCTTTTGTATCTTTTTCGTTTGACTCTGATCTTCTTTTGGATGATCTAGATTTCCTTTCAGAATCACGTCTTGAATCTCGTCTGCTTCTTTTTGATCGCCCCGAACTGATATCTTCCCGAATCCGTTTTTTGCTGTTGTTTTTTTTTCCTTCAGTATTGCCTTTAATGGTACTAATTAACGAAAGAAATAACAAGATTAAGTCATAATACAGAACAAACAAATAAAATGCCAAATTAATACAAACTTACCTTTCTGTTGATTTTTCTTTTGAGATAACATCAGGACCAACTGTAGAGTCGTTCAATGCAGTTACTACATCTTCGACAGGTACATTAGGATCTAATTCAGTGGATACGGATTCTTTAGTCTCCATAACCTAAGCAAAAAATATTGAATAAATAAATAAAAGATTCTTATCCACTATAAATACTTTCATGACTGTCATTTTAATATTGATACCTCTTCTCCTTTATGTGTTTTAAGGACGTATGTTTTGCTGGCAGCTAAAAGGTCCAGCTCAGATTTCTTTATAAGTTCTAATTGGTGTTTAGCCTCTTTATCTCTCCATTGAGCCAGCTCCTGACTTGCTAATTCTTCTGGAGACAGTCGAACCTGTAAATATAATTTTCCATCACATTTATAAACACACAATATTGATAATGTATAAATAAAATAATATATAAGCAGCTTACGAGTTGTTTAGGTGTTATTGATCGATCACAAATTTTCTGCCACAAAGTCAGATTTTTCCGATCTTTTATGTTAAACATAAGCGATCTGTATTTAGCCTTGTATTTAATTCCCACATCTCTAAATAGCTCATGTAATTCGAGCTCCGTGTCATTGGCAAATTGCTGTATTTCTGCTTCTGTGAACTTCGGACCGGTATATTCAGCCATTCGAATAGCCAACTGTTCTTGCAAAGCTTTCCGCACATTATCTCTAATCGGTTCACCACTTGACATCCTCAGTCGACTGTGAGTGTCTTTCCGCCGCGATGTTGACGGGGAAACTGACGGAGCCTGTAACGTAACAATTATCGTAAACCTGCCAAATCAGCTTCATAATCAAAATGCAAACATGATTCAAGGTTATTATCACTATTTTAGACAAAGCATATCTGATTACCGAATTAGTAAACAAATAATTTCATAGTCAACTTTAACACAAAAATAATGTTGGATGTTATTAATCACTATAATCCGATATCAAAATAAAAAAAAACTCGACTGTTCTTATATTTTGGAATTAATTAATTAATTAATTTATAAACAATTGAAAAATGTACTTGTGCAAATTATGAGTAACACATTCAACTTGTGCGCCGTACAACTTGGCTGGCTTGGCTCGTGTTAGCAACCTCAAAAACAAATAAGTCATAAACTGCCTACGTACATGACATAATAGTTAAAATTCAGTAGGCTTTTATGGAATTATCCACGAGCAATGGTCCTTGAAAATTTCTGATTAGGAGGAAGTTACCATTAAATGTTTGTGTGAATATAAAGTAGACAACAGCGTGAGTCATGACGTCATTATGACTCGAGCATTAATTTCATTACAGTACATGTCGTCAATAATTTACTTTTATTGGTACATTTAAACTTAACCGAAATTTAAAAACAATAGATTATTAGTTTGACTGTACCATAATCATTAATGTATATTTCATTGTTTATAAACGCAACAGTGAAGGAAAGAAATCATGAGGAAACCTGCACGCTTAGAGTTTAGTTACTGAACCTAGCTTCGAAATCAAATTTTATTGTGAACTGCCTAAATCTGTGTGGCAGGTTGCTATGCCAGTGCAAAAAAAGTTGGTAAGATTTTCATTCGGTTGATCTAGTTATACTTTAGAAGATTGTTAAACCACCAGCTTATTACATTTGTAATCATTTGCTAGTTGTACCATCTTACCTTATCTTGTGAAGATTGTGCATGATTGGTAGGGGCTCGTATCAGTTTTCTTGAAGTAATTGGAGCTTTAGCAGTAGATGTGCTAGCTTTAGGAGTGTCTACCAACTGAGATGAGTGAGGTTTTGGAGTGACAGGAGATTTGAGTTGTGGAGTTGATTTTGGTTCTTCTTTTGGAGGCGATATAAGTTTGATAGTTCTTTCTTTTGGCTCTGTATGAGGTGTCCTTGTTGAATGCTCAGCAGGTTTCCTAGGAATTCTCTCAAAGTTAAGAGTAGTCTGAATCTTAGTGGGTTCAGAGGTTTTCTTCTTTCCAACTGCTGGTTTAATTGTACTTAGAGTTCCTGGACGCACAACTTCAAATGTTGGATTTTGTTGCAACCATGCTTTCAAGTTTTCTGCAGTTGGAGCATTGGGACCAGCCAGCAACCTACCAGTTTTGCGTTCGTAAACTATAACCTGTAACATTGCACTCGATTATAGAGTTTTTACCCTCAATGTTAAATAGCAAACGATAAAGGTAAATACACTTTTACTATAAAAAAAAATATTACTAAAACTTACTCTAGATTCAGACTTTTGTTTTTCATTAGATTTGCCAGGTTCACCATCTCCTTTACTTGATGAGCCTTGATTTCCTAGTGAGTCCTGAGCGTGTTTCCATATGCATGAGTTACTGCAATAAATGCTGCTAACACGCGCCGGTTTCTTACATACGATGCAGCTTGTCTTTGTTGAGTCTTTGCTGCCAGTTGATTGAACTGGTGATTTTAATTCAGGAGTGGTTTGTTCATTTTCTATTTTGTTTTGTATTACCTGAACCTGTATTAAAATCAGTATTTAAAATTTCACAGTTGTATTGGTAGAGGTCTAACCTAAAACCTGGTGTATGATTAATCTTGTTCAAATAACAGCTTTAACTAAATGCTAATGAAAGTATGTATAAGTATATGCAGCGAAAGCCCAATGAGTATGAACATTGGACTGCCATTGATCTCGAATCTAAGGCACGCACTTCTGAACATTCGAAATCGTGTGCACATGTGGCTGACATCGTGAGGTAACCTGCATAACTGAGAGACTTCCTCATTGCCGTGTGAAGTCACCCAACCCCGCAGTGGGGGTATATGAGCTGATGGTGAAATGAAAGTATGTATACACAGCACTTATAACTAAAACAATTTCATATTTTTCTGTTTCTCTGTTTGTTCCGGTTAGTCGCCGAAATGAGTTTGTTTCGGCATTTCTTCTCAGAGTTAGTCAGACAGGAAATGCCGGCGCCTGATAGTTAAAAAAAAATCGAATTGTATTAGCGTCTGATCTATTTACAAAAATAAGTATAATTTAATCCTTTAAAAACTTCTGACCTAATTTTGACGGGATTGTGCAGATAGCTGATTTTATTAGGTAGTCTTTATACCACAATCTAAGTTACTACTAAAGGTGTTTATCATCACGCTATGACCGAGCAAAAAGAAAACATCAGAAAGGTAGAACTAACATAAGCTCTATTTTATTTGGGTAAGAATAAGATTTCAGCCTAAAATAATGATATTTGTATTCAAGGCATAAGGAAAAGCGCTATCGAGCTGCTTTATCTGCATCATCATCATATCAGCCTATTGCCATCCACTTCTGAATGGAATGCATGTACTGACGAAATTGGCCATTATAAATAAATACTATGATCTACAAAAATTTTCAATAGATCTAAGAAAAAGTCTGTGGCTCCTACAGACGTTTTCTATATACTGTTAAAAATAAGCCGTACTAACGCATTTTATATTAAAAACGATTAAAAAGTTGATATTCAATCGTCATTACTAGCATATTAATCCATACAAAAAAACTACATGAGGACAAGCTTACGTAGGTAAGTCAAGCCTTTTACCTACCCTTAGTTTTCCTATGGAACCCATGACTGATGCCTAAATGTGGTCTAGCTGCATATATAAAGAGCGAAAGATTACTTATTCACTCAGTGTATAAACACAAACACGGGGATCGAACATAGCTGGCGAAATGTGGGTGCGAGACACTTCTGCATTATCCTTAAGGGAAAAAGCGTGATGCTGTCCAGAATAACATAATAGTAAGTAAATCCTTTTAGGACGCGATTGAAACCACGGGAAACGGTTAGTAGAAAATATAAGTACATCCTTTTGGGTAGCAAGGAATTGCTTACTCTAGCAATTGCTAGTGATGAATAAATTGCTGTGTTCATAATTATATTTTTCACATCTTGTTCATCATCTAGTTGTTTCAATTTCTGGATACCTACTTGTTTGATTCCTTTAGGTAATGACTTTGCTTTCTTGATGCAATTAGGACATCTCCACTCTATGCCCTGATCTTCCATCTGTTGTCCCATAGCTTTAGTGATATTTACACACTTTCCATGGAACCAGTCCTCACAGCCATCACAACAGATCATAAATCGGTTGTTATGTGGTTGCTTACATATACACCATAATCTGAAATTGAATTTAAAGTATCTTAGATTAAAAAAATTGAGTATACTTTAACAAATACATCATCTGAAGTGTTTTAACCCAACAAAATACTTTTGTTCTTTAGAGTTAGCTTTAGTGTATTCTCATTATTCCAAACCATCCATTAGGTATTTGTGTTATTGAGTGTTCCCTTCATTGAGAAATGGCAAACAAATATAAAATTATGTTTGTTTTATTAGATATTAAGCTGAGGTCCCAAGGACTATTAACTGACAGACCTTGCTAAGCTTATTGAGCCTCACCAGAAGTGTGATCCCTTTAGAGTTATACAAGGCAATTTGGAAATATAATTCCCTATCACTGAGTACATATAGGTACAAAAGTAACTTATTAACATACATACATACATACCATCACGCCTGTATTCCCCGAAGGGTTAGGCAGAGGTGTACTTATGTAAATATACCCACATTTCGCCGGTATGTTTAGGTCCCATGTAATAGGGGGCGAGCCTATTGCCATTAACCGGGCACAAATCCAGACTCCGAGCTGCTACTGGGAATTTCATAGAAAAACCCAATAACACTTTGCTCGACCTGGGGATCGAACCCAGGACCTCTAGCGTAGCAGTCGCGATTGGGACCACTAGACCAACGAGGCAGTCCGAGGCAGTAACTTATTAAATAGACCTAAATAATTTAGACACATTGAAAAAATATTTTCCATGTTTGATTGGAATGAAATTATTAATGTTATTACTGAAATAATAACAAATAGATTATCTTCTTCAATTTGCATTTAATGCTTCATGATACATAATTTCATTATAATTTCTATATCAAAGAGATATTTTATGTGAATGCCTAACATACCTGTTGGGGTCATCTTCGGAATTCCAACTTTCTTGAGATTCTGCAGATATTTTGTCCACTACTAGATTAGGTAAGGGCGGCTCCTGTTTCTTAGTTGACAGTTTCTTGTTGCTGTATTGTTTTGAGACTGCCTGTACTTGTGGTTCAGGAGTTGTTGACACAGGCTGTATGGGAGCAATAGGCACTGCTACTGGTGTAGGTTCAGGATTATTTGCCATTTCCATTTGACTTTTTCGCTTTGAGGAACGAGTTGCTGGTGCTTCAATTGGCGGTAATGTAATAACTCTGCCATCGCGGCGCACAATTTCTATTGGATCTTTTCGGACAGGCACATTTTTAGGTACAGATTTTGAAAGAGTCTGTGTGTATAAATTGGTTGCCTGCGTTTGCTGCTCTGGTGTTTGTGGTAACTGAGCTATCTGTATGGTTTTAACAGGAGCTGAATCTACCTTTCCCAACACTTGTTTATCAATGACTTCTTGTAAATTCTCAGAGCTTGCTACCAGTTGTGCTACAGACATTAAGAAATCTTCTGTCAGGCCTTCCTCTTCAGGCTGTAGTCCACCTAACAAGTCTAAAGTTGGTGATAATGGACCTGCTAAACCGGGACTGTTCATGGTACCAGCAGTAGAAATGGTTGGTTGACTCTTAACTGGGTTAGATATTCCAGTGGTATCTTGAAGAATTTGAGCTAAGCTTGCATCATCAAGTTGTGGTATTGGATCATAGGTTTTAGTCTTTTCAGTCACAGTAACTTTTTCTTTAGGTTTCACATAAGTTTTATGAATGGGCTTTAGATTTTCTGAACTTTCAAGTTTATTGCCATCATTTGGTTCTGTAATTTTAGAAACTGTTGCACACTTTTTGTCAGTTGTTGGTAGTAGAGAGTCTTTTTCAGTTGTTGGAGTTTTGGGTGGCACTTTACCATCAGTAGACACCCTTCTTATAACATCTGGTGTGGAGAACAATGAAGTCATATCTGATAATAAAGCTGTAACATGAGCTGGTGTTTTCTTTTCTTTTTTAATTGCTTTAGGAGCTTGTTTCAATAAAACTTTGTTAGGATCATGAACATGTGTAGCAACTGTCGATATTTTTGATGATGGCAAAAGGCTTTCCAAATCCACTTCTGTTGCATCTTTCTTTTCCAAAACATTTTTAAGCTGTGATTTTTCTTTAACTTCCTTCTTAAGGATATTCCTGCCAGCCTTTAATTTTGTGATCACCTTGGACTCAAGCTTTGTAGCTTTGGGAGCAGAAACAGTTTTCAATATGCGCGGTTTTAATTTGGTTTTCTTTAATCTGAGAGAACCTGTTCTATCTTTTGTGTCTTTATAATCAGAATCAGAATCTCTGTCAGGAATACTATCGCCAGATGAGCTTATAGAAGATGATTCAGATGTGTCATCAGTTTTCTGTGACCCCTCTACATGTTTTTCGAATTCTCTGGCATCCTTGGGTTTACTAATTACAGGTAATGGTTTATTCAGCATATCATTTCCTTTAAATATAACGGGAGCTTCAGTAGGATTTATAATTATCTTTTTACCTTTAGGAATGATTTGCTGTTCCAAAATAGTGATTTTCTTAGAATTAGGAACTGGTTTTGGTGGTGGAGTATGTGTGATTTCAATAACTGATTCATTGTAAGATGATACATTTTCACTACTCTGTGGTAAGGATTGGCTAGGTGATTTCAATGGTGTATAACAATGATCATTTTGAAATCCTACTAAACTGTTTTCTCTTGTTTCTATTCGCAAAGACTGCAACATTTCTGCACCACTATCTGAAAATGTTTATAAATATACATAAAACTACAATCTTACATAAGAGTAGTAACAAATAAGCACATAATATGACCTATGACCAATTTTAATATATTTCTATGAAACATGGTCAAGGATATATTTATATATTATTTAGCTATTGCTAAATAATATATTTAAACTATGAAATGGACAAATATTTTTTTTATGCTCAAATTACTCAAAAGAAACTGTACAAAAATAATGAAATGAAACATAGGTCTGAACTTACCATGTGGTTGCCTTACCCACCACCATTACAGCATAGGGATATGTATGCTGTCATAATATGCCAGGACTGAAAATAGGGAACATGAGCTAACAAAATAAATTCTTACCATACTTTATGATACTGTTAGGCTCATCATAGTAACTATCCACTGAAAGTGTCACATGGGGTACTTTCTCATCATCAGTGTCTGAATCAGTAGCATCATCAGGCTTGCCTTCATGACCAACACGAACCACACTGATACCAGTGCTTTGAGATCCATCTGTGCCTGGAATAATATTAATAGAGCTATTAAAATTAATTACAAATAAATCATTCTTAATAATTAACTTATTACATACTTTACAAGTCTAACGTTTTGGCGCCTAAATATTTAGGTAATGATTTTGTCTAATTTATATGTACTTGTATCAAATTGGACCATAATATTATTATACTTGATATCCTATTACATTATAACGCAGATACTAAGACTTCTTTACTACACAACAACATCATTTTTGGGATATGTGGACTGCTATCTATAGAAGTTGTGTACCCTACAGGTTACGCAAATTTGATCAATAATGTTGGATATTAAACGGAGAATGTACGATACATAGCCAAGTTTTCCACTCTTGGCCAGTATTTCAAGCATTAGTTATCTTACCCATTAAAGTTCCAAGTAACTTTTGATCAACAGACAGAGATCCATCCTTGTTGACAATAACAACAACAGAACTATCGGCTTTTGTGGAAGGTCCATTGAGATCTGTATAGTTAGTTATAACTGTATTTGACATTTTTCATTGCAATTCATGCAGTCATTCTAATTCAAATCCTCTATTTATAGCCATCCAAGACGCATGCATCTATTTATGACGCATCCGAATCCAACGCGCTTGACGCCATTTTGGACTCCACTATTGGAATTGAATGGCCGCGCTGCGGTAAGCACACAGTTTATAACCTTTTACACAGCCGTAGTGTATATTTTATTGAAATAAAGAAGCCAACTAATTAATTCTTCCGAATACACATATATTTAAAACGGTTTAATTTCTAAAACACACGGTATTGTCGGTAATCTAATCAGATTGTTTTTTTTTTCTTTATCGACGAAAACCACAGATAAATAATATTGCACAGTTTAATGAGTAATAGTAGAGTCCTTTGTCATGTATGCACTATGGCCGCGTTCCACTTGGCGATCACAACGATCACGCTCACGACCGCAGTTTTTCCCGTTCCACTTGCTTGTGAGCGTTACTCTTAAAAACCCTTGTGAAACGGAATTTAGGATTTTCTCAACGATCACTTCGACCCACCATTTTAGATGGGTCGTCGTGGGCGTAAGTCATGACGTCGTGAGTGACGTTTTCGCCACGACCACAACGACCGCGGTCACCATGTGGAACGGCTAAAGGAGCGTTTCGATCGTTGTGATCGCCAAGTGGAACGCGGTCTATATGTACACACGGCTACAGGTCGATATTTTCAAGCGACTTTTGTTATTGAGAATAGCGGTCCTCTGAATTTTTGGCGTTGGCAACAATGGTAGGAACTTCTTTCTTAGGTGGCATAAAGGCCTCTGAAGCCATGCCAAATATATTACAAAAAAAACTTTCTTAGTTAAGGCTATGGAGTGTAGAGGTAAGGAGAATCATCTGTGTACATTATGGAGGGTAGAGGTAAGGAGAATCATCTGTATATACATGAAAAAGTGTCCGTAAAAATGCATTAAATTAGGGTGGCGCCACAGTAGCATCAGGGTAAATTTTAAAGGAGCGATTCTTAAAATTCTCATAAAGAGAAAAAATATATGATGATTTTTTGTGTATCATTTTTTAAGGTCTGCGTAGTGAATAATAAAAAAAAATGTATGAATGAGAAGAAAGAATCGCTGCAAAATAAATAAGTGAATAAAAATAAAGATATGAAGAAATGAATGTGTGTAAAATGGGTTATAAAGTAAACGTTCATAAAAAAATGATTTACACACGTGACACGGTTGGTTGGAAATATGAAAGAGGCGAAGGCGAATCATTTTTTCTGTGTTTGGGTTTACGCCCACTTGGATATTTTTTTTCACAGCACAAATTTTACTCATAACTATTGTATTATTTACACTTTTTCATAAAATTAAATGATAAAAATCAATAAACGAAATCACAGTTCAGGAAATAAAATCGCTCTAGCTACACGTTAATGCTCATAAAATTAAATGATAAAAATCAATAAACGAAATCACAGTTCAGGAAATAAAATCACTCTAGCTACACGTTAATGCTTTGCACTCTTTAAGGTTATATTATTAATTTAATACCTTTTGTCTACCCCAGCGCCATTTCGGAAGGTTTTGAAACTGTTATTTACTTTTTTCGATTTTCTACCTTAAGAGATAACAGAAGAGACATTATGGAGTGTAGAGGTAAGGAGACCTCTACACTCCATAATGTCTTTTTAGAATTAAAAAAAATATATAATTCGTGCTAAATCTAGCTCTTTTTTTATACCCGAATTTTGTACAATCTAGCGCTTTTTGAGCATTATTAGCGCTAATAGGGAATATGGGGATTTCAATCTGGCAGCACTGCTACCCTATCACTATCACAGAACCACAGATAGGGATATGACTTTACGATAAAAAAAAACGATTATTTGAAAATCAATTTTTATTTTTCTCAAAAAAAAATTTAATAAGATATTAATCGATTTTTCTAAAAAAAAACGATTATTTTTATAATTCTCTATAATGAATTATCAAAAAATCGATTTTTTACAGAATAAGGTACGATCTCAATAATAAATAAAATTATCTTCGAGTAACGAAAACTGAGAATAGGTAAGTTAACAATATTATGTTAGAGTAATAGTGTGTAATAGGCTGAGTTAGGCTAACTAATATTTGACTAATACCTGGTAATAGGTACGGTATGCTAATAATGAGCTAGTGCATATATTCAATAATAGTATTACCTAAATATCACTCTTATATAACACTTCTATTATATACGAAAAATTTGCAAAATAATATCGAAACACACTCCCCCCCCATCAAAAGGACTGGGTAGCGGTATTGCATTGTTATTTTTTAATGGCCGCCAGTAGAAAAAAATTTAAAAAGGGGACGATTAAAATAAAAAAATCGATTAATAAATAATCGTTACGTTACTATCCAGATCAAAACATTGTATTTGTGATATGTATGGTTATTTTTACGATTGTAATGTGTTTTGTTCATTTAAATAAATTAAAAAAAAAAACATTTTTTTTACAAATAATAATCGCTCATAAAAATCAATTTTTATGAAATAATAATCGATTATTTTTTAACATCCCTTTCCCTTAGCACAGATCACTAAATTTTAGAGGTTAGGTTACGCAGTTGGTTACACCGGTCAACGAGGTTCTAATCTATTTATATCCAGACAGATTGAAGTTAAATCGACGTAAATACTCTTTTGTTTTATGTGCATATTTTTGTTTGAAGATGGCTATTACGGCTATGTTGCGCCGCACTTTGATCAATGGAACACTTTATTCTGCAGCCGCTTTACGTTTTGCTTCGACTCAACCAGAAAAGAAAGTATTCTTTGATGTAACTGCTGATGGAGAACCACTTGGGCGTATAGTAATAAAGCTAGAATCTGATTTGGTCCCAAAAACAGCGGAGAACTTTAGAGCTCTGTGCACTGGTGAAAAAGGGTTTGGATATAAAGGTTCTTCATTCCATAGAATCATTCCTAACTTTATGTGTCAAGGAGGCGATTTCACCAACCACAATGGCACTGGTGGAAAGTCTATATATGGTCGCGTTTTCCAAGATGAAAATTTCAAGCTGAAGCACACTGGTCCTGGTACTCTGTCAATGGCTAATGCTGGTCCCAATACCAATGGATCTCAGTTCTTCATCACCACTGTACCAACACCCTGGCTTGACAAAAAGCATGTTGTCTTTGGTGCTGTGGTAGATGGTATGGATGTTGTTAGTAAAATGGAGGGTTTGGGATCTAAGAGTGGCAAGCCCACCAAGAAGATTGTGATTTCTGAATGTGGTGAGTTAGAATAATTAGTAGCATATTGTTAGCTGGAAATGTAGTGGCATAACAAACCTAAAATATATAATTAAGTGTTGTAAAGTAGTTTAATAGAACTGTAGACAAGTACCTATAGTTGTGTATTCTTTATTAAACCTTGATGATCCCTGTCAAGACTAGATTTTAGTCTGTTCATAGTCTGATTAATATAATTTCTGTTCAGGTGAATTTCACGAAGAAGTTGCTGTCAAAAAAGCAATTCAGTAAATGAAATTTTAATTGTTGTCTTTGCAGTTTATACCTTATTTAAAAATAAAAATTATTTAAAATAAGTATGCAATTTTATTAATCACTAAATGCAACAAATTAATTTACAAGTTGTTATCAAACTCGTCTGGGTGATTGACATAACAACTTTTCGAAATACATCTAAGTCAGTATCAATATAAAGTCTTATGATCTATTGTAGTAATAAGGCATTTTTCGTTAAAACATTCTTCATATCAAACTATTAACCTCTCTTAACAATATATGACAGAAATTTACACCAGACAATTTTGTCTTTTTACTTTATTATCCGAGATAATGTTATATTGCTTTAATATACAAGGTTCACTAATATTAAAATGATATAATTAATAATTGAGTTCTTAATCCAGCAGCCCAAGAATTGACATTTTTACACTGAAAATCTTACTTTACATAAGTTACATAATTATGAACATCTGTTTTAAGTATGATCATGACAATTATATTTAGTGTTCAGTTTCAAAGTATGGTTACATTGTATTGTAAGCAACTAAGGCAACTTTTTCTCTGGGAGTATGAGCAGCTATTGGGTAAAACTCATCTCATCCTGGGAATGAAAACCATTTTACTACAAGATGTTTAGCGGATCTATCCAAATTATACAAATCTAGAATATTTAAAGCCCCAAATGGCAGGTCTTATTTTTGGATTTTGAGTAGCATGTTAAAGATCATTATAATTTGCACTATATAATATTTAAGTAGATAACTTTGTAAAATAGGATCACAATATATGATAAAATTACTAGAAATAAATAATTGAAAAAATAAAGATGCATTAAAAGTAATTAGTGGTGTCAATTCACAATTCATTGCAGAAGGCATCCTTTACTATTCGAGATCATAACATGTATACCTACGAAAACAGGAAGTTCTAGTCTGTGTATATAATATACTATGCAAGTTTGCGCTAACTAAGTATTTTATAATCTAATTTGCTTTTCAGAGGAAAGATAAATTATCCAATTAATTTAGTTGGAGCACCCAGAAATATGTGGATTGTTTTTTTAATTAGGTATTTAGATTATAACTTCAATACTTCTTATATTTTTTTAATGCATTTGAGAGAATAGAAGGACTCCATCATAATCAAATGATCAAAAGTGCACCAAGGAGGTTACAATTATATGTGTTTAAACGACTGTAAAATTTTCCAAAGTTTCTGGCAATTACATCCCTTCCATATTATGCTGAATGCATAATTTTTGATCTTCAAATTACCTAGGCACTAATACTAGGTCTGTAAATTACGTGCACTACCTACTGTAAATATATGCACAAACATTAAACTGATAGTATAATGAATAGTTTCTTTTCTGGCTTGGCCACCATGACTAATTGGTGAAATTAGTTGATTTTTTTTGTAAAATACGGGAACTGCGGGTTTTTCTAGCTGCACCTGGTAGAGAACTGTTTGGGCACAGACAAAGTTGTTAGCCATCAGATATACCACAGAACGACAATTTAATTTCCTATATTTTACTAGTAGTTTCAACCAAATAATTCTGTTTATTCAGAATTTTAATTGGTTGTGGTGGCCCATCCAGTGTGAGATGAGTGTGACCTATACACTCATTTATAACCACTTATAATATGGAAATTTTATGTTATCAAATTCCATATTTTTTTTGTGTGCTACAATTTTAAGTACAACAAAATTTCAAGATTTTCAATTAAGTTGATTTAAGAATATATATGCATCTTTAGGTGTTTTAATTTAACTAGTAACAATAATTAAACTAATTTAAAATAGGAGTGATGCGAGTATTTTAAATGTTAAAACAACAGTCAGTTATCACACACTACATGGATCCTATGTTTTGTAGCTTGCAGCTTTTATAAAGTCGTACTAGATAGCGACATTTTGATTAATAATTTTACGAAAGCATCTAAACTACAGTTTTAAGATATGATTTAAAATCACTCATATTTTTCATTGACTATATTTAGAAGAATTGCCGTACATTTAAAACTTACTCATGATTACTGTATTTATATCTCACTCAATCACAAATAGTAAAAAGCAAGTTCTTTACTTGTTCATATCACTCATCTGAGATTCGGTTCCAACACTTATGTACAGGTCCATCAAATTGGTCTAATTGCTCATACGCATGGATCCAATCGGGTGGTCGCTAAATGATCCACACTTCGGCCCTTCTGCATTTGTAAACTAAGCTCGTTGGGTTCCATTGTGATGTGATGGGAGGAGGTCCGCTTATGCTTTGTCTCCGGAAGTTTGGAGTCCTTTGAGCTCGTTCGTCGATGACGCAGCACTCCTCCTCCATCGATGAGGCGTTTGCTCTCTTCGTCGAGGCAGCGCGTCAGCGGCAGCACGGTAAGATCTAAGCTTTCCATGCTCTTGAGCGCGAGGTGTTTGAGTTGGTCTAGGCTGAGTTCGCGCGAGTCGGAGCGCGAGTGCGCCTTGAAGTCGCGCGAGTCGCTGCGCACGGCGCGGCCCCGCTCGGGCTCGTCGAGTGAGTGCTGGCGAGCGCGGGGCTCCAGCTGTATAGTTTTGGAGTCGTTGCGCAGGTGTCGTGAGGCGACGAGTACGCGCGAGTTGTTGCCGGCGGGCGCGCGCGCCTGCGACTCCTGTGAGTACTGCGAGTCGGTGCGCTGCAGTGTGCAGGCGCCGCCCGTCGGCTCCATCGGAGTGGTGGTCGCCGAACTCACGCCCGACATTACACCAGATCTGAAGCCACTTGCGTTGTCCGCCGACGGAAGTTCTTCGAAAACTGTAAATACACCGCGATCAACTCGGGTGAGTATCCATGAAAGATTTTTAACATAAATAGTAATTAAACGGATTTATATTATTTAGACATTAGAGCAATGGAAACTAGAGATGATTACAATATAAATAGTGTTACGTTTATCGAGGCTGATGATGGATCCCGCGATGTCCTTGTGCGGGTCGAGTGGTGGCACGGTTTCCAGGTGCCTGCGACGTCTTACCAGCCACCAGTCTGCCATGAATATACCTAAAGCGACTATCTTTATACCGCCGCACAGGCCCACGTATCTGTATAACGGAAAAATAATTACTGCAGCCTACGAATAAATAGTATTATTTATTCGTAGACTGCAGCACAGGAATAAAACATAAGAATCTTTAAATGGACGATTGAGCCGCCATTAGTACCTACCACAATTTTACTGCCATGCGAACAATTTACAAAAAACTAAAAAAAAAAGAATTTGGCGCCCAAGGCGAAATGCCTTAAGAACCTAAACCAACTGCAAACTCACACCCTTAGCAACCCTGAGGGAAGTAACTGGCTCCCAATGATTGAAACTCACATTGAAAATGCGCAAAAATTTAATCACATATCAAGGTGCTTTACTACAGAAGTAAGCCACGGTCGCCAGCGAGTTAGAACCCACGAAGCCCCACCATCGAGTCAACCATTACCTGTATCTAAATTGTTCGATATCATAAAGAAGACAGCGGCCTCCTTTCTCTCCGCTACAGGACTGTTTCCAGAGTATGCAAGTGGAATCAATGAGGTTCCCGAACACGATCGGGGCAGGTATGTAGCCAAACAGACGGAATATGACGAACTGCATCCCGAGTGCGAACGAACGTTCCTCTTCGCTCACAGATCTGCGGAAACAAGTCAATGTTTTATTTACCATTAGTGAAGGCTTATGTTACATAAACGGGTACCACGGATTGTCTCATTGTTGTCAGATAATTTAAATACAATATTTAAACTTGTTTTACTATAGGACCGGAACATGGGAAAATGTTGTAATAAGTTTTAAGTTACTATGAAGATATTTATAAAAGAAAGTAACAATAATATTTGTGCTCTTCTTATTCATATATCGCCGACATTATAGTTTAAAAAAAGGTAAGTAGACTCGTTATAAGCCGCCAAGCGTGAAGATTTATATCGTGATAAATTTGTAAACACGTGCTACATAATCGCTGGTTTGCGAGAATAGCGACGGAACTAAAAATTACAGATTTTAGACACTGGCTTTTTTTTTTTTTATAAATATTATTACCTACGCTACGAGTGTTTCGTCTCAAATGAATAATGTCGCTGTCTAACTAGAAAGTCTAACGAACGGTGGGCCTCTGTCCACGATAAATGTTAAAGATTTATGATCGTTTGGCTACGAATAAATAATACTCAGGAAGCGTAACTCAGAACAAATTCCGCTCAAAAAGTGGACCTTCTTCAAACCAAATGACGACGATTCAAAATTCGAATCGCTTGCGATGTTTCAAATAGACATGCTTGGTAATTGGTTTAAATTCAGAGAGAAAACAGGGATTGGTTCGCGCGCGTGCTGTAATGTCTGTTATGACATCTGAGTCAAAATGGAGTGGACGATATTATGCAATAAGTAGATCGGACCAAGTCAATAATAAAACAATGTTATAATTATATTAAATATTTTATAATATTGTGATTTTTTTAAATTATACTATATTAATACAGGGTGGAAGGGACATCGACGCACAACCGCTTACCATGAATTCAGTACATGATTCTGGACCACCCCCCGCGTAGATATTTTTCGTCGGTTACTAAAAAGGCTTAGATTGGGTACTGTTTAGTTTTGTTGTATGGTGCTAAAACGAACAAAGCCGATGGTTTGCCAACAAGAATTGCGACTTCATCTATTGTTGGAGCGTTGAAATAGTGTTAGTGTATTCAATTGAGTCGTTTGTTTGCTCTGATCATAACCTTGGCAATAGGTCACCAGGTTCCTTTAAGATTTCTGTTGACCTGGTACTTCAGTTATATGTGGATATTTGTACTAACTGGTACTGCAGTTTTGTGTAACATGGTATATCCCTTTAATGATTTGTAAAAATATTTTTCATCAAAAGGCATGGAGCATACTCTGGTAGTTTTCACAGGCATCCAGTCATACTCTCGTCTTTCTAATTGAACTGCAGCTATTCACTTATATTGCCGAATGGGATCGGCAGGGAAACTAAAAAAAAACAAAATACATTAGTCTCATAAAATTATCTAAATTTTACTGATTTACTTTTCAATATTTCATCTAGAAAAAATACTTTCTAAATTAGGTAAAAAATTGACTGACTTCATTTTGCATAATATTGACCATCTCGTTTTGATAACGTATTTGACGAACTTTGAATAAAATTAGAATTAAGCTACTACTTACAAGTGAAAAGTGATCTCTGGACATTTTAATCTTGTATGTCTCCTGCACCACTTCACAACACATGATGGCATCATGATTCACAATGATATTAAGCTAAAACCTTTGACATATGCTCGCTTGCAAGGAAAATGTCCGACTGATGGCGCGCTGGACACAATTTTGAAGCCCCGCCTACTTGGACACAACTTTTGTTGGGTCATTTTCTTAACGCAGTTACATTTCCTGAGTATTATTTATTCGTAGTCGTTTGGCATACATTATCAATTTGACAGAATTTTGAGTTACGTCGATGTTCTCGCAAACCAGCGATATCCAGCCTATTGTGCTATTGACAGATAAATGGGATAAATGTTATCTCGCTGGACTCAATTTTGATTGTCATTTACTATATAACATCTCATCTGTAATATTAGATTGTAGAAAACATGTAGAGTCAGGTTTTCTATGAAGTTATGAAGAAGACATAATGTATGGAATTGGCATAAGCTGTCGAAATGTCACGTGAACGTGATTAATCGTTTTTGATCGCTAAGTGCTAGACAAAGTCAAATCGTGTAACGAAACGATGACGAAATTGAATGATTCGATCGGTCTTCTTATACAAATGCGTAGACAAGCGGCACTTTTGATAGTCGATGTCGCTGAGATGTCGAATTGTTTATCGACAACTAGGTATAGCGAACTCTTGAACGCTGTAGAAAAGCATACAATATGGCCGATTGTTAGTCAGCTGTTATGTTTTTCAAATTTTTTTATAATAAAAATGGATCAAATTGTGTTTGCTATGCGGCACACAATGAAAATGTATGGTTACGGGCGGCGTAAAAAAGATATAATAATTATTGGAAATAAATGGAAAGTGTGGAAGATATGTCGGAGTTGTTATGCATCATTTACACTCGCGCCTCACGGCTCGTCTCGTGTCTCAGCCACGGATGGTTCGAATTAATTTATATTCAGACTCGCGGCGCGTTCAGTTGTTTTCGAACTATCGGCTATGAAGGACGTCGAAGTATTAGCGGCATCAACTCTTTATTAAATGAGATTCTACTAATACGCAACTAATTTACATGTAACACCATCTGGACCAAGCATTATTGACTTTTTGTTGATATATATGATATTTATTCTTTATATTCATCAACCTATTACATTGTCCCACTGCTGGGCACGGGTCTCCTCTCAGAACGAGAAGGATCAGGCTATAGTCCACCACGATAGCCTACTGCAGGTTGGTTAGGGTGGTTAGGGCGTCGGACTTGCGCTCATGCGATTGCCAGTTCGAAACCCACCCATTGCACTACCAACGTGCACCCACTCGTAATACAAGCATTTCGCTTAGTACGAGGGGTTACCAAGAATACTAGTAATGTGCAACCCACATTGGTAGTATGCTTTTTTTAAAGAAAAAAAATAAACAATTCCCCGCGAGCACCTTTCACTCGTGCCCGAAAATCCGCTTCCGAAGCAAGCTCTGCGAGCGGCGATTACAAACGCGTCTTGTGGTTCACCTCGCGGTCTGTCTTGCCGCTCGCGCGTGAGTGTAAATGAGGTTTTAGGATCTCGTCATTGTTGACGTATGGCATTCTCAAGTGATATGATTTTAACAAAGTTGAATTTAATTCGTATGGTATGGTTTACGTGTTTATATATATTTTTTTTATCAATAATTCATAAAAAATAGTGAATTCCTGTTTATTTGTTTTGACGCGGCCCGATTGACAGCATTGATGTCTTGAATTTGACGTTTCATTACAAAACCATAGCCAAAAAGTTGATTTCTATCGAAGAATGACTTCGACTGAACGTTCAGTTCGCGTATGTTACTTTGTCTACCACTTTGCGATCAACATCGGAGGAGCGAAATCGATGTTCGAAATCTATTCGATGCGGAGCGATTGACACTTGTCTAGGCCCCCAGATATGTCTCGACTTCAAAAATGTGATTATGAATAAAAATTTGATGTTCTTGTCTGTTTGTCACTTTTTTAGCAAAGCTAGTAAGTAATAACAAATAATGTTATTCCAAAAATCATAGATTATTCCAAAAAAATTGCCTTGCTTACACACATTAGAGATGAACAAATTCAACATACCTTAAGACTATCATGAGCAGCGGCATCTGAGTAACGGCGACGACGAAAGTCATGAAGAAGAGCAGCACCAGGAAGGGGAATATGGTGGTGCAGGGAGGATTGCAGGCGCCGGCCGTGGCCACGGGCACCACGGTGACCTCCGAATAGTCCGGCACCGCGCCCGCCTGCAGGGCCGCCGCCGCCGCGCCCCCCAGCGCCCCGGCCCCTAGCGCCCCGCCCGATGCCCCCGCCCCCATTGCCCCCAACGCCGCCACGCTCTCGCGGCTGTTCTCGTGCACGCCTACGACACATTGGTTACAAATTTCTTTAAAATGAACTGGCATAACTGATTAAAATAATATTACATTGTGCATCGAAGCCCTGCCTGACTGACTGATTGAGGTAGTATTTCAGAAATGGGTTTCTTTCTATTTTTGTTACTTTTAAAAACAGTTAATCCCTAATCTATACTAATATTATAAAACTGAAGAGTTTGTTTGTTTGTTTACTTGAACGCGTAATCTCAGGAACTATGGCTCCGATTTGAAAAAGTTCTTTCAGTGTTAGATAGCCCATTTATCGAGGAAGGCTATAGGCTATATATCATCACGCTTAAACCAAAAGGAGCGGAGCATAAATGAAAAATGTTGAAAAAACGGGAAACAATTTGATGCCGAGAAAACACGCTGGCGAAGCCGTGGGCGGAAAGCTAGTAATATTATAAATGCGAAAGTAACTCTGTCTGTACGTCTGTTACGCTTTCACGCCTAAACCACTCAACCGATTTTAATGAAATTTGGTACTGAAATAGTAAAGCTTGAGAAAGAACATAGGCTACCTTTTTTCACAAAAAAAACCTCTTGGAGGGGTTGAAATAGGGGGTGAAAGTTTGTATGTTCGTCATTGTTGACTATAAAACCATGAAATTTTATATTAATTTATTATAAGTCATTGTTTGTACACAGTTTGAGCAATAAATGTCTTTGTCTGTCTTAAGGCACTTGATAAAAAATAACTAATCGGCGGTAGCCTAATGGCTAGGGCGTCGGACTTGTGATCATGTGGTTGCCAGTTCGAACCCCACCCATTGTACTACCGACGTGAACCCACTCGTAACACAAGCATTTAGCTTAGCACGAGGGGTTAACAAGAATACTAGTAATGTGCGCCCCACATTGCTAGTAAGCTTATTTTTTTACAAAAAAAAAACTAAATATTTGATATTAAGTTAAGTAAAAAGTATTAAGTAGATTTTGACAAAATTTGGTACAAAAATAGATTAGACCTTAGGAATGGATCTGCGTTTATATTTCGGTAAATAATAAAGTTGGCCAAATTTTGTGGTGTTCTCGAGCAAAGAAGCGGACGGAAAGATAGTAAGGGTAATTTACAATATCCCGCCAGAATTGGAAAAAACTAAACTCAAAATCGTGTTGTCCACGCTGGCGAAGCTGCGGGCGGAAAGCTAGTAGTCTATAAAAAATAGTCAGTCATATAAGGTTCAAGGAATGGATCTTCTAGTTTTCTAGTAGTTCACGCTAGAGGTCCTGGTATTGATTCTCTGGTCGAGCAGTGCTTTCGGGTATTTCTTTTAAAATTAAAATTACTATGTTTTCGACGCACTGGTCAGTAGTGGGTGACGCCCCACAACTTATAGAAGAAAGAAAAGAATGGCAGACATGAAAGGTTCATGTCTATTAGCATATAATAAGCGTCGGTAGCCTAATGGCTAGGGCGTCGGACTTGCGATCATATGGTTGCCGGTTCGAACCCCACCTATTGCACTACCGACGTGAACCCACTCGTAACACAAGCATTTAGCTTAGCACGAGGGGTTAACAAGAATACTAGTAATGTGTGACCCACATTGCTAGTAAGATTAACATAAGCATAATCAGCCTATAATGTTACCAAAGCTGGGGCACAGGCCTCTCGGTGAGAGGACGTGGGCCGTAATCCACCACACGGGCCCAGTACGGGTTGGTTGATGTTACATGTCTTCGAATTTTTGGTGCTAGGACACGCCGTTTTCTCACGATATTTTCCTGCACCGTTTTGAGAGCAGCGGTGATAAAACGATTCACACAAAATAATGCGCCTGTCTGTGTTCACACCTACAAAGTACAAGTCGTAAGTCGCGGCCGCTCCCGCCGGTGTCGACTAGTGTTAACATAAATGAGTGCCTCACATGCGCAGTTGGTGAAGTTGGAGCGCGAGGAGAAGGCGGCGCAGCCGGCGTGGCAGGGCGAGAAGTACGTGAGCCCGTTGTTGCCGCACACCGGCTCCATGTCCGTCTCCGTGCACAGACAGTTGAAGTTGCACGCCGCTGTCAAGTTCACCTTGAATGGCTCCAAGTTGCTAAAAGTAAAAGTACATGTGTGATTAACATTCCGTTGGTGACTGCTAGAAAACTTCAGTATTTTCAAAGATATAAACTGATTTCTGAATTTCGTTTAAAATAAAGAATATAATTATGCCATCACGTCTGTATTTTCCGAGGGCTTAGGCAGAGGCGTACACCCACTAATCACTGGTATCATACCGTGATTTGTGGGTATACAGTGGGTTATAGCTGTTACCTGACCCACCCTAGGTGGGACGGTGGGGTCTCGGTGGGTCAGGTAACAGCTATAACCCACTGTACATTAGAGAGCTAAAAATACCGGCGGTATATTTATTTCTCATGTAATCGGAGACAAGCCTATTGCCATTCACTAGACAAAGATTTTACAAAAACCTAATAACACTTCGGCATATCTTGTTTAGTTTTGTGTTTAGCAATTAAGATGATTTTTCCTACGTGTAAGTAGCAATAAACTGATCCACGTGATGAAATCTTGCTCACCTGTGATTCGTATAAGGTATAGTAGTGCCAGCCATTTTGATGTTGTCACACCCGAGGAAGAACAGCAGGGCGTAGCAGGACAGGCAAATAGTGTTGGATATGAGTACAAACTGCACGGCGCCCTTAGGACGTAGCTCCAGCCGTTTCAACAGGCAGCCGCCCATGAAGATGCCGATGCAAGCTCCCGGGATCGCGATGGAACCTAGGGTTATACATATTTACGTAGTACTTGATAGGTATAGCAGTGATAACCTAGTGATATTACCATTGGATTACCAAGTTAAAGACCTGAAGTTTGAATGTGAGTTTTCAAAGTCAAGTGAGTAAATATCTCGTGCTTAAACTGTGAAGGAAAACATCGTGAGTGTCTACTGCATGTCTACGACACTTTCACGGCAGGGTGTAAAGCTGTAACGTCTCCGGATAAGGTCAGCGCGTTGGACTATAGCGTAGTAGTAGTAGTAGACTACGATATAGTCTCAAAATGGACTATAGCGTAGTCCATTTTAGGTTAAAACCAAACGAGCGTAATTTTGTGAGTCGTGAGTCGCAGAATTTCGGTAGCATAAATTCTGCTGCATTTGATTTCATACAAAAAGGCAGTTGGTGCCACACGACGACGCAAAATGAGTTGTCTGCCGACTCAATGCGCGTAAACTCGACCGAATTTCGGTCGTGGTGGAACTGTCCACATATCAGCCTCTGACTATTGAGTGGGTTTACCCAGCTTCTTTATCTGGCCTCCTCTTCGGAATATGTTTCCTAAATAAACAATATTTTTAATGTATCCATCGTGGTCGACGACACGAACAGCCCGTATCAACGCTCAATACTGAATAAATAAATTAAGTTCGTCTGGCAACTCGACAGAAATTCAGTTGAACGTACAATGAGGTACCAAAAATTCACGACTCACAAAATTACGCTCGTTTGGTTTTACCCTTATGCTGAGAGATAAACCGTTCTCGGAAGAAGGGTACCTAATATATTAGGTTGATGATGGTAATTTTGTTAGCCTTGTGGGTTTAATAATGTAAATTGATGTAACTATTGTGTATGCAAAATAGCTTACCCGTAAAGACGCTGGCCTGACTCTTCCCGAGGCTGAACTGTGTCTCGAGGTACTTGGGCAGGAACACGACGAAGCCCGACACTATCATGAGCTCCATGCACGCGCCCAGGCACGTCACCACGTACACCGGGTTCTTTAGCAAACGCCACATCGACACCGGTATATCTGATGATTGTACACGTTACTTGGATAAATGGTTAATTCTGTTAATGTAATTAAAAGGAAGGAAGGAAGGTAAAAATTTCAAATCAATCATATTATAAGGGAATGCGTCGATGATTTCATGTCACCGATGTGTGCATTGTAATAAATTGGTGTTTCGTATCAAACGGTAGTGAGCTTTGTCTTATTATAAAGGTTTTAAGTCTAACTAGTAAGTTTAACAAGTTAGGCTGGTGGTGCTGCGATCGAGTTCGGACAGGACAAATGTATGAGGGGGTCACTAATCTATACTAATAATATAAAGCTGAAGAGTTTGTTTGTTTACTTGAACGCGCTAATCTCAGCAACTACGGGTCCGATTTGGAAAATTCTTTCAGTGTTAGATAACCCATATATCAAGAAAGGCTATAGGCTATATATCATCACGCTAAGATTAATAGGGGCGGAGCAGAAATGAAAAATGCTACAAAAACGGGAAAAAAGTAAATGCAAAATGCCGAGAAATCACGCGGGCGAAGCCGTGGGCGGAAAGCTAGTGAATAAATAAGGTAATCTAACTGTGAAGTTTTTATCAGGTTAGTAATAAGTCATAAAGATATGTTGCTAACCTTTGATATCTTTTCCATATCCAGTATCCTTGATATCGGTCTGAGGTTTGGCCGGTGGTTTAGATGTGGAAGCTCCACTGGCCGCCGCAGCCTTTTCCACTAGTCTGATCTTTTCCTTCTCTCGGACTAACACTTTTGGGAACGAGAAGAAGGGAATAGCGACTAGTATCAGCAGAAACCCACATAGTAAGAAACCACCCCACCACATGCCTACCCAACGGTGGTCACCTGGGTCTGAAAAAAAAAGTAAAGTAAAATATAATGCTTTTCCGTCCTTTCTCTTTTATATATTTTTTATAGACTGATCCCGTGCTGTATTTTTCTTAACCAATGGCACAATCGAGTCGTCAGTTGTAATATACCATTGGTTTAGGCTTGAACTTAATTTACTAGTATGTAATAAAAAAAATTATAACAATGTTGCCCTAAACTAGGATTTTGTCATGTATCATGGTATTACATATACACCAAGAACCAATGAGTCTTTGTGGTTCAGCCAGGAAAAGTCCTTTCTGGCTGGGCCACCAGACTACCCTTATAACGTTTGAACCACAGACCGACCAATTCTGTAATTTGGCGACTAATTTCGACTTATTAACGACTAATTCTTTATCCAATCAGAATTAAAATCGGTGATGGTGGCCCAGCCACGAAAAGCCAGCGAAGCTTTACGCTCAGTCTATACGATCTATTTCTTGCATTTAAGGACAGCCTACGAATCATTTGAATTAGGACTTTACTAAAGTGTTGTTAGAATTCATATTGAAAAGCTGTGGTAAATTACAATAACGTAAGTAAAATTACATACCTATGGAGATAATTGCCCCTGAGAATGAGTCCATGTGGAAAGATAACAAGTATGCACCCAGTAGAAAACCGAGGACTGGACCAAACGCAGCCATACTGTACATGCATCCTATAAACAACAGACAAGTAATTAATATTGATGATAAAATGAATGATATTTATTTTGAATACACTTACAAGCAAACAAGTTAGTTTTACATTTATTTTTAACTAGATGGCGCCGCATTCCCTAACTGACGAATTCTGAGAAGAAACACCAAAAAAATTCAGAGCATCATGGTCTCTTTTATTTAAAGTCCAGGCAGTAGTAGTACTATCAGATGTGTTTTCCAATGTAGGGCAATATTTGCACCGGACTATAGAAGGATGAGCCATAGCAGCTTTGAGTTGACCTTTTTTTAAAAAATCTGATTAAAGACATAGAGATATAATATAATATAGCGCCCGGTTTACCATTTTACTCTTTATAAAATCAATGTTTGAAACAGACGGACAGACAGACAAAATTTTTTTTTGTTTGCTTGGTTCTATGGTAAAAAGCCGTTATTTTGACATTACAAACGGACACTTAAATTTTATTTGTAATTATGTACAGCTATTTAAGATAAGTGTTTGCCTAAGAATATAATTATTAATATTATGAAATCGATAGCGACTATCAAAGAGGCGACGAGTGAACTGTTAATATCATGTCATCGCACTGTTCTTTTGTGATGTTACGTAGGCTACGTATGCAAGAGTAAGTGCACCAGGCACGCCGTTATTACGGCCCAAAAGTAGGTCATTCTTGTTTTATACGGCTTTAAAAGGCAGAGAAGCTCGCTGCTAATATCGATGATTAATGGTAGGTACATCAAAATCGGTTTGCGTGAGATATATTTTCATACGCTCTATAAGCTCTATTGAGATTAATCTTAGACGATTTTAGAGGCGCTGCGATTACATTTTGACTACCAACATAGTCCTGGTGAAATTTTATCTGCATCCCTATTCTTCTTCTTCTTCTTCGTGTCAAAGGTACGGATATATGTTTTTGGTACGGTCTAAACCTATTGAATCTGGTATTATGTATATTATTATTTTTTTCTTTTTCTTTCTTTCTTTTCTATGTTGTTCCATCAAGGCATATATTATGTGGGCCGTTATTAATATTCTAGACGTGCCCTGATTACTTCGAGAAAAGTGTGTATTTTATGATAACATTTCGTACTGGTGTTGGTCGCTGTCATAACTAACAACTTCATTCACTTTAATGCGATACAATTGTTACTGTTTAATGTTGACTGATATGGAGCATAAATGTTTGTGTAAACACCTTTGATAGAGATGAGTATTGATGAAAACTACATCCAGACGAAGCAGTAAAAAATATATTTAAAAAATCCGGTAAGTATACATAGATATAAAGTGATACGATAAACCTCTTTCTGACACTATGAGTAGCTCTCGAATTCAGGTCGCATCCGTAAGAGTCTTAACGCAAAGGGCCTTGTTAAAACCTCAATGACGCTACAACCAAGTAGGCTGAATGGAAATAAAACATACAGTGTTATAGGTACTTACAATCCAAAAATTTGTTTTAAATATCAAGGAAAAAATTCTAGATAGAATTATTGTCACAAAATTACAAGGGGGTGTGAATTATGCGGTTTTATACTTTAAAATAATTGCTTAATTGGCTATTCTCCGATGACCGAATAGTAACAGTAACAATAAGCTCATTGGCTTTGATACAAGTAACTGGGTCAAGGGCGCGGGCTCACGTCAACGGCACATTTTGAAGGCACCGCATTTTTATCGGCCTGCCAGCCCAAACCAAACACAATGCAGGTATTGAATATTACTTTCAGCGAGACGGTGAAAGGGGGGCACAGGGTACTGTGGGTGGAAACCAGGTGTTATTTTACGAATTTATGGCCATTCAAGCCCATGACTTAATCATACAATTACGATAATCATCAATGGAAGGCTTGTATAGGAACTTTTATGTATTTCATGGATTATTTTATTGGATATACATATTTTGCGATTTTGATTATTGTAAATTAGTTGAAAGTCGCATGGTTTATCATAAATGCAGTCTAGTAAATAAGAGAAAATAATAATAATGAAAGATTGTTGACAAAACTCGACCATAGCACATTATGATTCTAGAACACTTTATGTGCGAACATCACAAAGAGCTTGTTTGGGTTCAAAGACCTTACACATGAATTCATTTAATAAATGGATCCTGCAGTTTTATAGCGTCTCCGTGTCGATGAATCATACATGTACGAGCAGTATGTACGTGTGTAAAGCAATCATCTCGCGTGTCAGCGATAATGTCATAAATCATAACATTATACACGGGATGATATTTAATTCATCGACAAAACTAAACAGACTTATTGGGAATCGATAACTAAATATGCATGACAAAAATGCTTTATCTTCTTATACACTAAGTCATGCATACTTATGTCGAAGAAGTTAGACCTATCTCATTATTAGAAGTCATAGTAGTATCCCTAGTGGGCAAGTAGGAAATATTGACATCTCTTTGCTGCTCCTTTAAAGGTCTGCTTGAATAGACCTTTTCAATAAATAAGCAATAATTACTTAGTTCCTTTTTCTCTTAAGCAACTGTCTTTTTTGTCCATTATGTGAACCGTTTTTTGACAGATGGAACTAGTGATTGCAGGAACGTAACAATGCGATCATAGACCCGATTATTGACACTTATATTACTGTCTAGTAGTGATTATCGATTGTTAGGTTATCGAATCGAAAATGGTGGAACGACGACCAATAATAAATAAATATGTATAATATTCATCTGATTGTATTAATTTTTGTATAATATTCATTTTCCATCCATTTCTTTTCAAAAAGATTGTTTAATTTATATTTTATTGATATTAGAGTGGATGCCATTTTCCGATACTGATTTAATGTCATTGGTCAAAATGATTACAGCGAATACTTTCGATTGCATCACTAGACACGGTAGAATGTGGTAGAATGTAACTAAATTTAATACGGTTAACAATAATCTTTTTTTTTTTAAATCTGTTACATTTATGGTATTATAATGTCTGCAAGGAATCATAATTAAGGTAATTGAATAACATAAGGTAGATAATACATTTATTTAGATACGCATTTCCAAGTTAACTTTTACGTAATCTGGAACAGCTACTCTCTAAAGCAGTCTAAGGCATCTGTCAAAAAACGGTTCACATAATGGACAAAGTATAGTCTTTGTCTATTCTAAAGTTTATAAAAATGTAGACCTAGTTAATAATTTGCGATTCAAATTGTAAATTTCAAAATATCGAAAACAACACCTGTAAACACCCTGCGTAACCCCCTATCATATAAGGTTTTGACAACGAATTAAAAAGCGACCTGTAGATACATCTACATTACTGTAATAGGTGATCCTTAAAAATACAGTCATGTGACTAATTTGAAAACTGCGGTAATACCTAATAAAGATGTTTGTAGTGTTTGTGTATTATCTTAGAAGTCTAATTTGTAAATATGTACCAATGTACAGTCGCCAGCACATCAGGTTATATAAAACTGTCAAATTTCTCTAAATCATTTTAAACCTTAAAATGTCGATATTTAAGTTCAAAATCAACTGAGAAAATTTGTCATTTTGTGGTAACTTATTTTGCTGGCCACCTTACAAGTTTGCAGTTGTTCCACAACATAGTACACATAATAACGTACACGTGGGTACCTATTATCTTATAAACCTTCAATGACAGTCAACATTGTTATAATATAATAGTAGGTAATAATAATCATAAAAATTCCCGATAATACGTACTAACTCATATTTAATTAATGCTGTTAATGTTCTGTCTGAATCGTATGATTTCGTATTTGTTATAGGTATTTATTACAAATATAATCAAATCTAAGTAAAAAAGCTATTAAAGGAACGAGTAAGTAATGAAAAAAAAGGGTGTGTTAGTTTTATGTAACTAAAGTGCACTGACATAAGACCAAAATGTAGATTATTTTAGTAGCGTATCACAGTTCATGTGAGGCACACCGCACGTTTACGACGCGCCGGCACATGAAATATGACAATAAAGACATGCAACGACGAAAGCGACATGAGAAGGACAAGCTGCCAGTATAATATCATCACGACACAATACTATTGAAGTCGTTTGGAAGTTAACAAAGGGTGATAACAATTTAAGTGATATTTGCGCGCCGCAGGCACTAAGCCGCGTCGAACGTTCACTGAAAATAAGTTTGATGAGTTCAATGAAGACATGTGAGCGAACTATGCATTATTGCAAAGAGTGAAGTTCACGGAAACTTTATAAAGAGATACAAGGGGCTATTTTTATCTTTCAAAAGATAACATAAGTATTGCTTACCTATGTACATGCTGGACGATTCAGGGCGCACGTGGTCGTCCACGTATGTGGTGCCGAGGGTCAGCAGGGGCGAGCCGCCGCAACCGAGCAGAAGCTGGGCCACCACGAACACCATCACGGGCATGAAAGTGCTCGGAGAACTCTGTTAAACAAACACAATTAATTTATAGACCCGGCTTATGGAAGTGGTTTATATGTAGCTTCTTTTATCGGGACGTTATAAGATATTAGAAGCAGTGTTGATTGTTTTGCTATGAAATTCTCAGTAGCAGCTCGGAGTCGGATGGCAATTAGCTTTCCCCTCCTATTACAGGGTTCCTAAACACACCGGCGAAGTGTGGGTGCCCATTAGTACGCCTCTGCCTTCGTCTTCGGGGAAAACAGGCGTGATGGTATGTTATGCGTGATATATGATCCTCTCTCCGCAGCAGTTTTGTGTTACCTACTTTAGCTAGATACGGTTAGCTACTTGTCTTGACTCCTCGAGGTTTCTAAGAGCCTTATTCCAAACTCTTAGTACAGCAATTGTGACTCTTCCGAATAACTCTGTTTTTGTCATTTTGCTGTCAATCAAACAAATTGTAGAAGGAACTTACGATAACATTTAGTTGTCTTCAGCTAATGAGCATTTTGAAATGAAGGGCCTCAGATACGACCGTTATTAGTTAGAGACCATTCCATCCAAAAGTGGCATGAAATGATCATAACCTTAAATCGAGAATGTATTGTTTATCTGTAATGTTTATACAAACCTTAATGCAATTGTCAGGCCTCAGGTTGCTGGGAGGTAAACCCTGCGAGAGTCGCCCCAGGCCACCCATATCCTGCTCTAATGCACGTGGCAGCCGACATATGTTGTCATCAGATTTATTATTCATCAAAGTTTCGCTATTCACTTCCGCTATAAAGTGCGGAACGACGAACACTAACGATCCAATGCCCATAATTACGGCACCTAAAATAACAATACTCATAAACATTTTGCCGTTGCGGAAACGAGGTATTGGTAAATTAATTAAACCCACTTCGTAATTAAATGTAGGAACAATGAATGATTCGATCAGTCCTTATCTTAAAATTGGAATAATTGAAATGTAAAGGACTTTATGCGAACGAATGTATGGTCTATACTTACCGACTGCGATCCAAACTGGAATGTGTCTTCTGCTGCCAAGATATGATACAAAGATCACGGTAATAACATTACCGATCTCGTAGCTGCTCGCGATGAGCCCCGACAGGCTCGAAGGAATTTCAAAGCGTTTCTCGATTGTTGTGATCACAGAGTTTATGTAGCCGGAGCTTAACGCTTGTTGGAGCGTTACCAGGAACGAAAGAAAAAATACAAACACCTGAAAAAGATCAAAATATTTATGTTGTTTTACAGTACGTTATAGTAATAATAATAACAACTGAAAACGGACGGAAAGAAAAATGAGCGAGATAGAGAAATATAATAGTTTATAGACATCTTCCGCCACACAAACCTTGACAGGAGTCACATATCCCAAGAATCTATTATTATTAAGAAATTACTATCGTTTGATTTTAAAAAGTCTGAGTCTTTAGGTGAAATCAAAACCACTTTCGGCAACAATTTGTGGTTAAGTATTATACGTGAAATATCTTTGGGACTCTTACCTTAATGCTAGAAAATCTCTGGATGAAAAGCGGTCTCCAAGACAAGATCCCGCAATCTCTTGTGTCATGAGGAATGTCTAGTATTTCTGGGTAAATTTGCCGAGGTTTCTCTCTTTCTTTGTCGCGATCTCTATAAATATACGTAAAACGTTACATCTGTAATTAACACCTAATTTCGTTTATAATAAAAACAGCGCTGTGAATGGGTGTGCATGGGTCAACGTACTGTCAGGATTTTTCGATTTTCATAAGCTGTTGACATTGGCAATTTGTTACCGCAATAATTCATATCATTGTGAAAATCTTTCAAAAACGCTATTGGAATACAGTCTCATTTAAAATGTTCCACATAGTGATGCATAAATGAGTTTGACAGTTCCGGTGTTATGTAAGTGCGAATGAGTGGTCACATTAACAGAATGTGCCGATGTATGTGCCAACTTTGTAAATATAGGTACTACACAATGCCACAGAATAAGTACTGTACACAACGCGCACGAGGTTTCAGATTTTCAGTATACGTAGAAACCACGCCTACAAGAAAGCTTACGTGTATTGGTGGTAAGTATACGCTAATTATATGCTAGTTCACCTGTCGCATATTCCAGCCGAGGGGTTTCGGCTGTGACACTTGATGGACTCCCGCGGTGGGTGGGACAGGTGCGGCGGGGTGCTGGGCCCAGCCTCGTCGCCGGCGCCATCCGTACACCCCGATTCCGCGTAGAGTCCCGTCATTGCGTACATTGATTCTTGCCTCCTAAAACAAAACCCACAAAAATTTTGGAGAATTTGTACTGTGTGAGGTATGTGTGGACATACATTTCACTTCACTTTCGCATGTATAATGCTGCGAACGATTATTGACTCTCCCTAAGAGGTAGAGCGATATCTTTTTCCTGAAGGATGTAATACTTTAATGTTCTCAGTTCGCACGAATCGTCTCTTGCGAGTTGCATTGAATTAACTTGTTTTGACTGATGAATAGTGAGAAATAATTTGGTAACATGGGAAATTTAAGAACAATGCGCATAAATTTCATTTATGGGACTTTTTATCTTCACGCTAAACGATAACTTCCTAGAGATTGATGTGGGTATATCTTAATATGGTTCAAGGTTTTATGGTTCCAAGGGGTCAGGAGATTATTATTAATAACTACTACTACAAACTTTTTTAGGAACAACCAAAGAAGTAAATAGCAGAGCGCAAATAATTAATTTTGGCTAGTAACTTTCAAAATTCCGACGTTATTTGGAAAATTTAAATTAAAAAAATAATTTGTATTCCAAGCTCTTTTCCAAGCATCGTGACACACCTTGCTGATTATAGCACGAAACGTATGAATTAATAAAATATTGTAAAAAATATTTATAGGATTCTCAGAACTTTGCATTCAAGACTTATTCCTGGATATGCGTATCCAACAAAATAGTTACAACAAACTTTGCTCTTATAAATGGTAAGATTTTCACCCCACATTCAAATGATAACCTACCTACCATCCAAAATAATGAACAGAATTATAAAAAATTTTACCGAATTTTATTTTTGGTTATTTTAACGAAGATATAGATTTTTCTAAAGGATTTCTAGGCAATTGATAAAGGGTTATAGTTGATGATAGAAAGTGCCAGAGAACTGTGGGAACCATTATAACCCGAGCATTGTTTACAAAGAGAAAAAACAATCACATTGTTCAATCATGCAAAAACTGGTGTTATGAGTAAAATAAACTTTATTAGAAATAAGAAAAGAATACCTGTACAATAAATTGAGAAGTTCTTCATATTTTTCCGTCATCGTGTTACGAAGATGATTATTTCTCAGTCACGATCCAGTTGATAAATAAAATAACTCATGACGACACACGAAACCAGTATACTAAGTATATGTTTAATGAAATTATGATACATTAGGTACGTAGAGATCGTTCAAAATAATATGGTGCGTGCTCTAACACAACATTAGCACTACGATGACTAAACTTAAAGCTTTGTCCACAGCGGGTGATATCAGAATAAGCCACGATTACGTATAAATATGGGCCAGGTGTTGCAAACGCAACGTTATCAGTGATATGACGACGTTATCGTTGTCCCTTACGAGAGGAATTGTTTGTTTCACGACAGATGAGATGGCGATGACGGTGATGAGGTAATGTTCTTAAAAACAACAGACCTGTCAAAAATTTCAAGTAAGCATAGTACAATAATAAAGGTTAATATATTGATAGACATAGGGTACTTGTGTAATACCTGAACACGGATAAACCTTTTAAAGTATCACGGATGGATGGAGCCGATCCAACACCTCGTATTATTCCGCACGTATAATTATGATACCCGTATTACATCTGGTTGTATAAACAGTACCGACTGAATCATAAAATTCACAACGACGTGAGCCGGTTAAAATGACCAACTAAGTTTCAATACTAAGTTGATATATTGCAATACACTGGAGGGTTTATACGCAGGATAGGACTGTAGCTTGTGTACCTATGTAAGTATCTACGTAGCCTTTACCCTACTAGCCTCAATACGGAACATAGTCGTAGGTACATTGTTCAAGGCTTTTAACCGTTATCAAAATAATATATCTATGCCAAGTTTTCTTAGGTCACGTCATATAAGTATTATCACATATTTTGGCATAAAATTATATTTCCCATTTGATTATCCGTTTCCTCTCTTAAGTCTTATTCCGAGTAGGTATCTAGTGCTTTTCTACCCTTTTTATAATCTGTTACATGTTTAAAGTGACTCATCATTGAAATCGATGGAAAAATATCATATCAGGGATGATTATCTTGAATAATAATGCTTGATCGAATGACCTCGTCGTCTGTGATTTGTATCTACTCGAATGTCCATGTATTATTGTTGACATTTGATAGCTGCAAAAAAATATGTTTAATAACGACATTTTTATCTAAATACTGTAAAACAGAGTATAGTTTAGAAATATGTATGTCAGAAATATGTTTCTAGTAAGGCAGGTAAGTAGGAATGTACATTTCCCTTTTAGAAGATAAAACGTCGCGTGGGACGCGACGTGAGTCGACAGTTTTGTTTATTACTATTTTATTTCGTATCCCCTTATCTTAATCCTATCAAACTAAGAGGCTCTAGTATTTAGTGTATAGTCTAGATATCTAGTATGTTAATTAACATTAACAGAATAAATAATAATATTGGAATCAGCGTGCTACTGTAAGAGTTGATGGGCAGGAAACCAACGAGATTTAAATTAAAAGAGCAGTTTTTAATTTATATTCAGAGACGATAATGACGAAAGCACTGGCAGACGCAATGCAAAGGCCAGCGATACAGAGATTAAGAACCGTATAGAAGTTGCCCGTATTACTTTCGATTATATATTATGAAAAAGGTTCTTTGTCATCGTAATTTTAAGATCTCTTTGCCCACTCGCCTACTCCATTGCTGTATATATATTTGGCCTATACTTCTATATGGATTTGAGACCTGGCCGATTATATGTCATCTCAAGAAACCTATGGAAGCAGCATTTGAGATGTACAGACATACATCCATACAGACGCCTGATATTAATCCCATAGACACAAAAAATACTAATGAGGAAGTCCTACGACGGTTTAAGCAGCCACGCAAACGTTTGCATACCATCAAGAAAAGAAAAGTTGAATTTTTCAAATATTGCAAGCTGATCGTAGAAAAATGCCATGGCTGAGGAACATCTAAGAATGAACTGGGATCGCGAGTGCCGCAGAACTGTTTTGCCTTGCGAGAAACAAAGCTATATATGGCGAGCTGACTACCTTTACTCGTTGGAGAAGCACTACAAGAATAAGAAAATACGCAGTTAAATTATTAGTTCCATATTTGTGACGATTACGACTGCGCCAGTCAATAGCCACTACTTCCTATAGATCCCTCTCTATCGATCGACTGCGTCGTTAGTCTAGTGGTCCCAAGCGCGACTGCTACGCTAGAGGTCTTGGGTTCGATCCCCAGGTCGAGCAAAGTGTTATTGGGTTTTTCTATGAAATTCTCAGTAGCAGCTCGGAGTCTGGATTTGTGCCCGGTGAATGGCAATAGGCTCGCCCCCTATTACATGGGACCTAAAACATACCGGCGAACTGTGGGTGTACATTAAGTACACCTCTGCCTAACCCTTCGGGGAATACAGGCGTGATGGTATGTTCCTATAGATCCCCTACCTATGATGCCCAAATTATATTGAGAGAGAACATTCATATTAACATGTTACCCATAGACTAAATTAGCTGGTTCCGTTTCTAATTAACGACAATTAATATATTGATTTCACGGTCCAATACTCATAAGTCGTAATTGCAATTAAAATGTAGACCGACTCGTTGGTTACAATTGCGAAGTTGATTATGAAACATTTTTATTAATTGCATCAAGTTAAAACCGCTTATAGCATTGATACAACCTGATAGGGCCGGGGAAGAATTAGATGAAAACGTCCCTGAACGCGAAAATGATTTTTGAAAATAAGAAAGTTTAATGATCATGAAGGATCAATACCAAGACGACCGTTGAAAAATATCCTTGCTATTGTATAAACATCAAATTTCCAAATTGTATTACCTATTATAGGGAAATCTAATTATTTAAATTTGTTATCGATTTATTGCTAATCTGTCAGTTGTTGTTGTTGTTTTTTGTTGTGGTAGGGCCACGCTGTTCGCAGCATGAATGGGCCGGCTCGACCGGGGAAGTACCACACTCTCGCAGAAGACCGACGTCCGAGTAGTAGTGTTTCGTTACTGCGCTTCGTTCGGTGAGCGAGAGGGCCGGAGGCCCAATTCCTCCCCCAATCCCCTTCCTTCTCCTTTTCCCCTTCCCCTTCCTTTCCCTAAATAGGCTCGGCAACGCATCTGCAACTCCTTTGGTTTTGCAGATGTCCATGGGCGGCGATGACTACTTACCATCAGGTAGCTCGCCTGCTCGTTTGCCGAGTTATCCAATAAAAAAAAAAAAAAAAAGTTGGCTAACGAATGCAAAACTCAGTAAAAGGAGAACAATTTTGCACATTTGCAAAATACAAAGTATGTACTTTTTATTTATTCAATTGATCAGTACCATCGTCCGAATAAATGCCGTAGAATTGTATTGTTTTATAAAAAACAAAGAAACAACATTATTACAAGCGATCCTCAGACAAAAATAGTCTTGTTGTACTGACCATGCTTAAAGGTATTACAATTTGGTTGTAAAGCGTAGTGGTACGCCTTCTAGAAAAGTGTAGGAGCATCCAACGTGCAATTGGAACGAGCAGTAGAGCAGTAAGTGGGTCATCACAATAATATCACAAAAGATACACTCGTAAACCAGAACACATGGTAACACCAATATAATCTATAAAATTGGGTTCTGATATGAAACACTGGTACGTGTCTGTAAGTATAATATCTATAAGAAAAACTATAAACATACCTTTGTTAGAATATAAAGCAAAATATTTGTAAATTGTTATAGAAATGTCCGTCATGGATGCGCACTTATGTTTTAGTGAAGTTTACAAACAAAAATAGAAAGCTTTTCGTTTGGACCAATGTATTGTTGGCAACATGAGCCGGACTGCTGAAACAATACTTTCCAAAATAACCCTATTTATGAAGAAATATTATTTATTATAAGAATAGAATTACCCTATTACCCCATTTATAAGAATAGAAGTTTACTTTAGATTCACAAAAATCATTAGCTTTACTTTTATTGCGTTTATTCGATTTCACATAATTATGTATTTAGTTAAATCGAGAGTTCACAACCAATAACCAAGCTAGACTTGCTTAGCGTAGTGACTACAATAAGTTACCTCTCTTAATTGTAAATGGATAACACATACTTATGGAAAAAAAAGATAACCGACCTGTGCCCTTTCCTGTGCTGAGGGGCAGCGTTGGTGCCGCCCGCGTTCTGTTGCCGCTCTCCCTCCGTCATCTTGATGTGGAACTCCGCGTCTTACCGCACGCCCATGCCAGTCCTCAATACAACAGACCTCCACCTGCCAAAAAATACACAAATCCAAATATGACCATTTTTGAACTGAAATAGAAAATCGGCTGTGAATTATGCACATCTCTATAACTTTTTACAGAGATGCCAAATGTGCGCCATATTTTGAACAGAATCCTGCTGTGTTCTGCTCAAAATATGGACACTGTTTAGGTATTCAACGTTAGGTTGTGCTACCAGAGCAGGATTTTTGGAATTATCAAAATTTTCTTAACTGGATACGTTCATTACCTTTCGACAGTTTATTACTGGATTTGTTATGATTTCCTTTAATGTAATAGAGAGTGCCAAGAAAATCTTTTTTCATAGTGTTTTCGTCACAGAAAAACAATGTCTAGAAACATGTAAAGCGGGCGGACAAGTGAATAAGGGGCTATAATTAGCTTTGTCATAACATGCCTACGCTTCTCTTACATATGAGGGATAATATACATATTTAGTTTATGTATCGCTTTAAAAAAAAAAATATTGTCCATCTGGCGGACTATTATAATAACTCTATTGTTGGATAGGTTCCAGATTCGCTATAATATATTTTTATTTCTTTTGCAAATAAATAGCATTGATGTAAAATCGCTGTATGAAGTTGACATGGCAAGGTTATGTTGACGCCTCAATGCCGAAGGTTGTCGGTTCCTCACTAATAGAACTTTGACCAAGGGCCACGTTTAGCATTTTAGTTAGTGTAACTTCATTACCAACATCCTTTGTACCATCTGAAAGTATCTTTAAACATTTTTAAGGAGATAGGTGTCTTCAAAAGGTCGTCATCATAAATTATATGCTTTTATAACAAGAATAATTATGTCCTTTTGTTTGATATTATCCGATTCCGTGGCCGACATGACACTACAAAAGCAATCTATGCTCGAGACAGCCATTTTGCGTTAAAGATTTCATATTTTGGTTTTAAACAAACATATGGTAGCCAAGACTTGTTCAAATTCTTTTATTGGAAATTCCAAATACGTATACTTAGTAAAAAACCGCGGTGGGTTTGGTAGTTATTATTGGTACGATGTTTTCGTACTCATGAACCCCCAGCGTTGCGGTTTACAATTTACAACATATGTTTCTTTGTGTGATGACGATGCGTCTCAGATACAAGCGATTTGTTTACTAATAGCACAGGTGGCTTGGGTTTAGTCAGGATTTCGGTGTGTGCACTGCAGAGCGCAGAATAAAAAAAGGTTAATATCTATAATTATGTTCCATCTGTTCTGAAAATAAAGATAAATGTTATGATAGTTTAATTTAAAATGTAGCCGTTCATATTGCTGAAAACGTATTCCAATTTGGTTGATTGCGGTTAGACTGTGGACAAAATGTACCCGATATACATAGCAAGCTACGGTATGAACACGAATGTCATGTACATATCTATTCTAACGGGAAAGAGGTATAGTGAGGTCATTACTTCGCAAAGCAAAAATACCGTGTCTAAACACTCTAAACTAACTTCAAATATTTATAGTAAAATATAAGCCTACATTTGCAGTTACCCTAACATTAATTGGCCCCACCTATTACAACGGTCAAAATTAGCATACCACTTCATATAAACGAAAAATGCTATTTATTATGTGGAGTCCATATTTTTTATTAAATAATGTATAGGTATGCGTAATGAAATTCGCGCGAGTAACGGCAGTGAGAACAGTACCATAAACACAAAGTGGTCTCACGGTTAGTGTTACAACGTTATAACTGTCCACCTGCAACTGGAATACCACAATAAATAATGGCACGTCCCCACTATCGAGCATAAGTATAGTAAAGACATAACTCTGATTTTATTCTTTAACAAAATACGTTATATTTTATGACCATAAATTTTACCTTTTTCAAAATCCGCATGAAAATCCGATCAGTAGTTTTGAGTTTATCACGAACAGACATAAAAGAGAGACACGGCTGGGGACTTTGTTTTATAATATGCATTGATAAGGACCTGCTTTTCCAGAAAAATAAAAAGTCCATTTAATTTAGCGAAACCATTCCGGAAAGTGTGGTCACCATTTCAGCCAAAGTACATCCACTGCTGAACTAATTCTGTCGTCATCGTCGTACATTACCTCGTCTCTTGCTAGTGTTAATCGAGTTCTAGTTGGAGGCCGTCCTACTCTGCGTTTCCAGAAGTATAATACACGAAGTAGTATTAATCTGTGGTTATACTAAGGATGTCATTTTTCCATTAAAACCACTATTATATGAACATACCAGGCTGTCAGTTTTATTGTACTAGAGAAACTGCTAAACTGTCTGCTTATGAATTCTTTTAAATAAAGGGTAACTCTATGTGGACTAAATCTTGGGCTAAAGCTTATAAGTACTCTATGACCCATTTAGTTCATGGCATAAAACTGGATGCCTACTAAAGGCACAGCTGCACTGTTGCGAAGAGTAATCAAGCCAAGTCTTTCTTGCTTGATGTATGCAAAAATAGAGAATCGAGTTACAATCCCTCAAGTTACTGTAGATAGTGAGTTTATATAGGTAATTTATTATTCACCACAATTGTTTAAACGACGTCTTTTCGAGTACACTACAGATAATTTTTATCGCTCGAATACCTAATGTACGGAGTTTTATTGACGTGTCAACCGTTTACAAATGCTTGCTGTTAAGAATTTGCTGTCATTTTATTTATTTATTTAATACTATATGCACACAGAGTACAGAGGCGGACTAAATGCCTTAGGCATTCTCTAACAGTCGACCTTAGGGTGATGCAGGAACAGAAATTGGTAGGTGCACTTATAGTGAGATTAAAGACGAAAAATAATGTATTTAAATTTACAAGAAGAAAAATCTAATGACTATAAATGTATCATTTTCCTACTTTATATATAAAATATATAAATATAATACATTAAATATAATAAATCAGACTACAAAGATGAGGTTAACATTAAGAATCTGCCAAAGAACTGAAGAGGTATTTCTTAACATAGTAGGAGGTAGCCATTCTGATATTGCAAAAAAGAGTGCATGAAATCATAGCGGTGAGAGGGACATTGCAGAAGACGATTGTATGAGGAACGGAGTTCTTTGTCGTGGTTAGAGTATATATGTATATTGAAAGTAAGAAGAGAGATAAGTAGAAGAAGAAGGAGAATCTAGTATGGCGAACAAAGTTGTCAATGCTCTTTGCGCCCTACGTTGACGGATGGGCAACCAATTTAGAAGCTTTCTATATGCTGTAACATGATCATACTTGCGAAGATTGAAAACGAATCGAATGCAGTTATTCAGAAGGCGGTCGGTGATGTGTGTTACTATGACCTGAATCTACTCAGCAAGTAGATTCAGGTCATTGTAACACACATCACCATAGTCGATCATAGGAAATATTAAGGTCTGTACAAGCATTGCTTTAATGTTGGATGGGAGCAAATTCCTTAATCGATAGAGACCGCAATGTTCCAGTTACTTTTTGGCTTACATTGGTGACTTGAGTTCGCCAGTCTAAGGTAGTGTCACTATATTCCTAGTGAGATAGTAAAGAATCGCTTTCGTATAACTATGTTACGGTATATAATTATATCCCTAGGGATATAACTATATTACGGCTTCATCTATCTTACTGCGACATCTATATGCAAGCCAAGGTCTTTAACTTTCACTATTATAGGGAATAATGGTTCCATTAAAAATTTCAGGAGGCAAATTTTAATGTTACATAATACGAGCAAAAGGCTCGCCCCCATTACATGGGATCTAAACATGCCGCCGAAATGTGGGTGTACATACATACATTAGTACACCTCTGCCTAACCTTTAGGGAAATACAGGCGTGATGTATGTTATGTTTAATGTTACATATTCCCACTAAGGTCAGGGTCTAATGCTTCATGGTTGTTGTGTGCACTGAATGGCTTGGATACATCGGAGAATCGACAAAACATCCTGCCTTGCAAAGTGGGCTCATACCTGCATTGTTATGTAACAATTTTGCAGAGTAGGACAGATGCCAAAATTTCACTCCGCGCCAACTGCTACCGAACGCCGAGGGAGGATCGGAAAATGGTTTCGCTGCGGGACCGAGACCGCAATATGAACGATTTTTTAAATATTAGCGTAACGTCTAACCACCGCGGCGTGCCCGCTAAAGATCAGAATTAGTTTTACGTAACTGCAGTATAGTTGCAGTATAGTTAGTAACTGCTTTCTGCGTAAGTTAAGTCAATTTAAAACCATAAATGCGACACTTACTAAAATATTCCATAATAATGCATTGAGATCAACCAGTTTCAAGGAATCCTTCAGCACCCCTGCCCATCCCAAAAACACAACACTAGTTCTTACTAGTAAACTAGTAAGATATCAGCTATTGGCAATCGAAAAGTCTTTCGAAACGAATAGATAAAGAAAAAATCAGAAACGGCGTGTGAAACCGCAGGGCACAGCTAGTAGTATATAATAGAGCGTTTAAAGGACAAAAATTAATGGAATAAGTTCAATGAAAATGTTAATTAACTGCAAGGTGTTTAATAAATAATGGACTGTTACGAAAGCATCAAAGTCAGGAATAGCGGGTAGATGGCTCTTTTTGAGTTGTGCGAAACATTCTCGCTGGTTTTAATGCCACGACGGTGACAATCAGGCGATCTCGAGTTGATTTATAATGTATATAGTCGTTGCGTTATAATAGCAACAAATAAAATTGTTATGTACTTGGTAAGATGTTGAGTTGTCTTGTTTATTGTGTTTGAAATATTCAAATGCATTATAAGCTAGTCAGCAAGGCAAAAGCTGTTCGTTTACAATAGCGACTGTCTTTTTTGTGCCAAATCCAAATCTTCGGTTGTAATGATGAGCTGTAGTGCTCTAACTATACAGTTATACTCCAGTGCTATTTTGACATAGTATATATGTAGCTTGCTTAACATTGTGAATGAAAACATCTCGAGGAAACCTGAGATATTTTCTTGCAAGCGTGTGAAGCGCAGTAGGCTTATCTAACACATCTTACTCTGAGAGGAGAGCCGTGCCCAGCAGTGGGAGAGAAAATGGTTTGATGAAAAATCTGTAGTGCTAATTTTAAAATATTTATAGTTAAATTCTATAGTTGTATGCTATGTTATGTCACAAAGAACTTAGTAAAAGAATAGCCTTTTGGGATGAGAGTAGAACGGTGGGTTACAGCTTGTACGCACGGCTACACATCTAGCTAAAAAAAAACCAGTATAGGCTGGACTTGAATTGTGTGGAAAACGTTTACAATAGGATGTCATTCTTAACTGGTTTTGTATAGCTTGATGTGTAGCCGTGTGTACTATTAATGTGTTATTTTTAATATATAAAACATTGCCGTAATTACAGTATCATAGTTGATATGGAGACTGTGCAGAATGATATTTTATGATGAGGTTTTTAGATTGTATGTAATTGAAATGTTTTGTAAGCAATTTTGTTATAATAAAAAAAGCCTCGTTCTAAATATTAATAAGCCCTTTAATGATAATTCCATATAGATTCACTGTTGTGTAGAACTATACTTTTAGTATCATAATGGCCGAAACGGATTGTAAAAACATATCTATATCTATTGTTGTCTAGAAGCCTATTGTAGCTTTCACAGTTTTTAGAGATAATTAAAATATGTATGTAAAAAATATGTAAATAGGTATGAGTATCAACACAAAAATTAAAGTGCCTTTAAATTATTAAGCCTACTTTTAAAGCCTACACAAGTATTATAATAAGTTTTCTAAATGTTTAATGTTTAAATAATTTGTGGCTAGAAATGTGGTATGAACACCGACTGCATAAATTGTAATAGGCATACTTATTATTTACAGGCATCTCTGAAAAGTTGACTACGACTCTAAAATCAATTAATTCATTCATCAATCATTGCGATTAATAAAAATCATAAATATTTTATATGATGAGGTTTTTAGATTGTATGTAATTGAAATGTTTTGTAAGCAATTTTGTTATAATAAAAAAAGCCTCGTTCTAAATATTAATAAGCCCTTTAATGATAATTCCATATAGATTCACTGTTGTGTAGAACTATACTTTTAGTATCATAATGGCCGAAACGGATTGTAAAAACATATCTATATCTATTGTTGTCTAGAAGCCTATTGTAGCTTTCACAGTTTTTAGAGATAATTAAAATATGTATGTAAAAAATATGTAAATAGGTATGAGTATAAACACAAAAATTAAAGTGCCTTTAAATTATTAAGCCTACTTTTAAAGCCTACACAAGTATTATAATAAGTTTTCTAAATGTTTAATGTTTAAATAATTTGTGGCTAGAAATGTGGTATGAACACCGACTGCATAAATTGTAATAGGCATACTTATTATTTACAGGCATCTCTGAAAAGTTGACTACGACTCTAAAATCAATTAATTCATTCATCAATCATTGCGATTAATAAAAATCATAAATATTTTATATCGATGTAACTGTTAGCGTAAGTGAATAAAGAAATTAAGGCTTTATAAGATTCTCCCAAACATGGAGTAGGTTCATGTGAAAGTGGGTGTGCGTTCAAGGTTAATAGGCTCGGCGCTGTCATGCCCATGGTTTACGGTCGATACAATGGCATTTTGCCGAAGCGCCTAGAATGTATTCCTTCACTATTAATGTGAAGGGTGCGGTTGTGACTAAGACGCACCGATGCGGTGGTATAGCAGAGCCATTTTAGTGAAATTATTAAATTTTGATAAAGAATTATTAGCATTTTTGGCCAAGAAATACACTTTGTCGTCTGCAATATTTCTTAAATATTCTAAGTAAGAAGATAGATATTGTACATAGTTATCATTGCTTTCATGTTGGCATTGAGAAAGCTAAAGACTGTTGAGAGATGTTTCGTTTAGGTCATCTTAGAGATAATACTCTGTAACATATACGGTGCGCAATCAATTATTAACACTTCTGTAAATGGAAGTATGCTCGATAAGCAGCAGTTAGCGTGACCAAAAAAAGGTGCCATTTTCCTAAATTTAGCTGTTGTTTGTACACTGTTTAGTAGAGGCAAAAGTGTTTTGAACTTATTGCATCAATCTGTTGTAATTTGTGTAAAAAACATTTTTTCGGATAAAACACAGAGCCTGCTTATCATCAAAATTAAACATTGCAACTTTTGCGCTAATCTGAGTTCAGCATCAGTGGAACGAATTGAGCGTTCTGCTTTCAAAGTTTTAAACTGGGCCGGAACTGTCGACCATGCATGTAAAACCAAATAAAATAACTTTCATTAAGTATAAATAATATATTATTGTTAGTTGAACAACGTAGTACGTGACATACGTTTGCCTATTGTGGCCAGCACAAAACAAATACATACAGAAGGCACAATTCACACAATGTGCAATAACATGCTAACACAAACGCCTAATTCCACCACGCTCCTAATAAATCTGAATCTAAATAAAACCTGTAGGTAGTTGCAAAATGCGTTTTAGTGATATATTTGTTTCTTTTACGTTGGTATCCGTGAGCTTGTTATAAACCGCATGGCGCTCGATAAATGGTGAACTACGGCAGGGCTAATTTTTCCAAATAACTGTTACTTACTCTGTAGAGGTTGATAAGAAGGCCTTAATTCTATTATTTATTTTTTAATTTACAAATGGCTGCGCTTGACGTTTCAAATTCCAAGGTTTTATGTATATTAGTTATTTTTATTTGTTTTAAGTATATTTATTTTATTTGACGGCTACAGGTCATCCTACACAAAATAAGTTTAAGCGGATCTCGCATATAGGCTTCCTATACACTAAGAGGCCAGCGTAAACTGGTTTTGTATAGCTTGATGTATAAGTAGCCCTGCGTACGAACATTTTGTACGAATTTTTACCCGCACAAACAGATCGTTAGTTGATGTAGTAGAAGTCAGGAGTAGGCTGAAAACCAGCGTTAATCAATATTGTAGCTATGCTGCACATGGATCAACCTACTACTGCTGCATTCTACAGATCTGTTGTTATTAAATATGTATGTTCAATTTCATGTATTATTTTGTTTGGTAGCAATAAACATTTTTTTCTTTCTTTCTTCTATTCAATATTACCTCTAAACCGATTCACCGTAAAAGTGCTGACATTTATGAATAATTATCGAGTATTGTGTGCGTTATATTATCCTCTTGTACGGAGTGGTACTATTCCTCCGCTCACTTCTCAGTTGAGGTCCGTGTTAGTGCGTGCTCGGCCGCCAGTAGCCGCGTCACCAAGGGAAAGGCTGCGAGGACGCCGAGGTGTGGCCCCACATCGTGGGCGACGTTGTTCGATCAGGATCGATTTAAATGTCAGTAGATTCGGAATCCGTATCGATTAATAGATTTATTGAGAGTCGGAAAATTATTTTTAGTCGAAATTAAAGGTCTTGTTTGTGTATTGTGTCTTATATGCCTAAGCTTTGGTTGGACTATCACTACTTGTTTGGAAATCAGTATCTTAGAAAGTACAAAGTACATTGAAATGACATTGAAAGCCATATTAATTAGGTACACTACGATTTTGAACCCGTAATATGGCCTTAGGTTTATTAAATGCACTAGACGTTAAGTTCCGAGTGAATACGGTCATATAAGACAATCTAAATCAGTTATCTGAGTGTGCCAATAAATAGACTTAATAGAAAGGAATATAAGCTTGGTCCTGTCAGTCCGATCTGATGACGTCAATAATGTTATATTTTATTTCCTTGTTTTGAAAACGAGATTTTCAATTTTATTGAGTACCTACCTATTTTTTTATTACTATTAAAACAACTTATGCTACGGAAACGTAATCTATAATGCTTCTTATATGTATGTTGATATATGAATTTAGAGATAATTTTGCGCATAGATTTAATTAACATTGAAATACTTAAATGAGATAATCAATCTCATTCGCTGCATCTTCATGACCTAGCACTAAATACATATGAATAACAAAATAATGAAGGTTAAAACTTCAGACCTTTAGTTGCAGGTAAGTGATACTCGGGTTACTGGAAGATACACTCATAATATCTAGGTACTCATAAAATGCTGCTCATTTTTTTAATTACCTAATTGTAAAGGTTTCCATTGTTTTAATTAAATCAAATGTCCAAGGGTATAGGTACGTACCCTTCCAGCAACAAAGATGTACCTAACCAATTAGTCTTTTAAATTATAAGTTTAAAAGACTAATAATATTATGATGTTAAGAGTGCATGCCATTTTTATGGCCACTATTATTAGTATTCGTGTTAATGCAAATGTGGAGTTCTATAGTCAAAGTCCAGTTTATGATGATCTCGTATAAACTGTTTTTTAGCTCGACGTGTAGCCGTGCGTACTAAGGTCGGGCATCCTTAGTACCTATTAAAAGGTTAAAAGACTGTGCGATCATATAATCGAATACCGATACTTAAGAGGGGACTCTAGTCCTAAGGAATTTGGAAAATAGGTATTTGAAGAAACTATTGCCGTCGCGCTGCACCTCCATTCTCTTCCTGTACAGTGCGAAAAGGACAACTTCAGCTTAGGATGATTTTAACTTCAAAAACCTTGATCAAAAGACGTTTCATATTCTGCTGTTTTCTTCTTCAAAAGTGGATTGATCTTAACAATTTATATATAAAAATTTAGAGGAAAAGCATGATTATGCTTCTATTATTTTATTTTTGTTAAAAACTTTTCGGATTGTCTAATAGTCGCCTGAACATGACGGTAAAAACGGGCTTTTTTTCGAGTTTTTGAATAGTCATATATTCTTGTGAAAGTTTTTTTTGGAAAAAATGAAATAACAGGGGCCCGTATGAATTAGATCTAGATTTTTTGGAAAAATATCATTGCTCTAGAGCCATTATCTACGAAGAAAACAGCAGAATGCGTTTGTATGGAGAAAGACTCAATAGAGTACCCTCTTAATTGACTTGACTTTTAGAAACATAAGGTTTACATAGTGATGGACTGTTAGAATACAGGTGAAGTCTACTGTACCATGTTATGAAATTAATATGATCTTTTGATCATTTTATGAGAAACTTTGTTAGCGCAACATGAAACAATGAAATTAAGAGCAATAGTAGATAGCAAATCACAATGCTATGGCTCACGTGAGACTAATTACTGCAATATCTATGCAATACTTCAGACTCATTATTCAAGATTCAAGAACGCTTTTGTAAGGGATGTTGACACTACCTAGGTAGGTATTTACAGTGCCTATCTAGATAATATATAGATACCTAGGTAGGTACTTAGAGTAGGTACCTACCTAGGTATCTACATATTGTAGTCGTACTTAGGACCACTCAATGATATAATAATAATATGTCATTGGGACCACTAGACTATTAAAGCAGTGTAAGTTTTCCTAACATGTATCCTTTTTGAAGAACAAAGAGATTAAAAGCACTTCTGTATTGGAATGACGTCGCACACGAGCACACCATAACAGAATAGATCAGTAAACATCGACGAAATAAAAGCGTTAATAACCCGTGAAACCGCCTTATTCGGTGCGTGTCTATCAAACATAAATAAATAAAAGATATAAGAGAATAAGGAGGATACTGGCATACGTGAGGCAGAGTGCAGTGGCAATGAACGATCGCCACTCAACCTGAAGACCGGTTTGGTCCCGGCCAGACAAACATTCACGTTGAATGATGACTCACTTGTTGTCAACTCATGCATGTTCTGGATTGACAACACTGTTTTTCAACATCACGCCTGTATTCCTAAGGGTTAGGCAGAGGTAGGCACGAGTAACAATTCGTCGGTTTGTTTAGGTTCCATCTTATAGGGGTGAGCCAAATGCCATCAATCGCGCATGAATCTAGACTCTGAAACTGCCAGTGAGAATGAATGAAAGATGGCATTCGCTAGTGTAAAGACTGGAGGCCGACCCCAACACAGTTGAAAAAAGGCTAGGAGGATGGATTTTACGATTGAGCATTTAAGCAGAAAGGATATAGAATCTGAGTTAGTGTTTTGTAATATTCATTCAATTTGATCGTATTTACAGAGTTCTTACTCTGGTAAGAACGCGTAATTGAGACGAAAAAGGCACTTTCAACCTTGCGCCAAGTCTACGGCGCAGAATGAATGAACGGAAAGATTACAAAACATATTCCTTGGTGTATTACGCGTCTCGAGTGCTCGCGTTATTTTCACCTCTCACATTGCAACGCGGCCTGGATGGATTTTGCAGACGTCTCAGATAAAAGGATAGAATATACTATTCACAACCTTTATTTGAAATAATTAATAAGCTAATTTAGTGAAATCGTCCAAGTTCTATTGTATATTATTTGGTGGTAAGCCATGCATAAATAATCGTTCTAAAATTGGATGAAAATATCTTATCAGTCATCAATCATAAGCATTCCAAAGCTAGGAAGTTAAAAGAACTTTTCTCGTTTGGAAAACACTGTTTTTAGAGTTCCGTAGCCAAATGGCAAAAAACGGAACCCTTATAGATTCGTCATGTCCGTCTGTCTGTCTGTCTGTCCGATCGTGTCACAGCCTTTTTTTTCGAAACTATAAGAACTATGCTGTTGAAACTTGGTAAGCAGATGTATTCTATGAATCGCATTAAGATTTTCACACAAAAATAGAAAAAAAAACAATCAATTTTGGGGGTTCCCTATACTTGGAACTGAAACTCAAAATTTTTTTTCATCAAACCCATACGTGTGGAGTATCTATTGATAGGTCTTCAAAAATGATATTGAGGTTTCTATTATTTTTTTTTCTAAACTGAACAGTTTGCGCGAGAAACACTTCCAAAGTGGTAAAATGTGTGTCCCCCCCCCCCCCTGTAATTTCTTAAATAATAGAACGATAAAACTAAAAAAAATATATGATGTACATTACCATGTAAACTTCCACCGAAAATTGGTTTGAACATGATATAGTAAAAAGTTTTTTTTATACGTCATAAACTGAATATTTTGCGCGAGAGACGCTTCCAAAGTGTTAAAATGTGTGTCCCCCCCCCTGTAACTTCTAAAATAAGAGGACGATAAAACTAAAAAAAATATATGATGTAGATTACCATGTAAACTCCCACCGAAAATTGGTTTGGACGAGATCTAGTAAATAGTTTTTTTAATACGTCATAAATCGTAATGATACGGAACCCTCCGTGCGCGAGTCCGACTCGCACTTGGCCGGTTTTTTTTATTATAATTTACTAAGTAATTAGCTGCGGTTAACTCGTCGTGTTTGCACGATCGTGTTCAGTGTTGAATTGACCACGGCATGGGTCCATAACGGTACAGCATCGTGTCGTAAACAATTTCGTAAAAAAATATTATTGTACGTATGAATGAAACAACCAAATGTGTAGAAAGTGTTATACCTTGTTTTTACTTGAAATGCACTTAATTTAAGTTATTAAATGTAAATATCATACTAATAGGTACACAGGTCACCTTGTACCTACTATTCTACTTCATGGATAGAAGTTATGCATACCCACTTATGGAAAATCAATAAGTTGCTAGTCAACACTTCAATGGCTCCACGCACGGTCACAAATAATCCACAGAAGTGGCACTTATATGCATGTAATTAAGAGTTTTATGGTGTAAGTGTAACAGGATTTTAATACATGTTTGTCATAATTATCATAGTCTGATGTAATATTTTTTACTTGGTGATTATAGTTTCAAATACTCCCAGGTTCTAATATCCCATCTTCGAATAATCGTGTTGGGATGCATTATCATAATAACATTGAATGTTAAACAGTGATTTGCTTAATTTGCGTAATTTGCGTATTCCGTATTACCTATAATACAACAGCTGCACTACTTTTACAAATAATCAAAATCTAATAGAAATCAACGCTAAGCTAGAAGCTAGCGGTCACGGAACCTGACACGGTTTTGAGAACGGCGGGTAAAGAATTAAAGATAAGCTGATAAGGTCTCGTACAAAAAATATTTCTTGAGCCAGTAATTAAATGTATGGGTACGGCACCCGTTGCGTGCCTCAATAGTTATCAAAGTACAAACAAAACGAATAACTGTAAACAGCGAATGTGACGCTTCACTTAGTAGCACATCAATTCGAATACAATATCTGACTTCCCAGTTCACGTACAATGATATGATGCAATCAAAAAACAATAGGATATTGCTCTCTTTTGCGATATTTATCCATCATAGTTTCGGGAAAACAAACTATCTCATATTTTATAATTCTATAACCGATCTAGAGATGAGACCAACATGAATGTGCGTGGCGCCAAATAGTATGCACTTTATTTATTCTGCTGTTACTAATTCTTGTTAATTCGCTTTTGAAATACGCTAGGTCTTCTTCTTATCGAGTCCATGAACAAACAATTTTCGGGTAATATAAGGTCACTTCAATAACGTTAGACGAGGCCGAATAAAAAATATAATAATAAAAAAATACTGGGTACAATAATAATTTAACTTATTTTGCAGACCCATGTGTAAAAATTACTTGTAAATTATCTGAATAAACATTATAAAACCATAATGAGCTAAGTACTAAGACATATTGTTACTGACGACTGAGTACTTCGTTATCTTTAATTCGTTTGCCCATATCAAACAACCTTTCAGAATCAAACGCTTTGAAATCTGTATTGTTGATGTTGTTTACGAAAATGTTTTCAGATGTTGTCAAGAGACGTCAAGTTTGGAATGAAAGGTTGAAGGTTGAGATAAATAAGTGAGTATAGAGGTAATGCCATCATCATCTGACGGCGGTTTGATATTAAGCCTACCTTAATAAAAATATACAGCTGTAAGCCTATGTTATATAGACAAATATTATCACGCTAATATAGGAATTATTTAAAGGTATGGTCTTTACTTTCTAAATTGCTATATTCATCTTAATTTTAAGATATACATAATATGGTTTGTCCTCTGTAGGATGATAGAACATAAAAGACGCAGATGGCCCGCTTATCTAAATCAATTTTGAGGATAAACATTGACCGGACCACTTTCCCTGCTCCACTAAGCAGAGAGATGAACTATCTTAATATATCTGTACTCTTTAAAGGATTATGACATTGAGTAAGATCGCAAGGTGAAGTAAACTTGTCTTGCTAAATCAGAAATATTAGTCTCAGAGAGATTTTCTGCTAAATATCAAGGAAGTAGGTCTTACTTAAGATCCTTATAAGTGGTCTAAAACTTATGAGTAAAAGCAGGTTTCTATAAAACTTATGATCTCACCCAGAAGTAAAATCAAGCAGTAACAGGATTTTCCTCTAAAGAATCACTGGTAAATTCCATCGACTGAAATGTTATTTATTTGGAAGGATAAGATACTGATTCTGGAGAAAATTTTACTGTTTCTGATTAAGCACCAAACCACAATATTTCCAGATTTAATAAAGCTAGGCTTGGTTTCCGTATAAAAACAGCCGACCATGAACTTTTAAAAATAACCTGTAATAGACAGCAAGGCGAGGAAGATGAAAACAAAGCTTACGTCAATAATTTGTTAAAATAAATGGCTTATAAGAAGGTAAGGCTTTTTAGTATAACGTACTTAGAAATAGCACATGGATGGTTACTGGATATGACCAACTAGTTATTTAGGTCGTCCAATAAAGTAGTTTTAAAAGTACCAACTCAAATTATTAAAAACGAACACACTTGACTTAATACATTTTAATACGGAATATAAAATAGAAAGGTCGACACAACAGTCTTTTCAGATTAATTAAAATGTGTTGACTATGGTCACTGGGCATCTTGAAAGAAAGCATTTACTTAATGAAATTTCATTGAAATTAAAAAGCAGACATACCAAATTAATGAACCTACTAATTAACGCTAGCGTTAATTGAAATGCTTTTATAAATATTTTCAACTGTCAACATCTATAACAGTTGGGAAACAACAAAATAAAAAGATTGATATTACAGGTAAGTACCAGAATATTTCATCAATCATAAATAGGTATATCAGAATTGACAATTATTTGCTATCTTAAGCAGTGACCAGTTAGAAGACACTGTGACACTGAACCAACGTATCAGGGATGTCCTAGAAGTGGTAAAAGACGGATCGTCTTCTGAAGGAGGTGAGCGACCGGCTGGTGGGTCAACGCTTATGCCGCGCCCGCACTGATTCATCATCTATTGCGCAATATGCTAAATGCTCCCTTAGCACACTTCTACTTCTGTTACTAACCTTATCTGGGTACATATAACTTAAATATTTCCATTACGTTTCAAGGTGATAGACTGGTCAGTCAACTAGCATTATGAATAAGACGCAAATAATCCATAGAAATGTAATAATCAGTTTGAGAAGATTTTTTGTATTTTTGTGGAGGATTATTGACTTTACATACTTTGTTTGAGAGAGTAGTCTCACAACTTTTATAAAGCTATGGTTAGGAATATGTGCAAAAGGATAAACATAGAATCGAACCTGATTGCCCTGATCAAGGTCGATTTTATCATTATGTTATCTGCTTTAGAACTTCATAAAACTGCATTAAATATTTGATTAAAACGAGTTTTAAGAGCATTGGCGTAGGAAATAATTCAATAGTCTTGTCTTGAATATTTATATTGTCTGACAAAGTATAGTTCTCATCCCATTATTAAACTACGAGTACCATATGGTGACAATAATACATCTACAATAATGGGCTTTTGTTTGATTAAAACGTGTCCATATAATATTTTTGTAATAAGTTCAATGCTACCTAAACAAGTTTCTAAATGCGAAACAATAGTACGGCCTGTGTGTTACGTTACCCACTTAACGAAGTAACGATCAAGCTACGAACTTCAGACATAAATAAGCCGATTCAATGATTAAATGACGCAACAGCTTACGAGTACAACAATACGTCGTGACGTAATAAATTCACATCAGATGTATATTTTACTTGGCCTTTTTAGTTACTAATGAATTCATTAAATTTATCGCAGCACAAAATACCTGTAGTATCAGACTAAGTTAAAGACTAAGCGATAAAAAATGTAATGTTTACCGTACTGGTATTATGTTGAGGTGGACGTTAGGTAGTTAATGAACTAGCTAAAAAGCATGAAATCGATTAGAAATCGCGGGGGCTGCTTATACTGAAGGGAAAGTGAAGTTTACGTAAGTAACCATTTTTCTGAGAACAACAAAATTGCATGTAATTTAGATTACGTTATATCCTAATGACGTTATTGCTGAGTGGTCGACACAATATAATTCTGAATATTATTATAATAATATATCGTTTGGGTTTGCACGTCGACATGGTTGAACTCTAAAGTAAATTTTGAGAACTGTAGATAATTACGCTGGCATACAAACATAGCTTGATACCTGTTTTTTGTCCCACGTCCTAGATAGTGAGAGTTAACTGTGTAACTGTGTTGGTGAGCTATAGGTTATTCTAATTATAAACATACTGAATGCACTGCTAAATCTATGTCCTCGTGCAATACTCATACTGGATTAGATTACAACTCTGGGATATTAAACAAGCTTATCCTTTCAGCATGAATTCACTAAAAACAGTTCATTAGTGTGTGTGTAATGGCCAAAATTTTAACAAAAAATTCTTCCACCTGTATTTTGGGACTGAGTAAAAAACCAAAAGGTTCAATAGGTGCACAAGTTAACATCCAAAAAATGTAACTCCAAGTGGTCCTTTCGTAGAATACCCGCAATTAGAATGCTCGTCGTGATCCCAGTTCGTGGTGCACTTTCTACATCAAACAATAGAAAACGGAACCGCTTTCAAATATAGTTCTTGTATCTCATAAATAAGATTCAGTATGCTTTAAAGTAGCCTTGAAATAAATGGATAGGTCGAGTCAAACAAAGGATGACTCTAGACTCGTGTAAAATGGTACTAAAGGAGAGCTCTATTATTGCTTTTCAGTAATTTTACTACATAATTGTACCATGACAGTATAGGTCACACTCACAAAATAATCTATTAACTAAGCAACGCAATTTCTAGCCAATATTTTTATGGAGTTCAAAGGGCAACCATAAATTAATAATTTAGTAGTTCCATTGAGGCCAATGGAGTTAGAACTGAACGTTTATCAGTGCCGTTTGTGAGAATGACCTCGCCATATCGTCGCATTGCGCAGCTGTGCCATACTTACTGTGAGGGTTGATTTCAGTAGTTTGGAACTTGTGTCATACAATTTCTTGAGTGCAAGATCGAAAGTTGTTTGTTGTTCTGCCTGTCTGTTGTAAAGCTGTCCCGGCCAACAGTAAGATTACTCTATACAAGGGTTATATTTACAGACCAAAGAGTTGTAGAGACATTAAATAATAATAAAGAAAACATAGAGGTACCACTGTATTCTACCACGAATTCCGTCATTTTTATAATATTGATAAGTATATTCGAGACGATTTTATAACTCTACGAAGCTTTTCTTAAATTATTATAAAGTTGCTACTTAGACCGGATCTAACTAAGAATAAATCAAGCAAGAATTTTAGTGACGAGGTATAATGTTCCTAGTTTTTTATGCGGAAATCGATGTGACCCGCCTGCGGTGAAACTATGGTTAATAGTCATCCCCCAGATCCCCAATCGAAGCATGTGCGCTTACGACCACTAGACTAATGAGGCATGATATCTCTTATCTTATGAAAAACATTATTCCGCATTGTACAGCTTGTCTATTTGAGAATAATTCGTTATGGTGCTTCGTTTACTTGAATAAACAATGTCCTTGTTATTGATGTAGTAACGAGCAGCAACCTATAGAATTGAAAGTTAGTTGAAATAAGCATTAATGTTATCGTCCTTGGCTGGTATCCAATTCTTAATGTAGGTTGCAATAATGTTACGCTTTTCGAAGTTTCACCTAAAAGCTGTGTTGTGGAATGCGGCCCTGCGGTAGTGGGGTGGCTGTAGCGTTGCCGGTGTGTTGCTTAACCCTCGCATACAGCATAGCAGCGCCAACGACCTTGCAAGGTCGGTAATTATACTCACCCTCTACTAACTAATCTGACAGCTAGCCATTTCGTGATAGTATTTTATTATGAAAATTGCGACATTTCAATCCTATGAATTTCAAAGTTTGGAGTGCTCTCGACTAAAAAAGATGAACCGTGGTAACATGAAAATAAGTAAAAAATTCATTTCAGTAATTGATCATGTCATGATAGGATTAACACACAGACGAACTGACGCGTCAGGCTACCACATAGTAAGAGTTAAAATAATTTCATATTAAGACAATTTTCCACAGAATTTATTACGTTTTTTTATCTGTTCTGCCGACTAAGCTGGTCGCAGGTAGCAAATCGGATTCACACGTAATTTCGACAGTCAGAGGTTCATGTGCCCTGGGTTTGAACTTCCAACGTGGACCTCTATCTCAGTACAAGGCCGTAATTAAAAGGCTACCCCTGTTAAATGAGAAGAACGAATATTACGCATATTTTTTTCTTTTAAACTTTAATATGTAATTAAATCAATTATTTACTTTCCAACCCTGTCTACTGAAGAATGTGACCTTGTCGACTTCTACTGACAGGTTGAGCCCCAGTGTGTGTGAGGTTTGCTTGTCTAATTCAAACAGTTCGACACAACGTTTTTTTTAGGACAGCGAGGTCGATATTCTCAATTTTAATTTTGAGCGTATACGGCAGTTATTATTCTTTTATAATGGTGACAGGTTATTTAAATGTATCTACGATGTAGAATTGTAGAATCATTTGATGTTATTGGCTGGTTGGTACGAAACGGATGAATATTAATATTTTTATTTATAGAGCGAGTCTTTAAAAATATATTATTGGAGAGAGATACGCAGTGTACTGACTGATGTTCATTCACATTTCACCGGTATATTTATGGGGAAGGTTCCATGACATAAGGACACAAATCAAGCATTTGCTCTTTTCGTTCAAAAGCAAAACCCAACAAAACTTTGCCGGACTTAGGATTCGAAAATTGAACCCATGGTCTCGCATCTCTCACCAGTTACAAAATTTACATTCCATATTTGACGGAACTCTTTATGGATTTATTTAATGGTTAAGTGTGTAAAATTATGAGTCAGATACGTACCTAGTTCAAGGTTAGAAACACGATTCTCTTCTAGTTACTTTAAAAATTAACATAGGTACGCAATAACTTGTAATGATAGGTTTTTGGCTGAAATCATGACTTTTATGAGGCGATCCAACCGTATACGTCGTAAACTGTCGTTCGACCTTTAGAAATTACTAATGTATGTCCCAAGATTCCATTCCATCGATTTTTATGTTGTTAGCGTCTGTATAATGTAGCAAAACAATGGTGTGTAGAGGACAATGAAGGTAAAACAAACGTCTGATAGTAGATTGTTGCGGTGCCCGTCCTTGTTCAACCCATTGTGTTTGCCACTGTTATATGAATGGCAACAGCCTAGTTTTCCCGTTTCTGATGAGTTAAGTACGATAAAATCGACAGAAGACCCTAGTCAAATGACCATTGTCAAGAAAAACTGTATTTCTTGCGGCTCTTACTTACTTGCGGCTCTTACTTAAAATTACAAAGAGGTAAATGGCGATGCATTACTTAAACCACGCTAGGATAAACAAACGTAGATACTAAATGATTTAAATGAAGTTCAACAAAGAACTGAGCGTCTTACATTATTGGAGAACAATAAAACACAGCTACAGAAAGAAACACGATGCTGATGATGCTGAAGCTTATTGTCATTGAAAATGTCAATCATAAACATATTTCATCTTCGCTGACGACAGTAATCATTTGTCGCATTGGCGGTAACTGAAGTAATACTGTGATGTTACATAAATTCTTAAATATTTTTTAGATAAGTTAATAAGCGAATTAGGTAATTAACGGCAGTGCATGAAGATAAACCGTATAGCGGATTGCACATGCTGGCAACGACTAAGTAAATATTTATGTTGTAAAAAGAGTGGAGCCGTAGTTCTTACTTATCACATTCGCAATAAAGTGAAAAATTTGTGGAGAGCAGTAGCCTAGTAATAAGACCATGGTCTAGTTTTAGACCTCGAAGTATTAGATCTTGAGTTCCAATTCAATACACGTAGAAAATGAGCGTATCAATAATTAATTATTTATCAGTCGCTTAATTCAGTGAAGTGAATCATTAAGACAACCACCCACCTTTCTGATGATTAGAGATAGTATGAAAATATGATACCCACAGTATAACCATAATTATAAGTATAGTATACTTAAAGCAATCAATTATTACTTAATAATTACGCAATTAAATAATGTGATATTTAAGTGTCGGCTACTGCGCGAGCATAGGTTGCGATTGTATCTAGTTTTCCTTGAGTAATGGAAAGATAACAGACAAGAGACTATTTAATACGTACCTAACATTAATCGTTTTATGATCCTATTATTTACATATACGTGGTATTGGTCTCTTTAAAAGCAAAGCTGTCATAGTCCGCCTTATTGGATTGAAAATGATGCTACTTAGCAAACCATGCATTGTCATCCAAACTAAATGTGTATGCAAAAATTCAGCTCAATCGGTTGAGAATAACTGCTTTAAAATTCAGGTGTAAGATTACACCCGAACATACATACATTGCAACTAAGTTAAATAAAAGCTTGTAATAAAAATGAAATGCTTAGTGATAATTCATAATTGGATCTCGATTCTTATAAAAGGGGGTTTAACAAAACCAGACAAATTCTCCGACGGTATCCTACTGTGAACTATGCAGCCCACAATCTAGCTAGTGTCAAGCTGACCTTGTTAGATTTAACTTTTCTACGTGGCGAATGCATTCGTATACCTACATTTAACATTAGTGTCTAGTGCGACTTGTATTAAATGTCATATTAAGAAACTAGGTATTGAATTGTTCGCCTTAAAGGAGTGCAAAATTTACCTAGTTATTTCTATCCTTGATATTTTATGCACATGAGTCATATAACATGTTTTGTCTTTGTCAATAGCTTTAAGCTCGAAGGAAGAAAAATGTGTATTATCATTCTTTGACCCGGTTCGACAAAATTTAAATGGCATTTTATCGGTTTTCTTAATGAGAAGCCCATCATAAAATCGATTTGATTTTGGAAACAACTAAGCAATGATACTTAAAAGAAAAATAGGTTTACAAAATGGTGTCTGAAGTGGTTCGTGGTGGTGGTGTTCAAGCAGTCTATGCGAAGACGCTGCGGCTGCGCTTGCGAAACCCGGGTGAGCCACCACTCCGGCTGCGGGCCTCAGGCCTATATTACCGTTACCTTAAAAACGGTATTTATTGGATTTTTTTTATCTAGTTCTAGGGAAGTACAATTCTTTATATACAGAAATTTTAGAATGAATATTTTAAACATTAATTTGACTGGAACACTACTTGCTGTCCCAATCGATCGGAAAACAATTTGATTTGGTTTCTTTCTAGGGCGGTTGGGTAAAAATTTAACTTTCATAAAAAACCGCTTAGCCGATGGATGGTTTGCAAGGCAGTTCTAAAAGCTTTATTACAATTTTTCATTAGAATTGAGATTAAAATAACACTACCTACATTGTAAAAATTAAGAAAATCGTATTAAATTATGAGCTACAGCTGATAACAATTTAGAAAAGTTTCCTAGAAAATTATTATAGTAAAGAACATAGTCTCATATAGCATATAGTCATAGTCGTATTACAATCATGTTGATACAAAATATATCAAATAATTGCTCTACATGATGTGATTTCCTGAGGGGTTAATTACGTTACACTGATTTTGTTAGAAGATGTGTGTAAGGGTCAGTGTGTTACAATGGATACATTGTATATTATACAACCTTGATCATCATAAGTGTTATCTCATGCGTTGGTCACAATAACAACTATGACGCTGAATTAATAAATTAACTCTGTTTAAGTACATCTTACTTGCGCCTCTCGACAAGAGATGTAATCGATACGTTTCTATAGTCTCTTCTTCTTAGTCGTTGCCTCACTATTGAGGGTTGTGACTGTTAACTGTAAGTCTTAATTTTCTAATACATATGTGCGTGTAATTGTGTGTTGTATACCGTTAGGCGTAGTTTTAGCCGGCCTCACTTCTTTGTTCGCAAAGTTCCATCATAACTTTTTATTTGATCTGAGGTGGAAGATAGATGACATAAGGGTCAACTTGCAACTGCTATAATTATAGACGAGTTAATTAGATCTTATCTTGGACCGAATGTTCGGGATTTGAATCCCTAATAATAATGTTCGTTACTGTTTTTTTATGTATTATACAGGGTGATTGGTAGAACGTTGAACATACGAAAATGGTGGTTAGTTGGGGTCATCTGCTACCCACCTGGCCCAAATTATTTAACCTTGGCCGCACCGTTTTTTTTCCTTTTTTTAATTTCACAGAAAGTTATCAGTTTTTTATCAATTTAAATTCGAATATCTTTACTTGTGATGGGTAAAACAGGCAGGATGTTGTTTTGTATTAATGTCTAATTGCAGCAGACTCTCATAAAATTATTGTTTGGTAGTTTAGACATTAATACAAAACAACATCCTGCCTGTTTTACCCGTCACAAGTAAAGATATTCGAATTTAAAGTTAAAAAAAAAACTGGTAATTTTCTGTGAAATAAAAAAAAGTAAAAAAAAAACGGTGCAGCCAAGGTCAAATAATTTGGGCCAAGTGGGTAGCAGATGACCCCAACTAACCCCCATTTTCGTATGTTCAACGTTCTACCAAACATCCTGTATAGGTATACACTGCTTGGAATAAGTTCCACACTTCCATCATCTGGGTCAAGATTACGCAGAGCGTGCAGATATTAGCACGATTGTGATGTGTGCGTCAGCGTTATCATGTTAACCTATTCATACTATAAAAATATAGAACTAAGTTTTAGGCATTGAAGCATGCTAATAGACCTATTAACTACTTACAATACTTAAAAGAAGAAAAAATATAGTTGTGATTCGTTTGGCAAGTGGTGCACATTTCTGCGCCCGCGCCGACAGTATCTCTCACGGAAGCACATACTGACCTAGTATACTTTTTGCTTGGCTTGCACAAATGTATCGTTAACATACACCCCACAAGCAAATTGAGTTTTGATTAACATTCCCAATGGCTTAATTTACATGTGCCACACACATACAACACCTAGGTAGTTAGCAAACCACAAATAATCAAATATGTAAGTTGAGACTGCCTCATTAGTCTAGTGGTCATAAGCGCGACTGCTACGCTAGAGGGCCTGGGTTCGAACCCCAGGTCGAGCAGTGTTATTGGGTTTTGCTATGAAATTGTCAGTAGCAGCTCAGAGTCTGGATTTGTGCCCGGTTAATTCCATTAAGCTCGCCCCCTATTACTTAAGACCTAAACATACCAGCGTGCGGGTGTAATAATTTTTAAGCATTCTCTTCTGTCATGTCATGTTTCTTCATAATAATAACAAAGTTATATGTCTGTCTTAGCCAGATGATACTAATATTGTGGATAGAAAGTATAATAATTAATTAAAAGTTAACTGGCACAAAAGTAATTATGCTAAAATATATTTACTTAATTTAATTACATGATTATGTATAATAGTCGGCATCTTATATTTAATAGACAATGCATCTTTCATAATAAAGATCAAAAAGAAATGCATATCAAATAGTAGTTCATTGACCGTGATTGTAAATGAGGAAAAGGCATTGTGAAATTAGGAGTAGAAAATCTGAAGAACCAGGCAATGCTAACTTAGCATAGTATATTATGTGGCTTTTAGTGCCAGTTCTTGGACCTCCAATCACTAACATTAAACCAGCAGAAACACTGCTACCGTAGTTGGAAAAGTCTGTTAAAGTAGTTTTATAGAAGAGATTTCCCATCCTTTTGGGTTTCCCTGGATTTGTCCTAGTTTAAAGGGTGTCCAGATAATCTTATATTTTATAGTCCAGAGTTCAAGCTAAGCTAAGCTGTGTTCCAAGCTAAAAAAATCAAAGTACATGCTTCTTGTCCTGGTTCTTAGATTTTAGAGATCAGAGCCCTAAATAAAGGTGATGGTTGAAGAACATTCACCTAGTAAACTAAGTACCAACACAACCTATGTAATAATAGACAAAAATGAATTGAGTCCCTCAAGAGTTGCAGAGATAATATTAAAGGATTTATGACATTCTTAATACAGATATATTCTATTTTCAAAACAATTTGTGTGTGATGTGCGATTGTGTGACTAATGTAATCTTACTGCAACAGTATGTGCACATGAAATATTTAAAATCAAAACATAATAGGCACCTACTTCAACCTTGGCAATGTCATTCATTGGTAATAATCAGTGTTCATCAAAAACAACAGAAATAATAACTTCAAACCTGCTTTAATCAAAATGGCTTCAACTATGTAACAAGTTTAGCATAGAATGTTGAGAAGATTATGATTATTGTGTTTTGTTCTTGAATTGAAATAAAAGTAGAGGTAGAAAAATTAACCCACTATTATTCTTTGTCTGCACCTGATCAATTTACCTACTTGGCTCACCTACAACTTATATGAATATTAAACTACCTGTATGATGTTATCTTTTGATCAGAGTCGCCTTTTTTAGTTTTTACATCCCAAAAGCACATGTACCTTGAGTAGGTATACAGTCCACAGTTTGTCAACTCTGCGTCTGTCCGTGTAAGTACACATCCATTGAAAAATGAATAAAACAATATTTTTCATGATTCAGCACTAAGTATGGTGTACATAGTACAAATTGGCGACGACTGGTTCTGAGAGTGCCCGATACTGTTATCATTTCAATTAATTGTTGCACCTGGGACACTGGTTTATTATTAGCCTTGCAATAATCATTGAAAAAAATCAATAAAGAAAAATCTCCTAGCCCGCCGATTGGCTATAACTTTAAACTGTGCTAAGAAGATAAGAATATATAAAGAGCACTCCATAAAAATTTAACTTACGTTCTGCAATGTGTGGTTATTGCCGTTTTGGTGAAATGCGCACGGGTAAAACACTCTCCCGTTGCTTTATCCTTGGTGAAAGGAGTCCGTCGAACACACAATACTTTCTTTCGCACTGTTTCAGATGAATCACAAATGTAATAAAGTTAAGAAAACAATATTGCTTGCACTGGTCAATGAAATTTTATAACAAAAATAATTGTTTTCTAAAATTATTCAACGTGTACAACACAACTCACGAAATCGGACACGAATTCTCACTAGCTTGGCTGATGTTGGCTGTTTGGCGTGACATGAAGTTGGCCACGTTTGAAAAGCAAAACATTATCATAAAAACAGCTGTTTTGCGATCACATTGACATCTATTTATCAATTTTTGAACTAACCGAAGAAGATTGAATTGCATGAAATTAATGACCGATAGATGTCGTTTTACAACGCAGGCAAGATGGTGACGTCTAAAGCGACATCTATCAGTTCAATATCATCCGCCTAGCGTGACATCGTGTCATAGAGCTGATAGAAGTAGTAACATATTCCAATAGATGTCGCAGTCTACAGTCATGTCATGATTTCAACTGGTATTTGTTTCAAGACGGCAGCAATATAAAATAAGATCTGCAGTTCTGTTCTGCTGCACTCCACCAGATCTGGCTATATTAATCACCGGGTGTACCAATACATACATATAATTTTACCAGAATATATCAATGTATCTATAATTTTGTAATTATGTAATGTAGTAGTCTAGTACTACTCTAGTAGTATTTTTTTTGAGGACGAATGTGATTAAAAATATGAACAAAAATTACAAATATAAACAAAATCTCTAAAAGTGGCCCTGTTTTGCTAACAGTGTAAGCAAAACAGGGCCCCTCCGGGATTTGAACCCGGGACCTCCTGCACCCAAAGCAGGAATCATACCCCTAGACCAAGAGGCCACATAGTTCACTTGTTGAAAAATTAATTCACAACATAGATGGAGTTATTTCTATCGCCAACAGAGAATTAAAGCTAGAATTATGTTGAGAGAGAAAATACTTGTGAACTTTGCGTAACGTTATTAAGTTTTCTCAATTATTAGAGATGATAAATAACCAAGTAGTTCCTATAAAAGATGTTATGCAGCTCACGTAGCTCCACCCAATATATTTTCAGAAAAACACTTAGGTACTTACTTGGTGTTTCGATGTTTAGTAGGTACCTACTTCACTTGTCAACTTCACTCATGGAGTCAAGTGCAGTACTACATCACCGCCGTCCTAGAGTACTAAAAATACACGAAGTAGGTACCTTTTAAGATAGTTCGTACTAATTATGCCAGGTGGCACTTGTATAATATACTTGTAAATGAAATTCAAAAGTGGCACTATCATAATATTATGAATCACCAAGTTGGTTATCTCTTATACGTTTTAGTCTATATTATAGCCTGAGGACATTGGGGTGGTAGGGTAAGTGCTCCAGTGAATGAACACTTAAGGAATTCTCGAACTTCAAAAAATAATTACGATATGTTGCCTCTAAAGGATTCGAACCAAAACTATATTTTAGTATTAAGATTTTATTCAAAAATCATTTTTATGTTCGTTTTATGACTTAAGCTGTATACTTTCATACATATTTAGCAATAAAGTACAAAATACCCTAAAACCCCAGTGAATGAACGGAAATTTCTAGTAAATGAACAAAATAAAACCAGTAAATGAACACCTTTTTTTCTTTATTTAAAATTCTAAAAAAGTGCGTGTTTTTGTAACAATTGCAGTCCAACAAATAACTAAATTAACGAAAATAAATCCTTGAAACCTTTAAATCTGATACAAATAATATAATATGATATTATAATATTATTTCCCGTATAAATCCTTCGGTGCAGCTGTAGGTGCCGCTACAGTTTCTTCGATTTCAATTTCATCATTTAGCTAAGCCTTTTTAACTGAACTTTTTATATTTCGATTATTATCAGTGTTTTCTTCGTGGTATTTAATATTATGCTTAGTTCTCTTTTCCTTCTTTTTTCTTTTGCCTCGAATTTTCACTTTTTCCATTCTTTTTTCTTCTCTTTTCCTGTGCTATCATTTTGATATGTTCTTTAGACTATTGACCGGTTAATCCAAATGGCATGGAATTTGATTTCTTTGTATATACTGGTTTCTGACACTTACGCGAATATGAGACATTGAAATTAAATTATTATTTACGGATTTTATCGTGTTATATCGATATTCTTTGATTCCCGACGTTTCAGATCTTTTACAACATCCATGGTCACGGATGAACTGAGGTATTACTCGTCCTAATGTCAAAATTACTAACAGCTACCCTACATTACTTGGCGGTCATAGAGTCTGGTGTACTTAACCAGAAGACGCAGGTTCGAATCCTGCCCGCGGTCGGATTTTTCCTTCACTAAAATAACTTAGCTACCCTACATTTTGGTAAATTATTTTTATTTAATCCGGTCACGCAAAAACGAGCTCACCGTATCCTTCGGGCTCGGAGTATTGTGCTTAGATTCAGATTATACCAATATACCAAGAATTCGGAAACTATATATTATAAATGGAGGAACATCTTTTCCATCAGCAGCTAAAGTACAAAGAATTATTATCGATTCTTATTCTTTCCACTGGCAATTTCGCACGTATTTTTATAATTCTTAAGTCCTAATATGATTCCGGTTTTGGGGCAGGTCATGGCACTTGTTTTGGCAGCATTAAATATACGACTAGGGTTGTTTCTAACATCTTCAGCATGTTCTTTGGGCAAAAAATCATTTAGCTCCTTAAACACGACCTAATAGCTGTTTCGGTAACAGCAGCTCTACCCTTGGAAATGACTGCCGCATATCTTTTAATTTTATCGGGATGCCTATTTAAAAACAACAATGGCCACTTTTTTACTTACTCTATTGTTAGTTGTCAAAAAATGTTTAACAGTAGGTATCGAATACTTCCTAAGGATGCATAGGAAAATGTAATTTTGCTCTATTTATTATCCAATTCGGCAATCTAAGCTTCTTCATTCGTAGCTAGTTCTGATGGTGGCCGCATTTTTCGTTACAAGGGAACTTTATTATCTATAGGGACAATTATACATAAAATTATTATTAATAGTAAAAAGGGATGGTTTTAAAATGATTAAATCCAGTTGGAAAGGATCCAGTTAGTAAAATGGGGCTATCGAAACAAAACGGCTACAGGGTGCGGATGTGGAGCATGTGTCGCAAACTATGGCTCACCTCTTATCCTGTCCTCTATGCCCTGAAACCTGTAGTATAGACGGCCTCTGCGCTGCCGCTGATAATGCTTTAGAGGTGGCTAAGTTTAAGGCAAAGAGTATTTAACGTACCCTCGACACGAAGAAGAAGTTGAAAAGGATGTGTTCATTTATTGGACACATTTACATGACGAAAACTAATATTTGAACATGACGAAAATGTTAGTTCATTCACTAGATTTTATGAGCCAGTAAATGAACACACCTGTTCCAATACTGGCCATAAGATAAGAAATCATTTTTTAAATCTACTCCCAAAACATGAATCTTATGGTGTAAAAATAAGTAACATTTTTTAATAAAAATATGAAATCGAAGGTTTTCCAGTGAATGAACGACCGTTCATTCACTGGATTTTAATCAATTTCTGGTTTCAATCCTGGAACACCTAATAATTTCCTTAAAACTGATTAAAACGACAACGGAATTAATTTGAGACGTATAGTATAACTATCTTTTAATCAAATTAATAAGCAACTTATCACAATTACTTCAATTTCGGCTACAATGCCCAATCAAAAAAGTTGCATCCTACTCGAGTCCTAAACTCTGGCCCGAACAAATATAACAATACACCACACCGACAACTTTAAACGCTCGCCCTTTTGAAACGAATAGTGATATAAAAAATGACTGTTGTCACTAAAATAGAAAATTATGTTTCAATCACGAAAAAAAATACTGTGTTGGGTAGAAATATCCTTATTTCTTATTTTTTGGAAAAAACTGAGATTTGTTCATTCACTGGGGGGTGTTCATTCACTGGAGCACTTACCCTATATTCTAGCTGACTAATTATACGAAATTTTTAATAGGTACCTACCTAACTAAGTACTGATACTAAGTAGTTCTGTTATTTTTTATTAAAGAGCTCCATAATGTCATAGTTCATAAATTAGAACCAGAAGGATTTCTATACATATACAGAGGTCTATTTTGCACTTTTGCAACAGCAATTACAATTCGCGTGAAGGTTTTTACATGCAATGATACAATTACCTAGAGGTATAGATTACTAATCTCTTTAGCATTGGAAGGTACCTACCTACCTTAAAATTCACAGATTTGAAATCTGTTTATTTCGAGCAGACTTCTAAAGGTAATTAAATTTACATGGAGGACAGGGTGAAATAGCGCACGCTGGGGGAGGCCTACGTCCAGCAGTGGACTAGTATAGGCTGATGATGATGATGATGATGATGATGAAGTACCGCTATATGGTTTGATTAAATATTGTTAGTTAAACAGAGAGACTGAGAACCTACTGAGAATAGGTTGTTCAATTGAATTAAACTATTAATATTGTTTCAGTATAACTTTAGGAAGGTATACTTAAGGTATACTTAAAATATACATAAATGATAAATTTAAAAACATAATTATGGTCATGCGGTCAAAAAGTCATCCACGTACCTAATTCTAATGTATTTCTTCACATTGCAAAAAGAAAATTCGTGTACTGTATAAAAATAAAGTACTACTGCGCAAGTACCCATAGAACATTTAACGTGTGCGTTGTTTGCTTAGAACGATTAATGGCCAAAAATTACGAAGAAGCTTTAATTTACCGTTTTAGCTTGACACACTGCGTTATTTGTAAGGCAAATGCGTTCTTTAGGGTTATTAGCAGTCTGCGCGGACTGTCCACGTGCTGCATGCGTTATAGCGCTAAATGTAACAGCCTTATATCATTTTGGCCACGCAATTTGACGTAATAACGAATTACATGAGCAGGCGCACCGCCACACGAAACTGCGGACGAGGAAGCACCCGACCGTTACTTAAACGTGATAACCATCCAGCCGAAACTATTGTGTAATTTTATATATGTTTATACCATACTGGGGTAGAATTCTGCTGATGATGGATGGGTTAGGTAAGCAAAATCCTGTCCCGATAATTGCTGTGCGCCGTAGAAAATTATGATAGCAAGATGTGTTCGTTTGATTTCCAGTTTTGTGTTTACTGTTGTGTACGCTTTGTTACAGTACATGGAAAAGTCCGGTTATTATTTTCCATTTTAACAAATATGTCGTCTTTCAGTCGTAATGTATGGGTTTAATGAAATGAAATGAAATGAGAATATTTATTTCAGACCAAGAACACAATAAATTGATACTAGTCCATATTTTGTTAGTAGTTATGTACTTATATCTATGTGAGTAAAATTTGAAATTATTATTATGTTTTTGGACATGCATGTACGACCAATGCTTCAGGATTTGGCTATCCACTCTGTTCGATACCACGTTCAGAAACGTGTTGGTACTGTCCTTTACCCGCGACCACACGGAGGCCGTTCTTTTGCGAAGCACCGCTTGGAAACCGTCCGTGCTGTGGTCGGCGAACATGCCGGAAGCACTGCACCGCCATGGAAGCCCCACCAAACCCCGAAACGCGTTGTTATACTGGACGCGCAGAGCATTATAGGCTTTTTTAGTGTAATTGCTCCACAGGTTGCACGTGTATAGCGTTTGGCAATAGCTTTTAAAAAGTGTGATTTTAACTTCACGTGAGCATCGTACAAACCTGCGAGAGAGCATATTACCCCTCACCGACAATGCTCTGCGCTCCCTATCCATGTCCATATCATCATTTAATTTTTCATTGACCCAATGACCCAAGTACTTAAATTTGGACACCTGCTGTAGGACGGTTCGAGTGATCGGAGGAACAGAGTAGGTTTTAGTCCCAGCCTTAAAAACTAGTAGTTCGCTCTTCTGAACATTGTACTTGAGCCCATGGGCCAAAGCATACCGTTCACATATGGTCAATAGTGACCTCACGGAACTGATTGAGGGGCCCAGAAGCACCATGTCATCAGCATAGCTAATATTATTCATAAAAACACCATCCACTGAACAACCGACCCCAGCACTGCTGAGCTCCTCAATCAGTCCATTTACATATAAATAAAATAGAGTAGGTGAAGTTAAGTTAATATACACTATTTTTGATTTTGCTACCAATACGTTTTATATTTAAATAGACAGTTTCAAATATTTCCGCATTTCTTTAAATATATTTTTTTAGTAGGTCTGGGTCCGTCAATCGATTTTTCATTAGGAAAAATCATTTAGGTATATATACTGTAGCATATATACCTAAATAAATATTTTTTGTAATATGAGAAAACTTTATGGATCGCCTGCCACCTATATCGGGGTATATCGGATTCATGTCGATTTAAAACCTTTCTTTGTTCTTCAGTCATGGCTATGTCATTTGTGAAATTCGTGGCGACTGATGTTACCTTTCCTTAATACCTACCAACACGTAACAACATAATCCTTACCAGTAAATTTTCAACAACACCTTTAATTGGAACTAAATTAAGATAAATAATTAAATGAATAATATCTCATGAATATTAATACCTATTGAACTCTTTCTTTTAAAACTTTATTTTCAGATAACACCAATTTGTTTATCCATGTAGAGCAATTTATATACATTTTTTAAGACATAAGTATAAAATACGTTTATAATAATTCAGTTAAGTAGATAAATGGAATTTATTTAAGAGTTTGCATATACAAGATCCTAAATATTTCATATAAATGGGTGAATATTGTGTTGCACGGCTCCGGCTATTGTGAAGCGACTATGTGAAAAGCGCGTATATAGGTAGTTTCCAGTAAAATAATATAAATATAACAGAAGTAACGTTTAAAACGATGATAGAATAGTTTTTTTTCTAAATTAGTTACATATTAACTTAGCATAACATACCATCAGGTCTGTTTTACATAAAGGCGTAGTTTCAAGTACTGGTGTATACCCACCCAGTTCGCCGATACGTTTAGGTCCCATGTACTTAATAGGGGGCGAGTGCGGTACAAGTGCAAACGCCGAGCTGCTTCCGACAATTTCATCGAACCTACGACCGCGACCACTATTCTAATGAGGTATATGTATATTGATTATATTATTCATTTCATTTATTAATTACGTAAATCTATTTCTGTGTAATGTACATAAAACTAAACGTTTGCGGTTCATTATGACTATATAGGTGCGTCTTCTCATTCATATTGCGAAATTGTACCTCGTGTTGCGACCACCTCGAGCGCTGGACAAACACCAAGAAGGTCGTATGCTCCGTTTTCACGTCAATGCTAATTGTCAATAATGTGTATTAAATAATGTTCTAGTAGGATTTAGAAATAACAGGAAAAGTTACTGAGATTGTTTGTTTTAATTGACTTTCATAATATACTATAACTGTATTACTAAAGGCAATGTATTGAGGTTGGGGGTAAGCTAATGCCATTAACTGGGGACAAATTTGACCTTTAAAATCCAATTAGGATTTTTCTGAAAAACCCAATAATACTTTGCCGAACAATCGAACTCTCCACCGTCTAGACCAATGAGGTATAATTATTAAAAGACGATCGGTCTCATAACACATAGGTATTATCACCCCGTATTCTCCGAAGAGCTAGGCAAACGTTACTTATGTATACCTATAATTCATCGGTGTCTTTAGATCTCGTATAATACAGGGCAGGCCTATTGCCATTGGCTGAGCTACTAAGAATTTTATTTAAAAAAATTACACTACTCGACCTAGGAATCAAGCACAGAAAATCTAGCGTGGACTTATTATTATATTCTATATCCATTATCTATATACATAATGTATGGTGACCTCTCACGTGTATACCCACGAGTTACACTATCACTCAACAGGTTTTCGAGAATCCGTGGAATATTTAATAAGGATATTTTTTTCGCGTAAAATTAACGACAGTTCTATTTATTGTGCTTTTGTAGTGGAAATTAAAAATAAAATAATACAAAAGTTCTTACGTGGTACCTACACATGATTGTACCTTCCATATTTTTATTACTAATTGAAGGAAGCACACTAAGTACAACCAAATAAGATGTAGGCGTGCCTCTCTTAAATTTTAATAGTTGACTGTAATTATGCTAATTTAGCCTGTTATCGCATTATCTGCCTAACATTCTCCTAACTATATAATATACTAGCTTAAACCCGCGGTTTCACTCGCATCTCAAAGGACTTTTGGAGACAACAGGTAGCCTATGTCCGTTTCCAGGGTCTATCTCTATACCAAAATTCTTCAAAATTGTTTCATCAGTTTAAGTTTTAAACGTAACAAAATAGATAGATAGAGTAACTTTCGTATTTTAGTTTGCCTAACAATAGGGGTAAAGGGATGACCCCGAACCCAAATTCATAACCATCTGCTTATTTCATTCATTAGTTCGAACAAACAACATAAAAGTGGAAGTTTAGCATTTATAGGACTGGTGCCTTCTGTAAGACGGTCGGGGCTGACTTATGCACCTGCTCTCGGAGGCACAAGCATCATGCATATCTAAGTCTGTACTGTGTGACCCGTACCGAGACCGATCACTCACGGTTAGCTTTTCATGATGTAAAATACTATCTAATGGTTAAGTACGTGAGCAAGGAGTTGTTTTGTTATTTCAACGTATACATGCATCATGCAGCAGTTAAACCCTTACGTGGGTTTAGCTGCGCGTGAAAACAAAAACAGGTTTGCACGTTATTAGCTCAAGTACTTTTGTGTTTGTTTAATGAAAGAGGTAAAAGAACTATGATACTAGCTATTTAACTCGCCATAACTATCTAAATTTGAGAGTTCTATATGTCAATATGAAAAAAGGAACCCTTATCTTGTAGAGTCACTTCAAGCCAGAACAGTCTGTCAAGAGTCAAGACCCTTTTTCAGGGACACGTAGAGGCATCAAGTTAGAATTATATCAAATATTCACGTCTCTGTCCCGTGGAGCTGTAAAATAGTTTTCTTCTGAGTTAATGTAATAAAAAATACGGCCATTTATCAGGCCATTAATTTATCATATCGATGCATCGGAGGATAATAGTTCAGTGCTTTCATAGCTAAAGTTCTGAAAGAAGTTCTTCTTAACTTAACATCAGCCGTAGTAGTAAGTTTGTGCGGAAGGTTCGGTTCGCGAATCAGACTCGCACTTGCCAGGTTATTAATAATGCGAAAAATTATCATCAACCATCTGCCGCCCTGGACTCCAACACATATTTTCTGCGGATAACCCAAGTCTTAATTAAGTTATTGAAACAATTCTGTTGTCTTAATTTAGTTGTTGACCTTTTGAATAACCCTTGTTATTGGGATGTTTTTGGGTAGCTATTTGAACATTTTGAAAATCGAAGTTACGTCATCTGGTTATTCTATTTATAAAACAACATTTCTTAAATATATATTGGCTAAGAATTGTCATTGATATTATCTACTTTTTTAATGCAATGACATTGACCTTCATGTAATACTCAGACTACGGCATGAGGCAACACTCTCTATCAAAGGATTTCCATAAACACGTAGGTTTAAGGTTAAGACCACAATCGCAGACTCCACTTACATTCTATAACAATATCTGTAACTTGTTGGCATATTGAGATCTACTTTCAATTTGTGGTTATTTTTATAAGGACCAACCATATTAACGTAAATGCGTTATTTTTAAAATAAGTTCCTAATTAACCAATTTTAAAAGATACGCAGGCAGGCATTCTTTAAACTAATGCAACAATTATTAGGGTTTTTATACTACATGTACTGTCATGATATTTTTGTGAATATTTGATAAGTGTATAAGTGATAAGTATATTTATGAATATATAAAGATAATAATCAAGTAATTGCCATAACCGAAATTAGGAAATAAACGAAAACCAGTCGTTAATGTACCGATAAAATCTTTGTATTATTTACTATCCAGTATTTAATTAACGAAGGGACGTCTGTCTTGTACGTGCGTTTTCCTTGAACCCTATGAAACGCGAGTCGGTCGGTCGCCCTCCCCTGTGGCATCGCAGTGCAATCTATAAAAGAATTGGACACCAGCTTATTGTCATCGGTGTGTCAGTGGCTGCAGCAGTGCTGTGTTGTGTGTACGTTAATATATCGCCAAGGTACTTACGCAATATTTTTTGTCCGAATCAGTGTTTTGGTAGAGTGAGGCATCGTATCATAGTGCGATAGGGTAGACAAAAACATAAAGCGACAGGTGTTCAGGTGTTCCTGATTATCAATAATCGACACAAAACATAATTATTTAATAATAATTGGCTAATTTAAACATTACGAACGATTAATTAAAGTTACCGAAAAACCTCGAAGGCTTTGCCCAGAAGTGGGACGCAAAATAGCGTATCAAAAACAATTATCATCTTTATAATTAATCGTGGAATATTTTAGTGCTTTCCGTTTTTTTTTTGCAATCCGTGTTATTTATTTACTATCTGTTATAATTTGACGTTTATAAGCTCGGTGAGATTGATGGCTCATTTACATTCGCTATGAATGCGGCGCACCTGAAGCTCACGTGTCGGCGGTTAAAATATGATTGAACAAATGAATAATTCATTATATTGATCGGATTTGACGTAGGTACCACTACTACAAAATTGTAACTGAAAATTCATGTCACTTTGCATTTCTGAAATATTTTTCATACTTTGGTCGTTATTTCAAAATTCACGTAGTTTCTTTGGTATTTTTGTGTGCATCAGTCGATAGGTAGCGAAGCAAATGTTTTCTCCTCGGCAGCCGCAACCGGATCGCCAAGGAGATGGCTAGGAAATGTTGAACGAAAACCAAATAGAAATGTCTCAATTTCCGTTGGAACGCTTCTTAGCGAAATTGCAACATTTCTTTTTAAGAAAATTTTTGTACCGGAATATACTATGTTTATGTGATTTTTTAAAACGAATGACAAATAATATTCATGAAGACTTTAGTATTTTAGTATATTGATATTAAACAGTTTTGTAATTTGAGGTGGGTTTGTTTCTATAAATATTTACGGTGAGCATTGAATTGACCTCTCAATCATAACGAGTATTTAGAGTGAACGCATCTTAGTAGTTCTAATAAATATCTGGCCTAATTAATAAGATGAAGATTTTCGATATATAAATACGGCCAACTCCATTTTACTGACGATACGCGAGATACAGAGAAACAGAAGCTGGTTGCGTATAAATATTGAGACTATTATGATTTGGGCTTTATATACTAGTTTTATGCGGATAAAACCATTAATGTGATATTACCATGTGAGACTGGGAATGTCTACACGATTTAATGTGCGGCTTCTCATTTTCTACGCACTGCATTACGGTTGAAGACTAATATTGATATCATGTGATTTATGCAAATTAGCGTCAGATAAGCTGTTATACAATCAATAGTCTTCAAATAGAGCAATAACGGTACTAATATGAATATACTTTTCTATTCCATTCTATTCTATTCTATACCTACTATACCTACTATAGGTTGGTATTAAGTATATAAGAGGTTATCGCAGGATAAATATATCGTATATAGGTCGAGATGGTATAGGTCGTCTAAAGACGTGGAGATGAGTACGATGTTGAATATTTTCTAAAGGAAGAGGCAGACCACGCGGCACTTGTTGGAACAATATCAAGAGATGGAACAAGACCTTACTATTCAGATAATATAACCAAGATAAGAGTTCTCTAACGCAAATGCACAGGGTGACCCGACCCCGAATGAACTGGAAATTTGGGTTGGAAAAAAAGGAAGAGACCACATTAAGTAACGTCATTAATATTATTATTGCATCTGTGGAATATCCAGTTATTGAAATGCAATGTAAAGGCAGACAGGTGATTTTAAAAAGATTCCTAAAATAGCGATTTGGCGGGCGGCACAAGTTACCCTATTAGGTAAAGTTATTCAATCAGATGGACTAGGTAGCAACTTGAATCAGAAAGAAAGAAAGAAAGAAAGAAAAATATTTATTTTGTTCTCACATATACACATTATTAAAATAAACAGCAATAATAACTACAACTATACTATACTTAAAACTAAACAATAATAATTCAAACTACGAAAATGTTGATGCGTGAGAACAAAAAAGGACCCTAGCTCAGCATAATGCCACTTCATTACAATGAATGACGTAGCGCTGGTATTCTGCTAGGGCCTTGAGCGATATCACGGACATCAGACGGCTAAAATATTGAAATAGAAAATAATAAATGGAAGAATAATAATAAAATAAATAAAAAAAAACAAAAAATGTATATTGGCTAAAATTCGGTACTAGTAGCCATGCCATAAAACTAGATAAAAAATAAAATAAAAACTCTATGACGACGCAATGGGTACGCCCGCGGGGTTCACACTGGTTTCAAAAGATAGGCTTTTCCAAAGGCTTTTCTCGGAATTCTTGAAGCCTGGTGCTAGTGCTAGTGCGAATCACTTATGTTTAACTTTATGATGACAATGTTTGTTTTTGTTCAGAAACGTGTGAACCTATTACTTATTGTAAATGGCCTTCCGGCTTCTTAATAATGTTTAAACAGAACGTTATTACCCGACTATTTGATGCAGATTTCAAGGCCTCCGATATTAATTACGAGGAAATTGTTGAATATCGTCCTGTTGATAGACTTGGTTTTAAAACGAAGTAGGCATAGGGTAAACAATAAACAAAATGTCAACTCAGTGTTTCTAGTTCCTGTTTGAAAGTTGTTTTGTTAGGTATATCTCGATTTACACTATTAGTGACTTATTTTATATAGTGATTTTATCCTTTACGAACGATTCTATTACTGTGTTTTTATAAAACTGATTACATTTTAAGTTTAAATTTTTAGTTAATCTTAATTTTAGTTGTAACTAGTTTTCTCAGTAAGTGAATTTATGTAATTCTTAATGAGAAATAAAGCTCTTAAACCTAAAACATTTTAGTACGTTATAAGTATTTTACGTTTGGCAGTTTATTTATTTATTAAGCGTATCCCTTTATCTTAAAACTTCCTTTTATTTTTTTTCCTAGAAACCTCAACCATGCAGACCTCAACGATCGTAGTCCTCGCGTGCCTTATTGCGGTAGTGGTTGCGCAGGCGCATCAGGAACCACAGTCAGTCGATGCGGCACACGAGTCCATCTTTGACACTCCTGCACACGACAGGAGTTCCAGAAATAAGAGAGGACTATTGCTGCTGAAAAAGAAATTAATACTAGGTGAGTGCAATTCGTTCGACTTTCCTTGAAACTATTTTTACACTATTTGGCATTATCTTATACCTACTAGTTGTCCGCCCGCGGCTTCGCCCGCGTTTAGTATACGTTTATCACTTAGGGGTATAAAAATTGATAGTAGCCGATTCTCAGACCTACTGAATATACATAGAAAATTTCATAAATATCAGTCAAGCTGTTTCGGAGGAGTATGGTAACTAACATTGTGACACGAGAATTTTATATATAAGATATTATCAGCATGTTTTCGTAAAGATCCGACTGTCGACTAAAAGCAGAGATTTAGGAAGGTAATGCTTATTATATTAATATAATGTTTTTTGTATGTACAAAATTTTACATAGCAGCATACTAATTACTTCTATACTATCACGCCTGTATGCGCCCTATAGGCAGAGGCAGAGGTGTAATTAATGTACATCACACACTCACTGGTATGTTATAGGGGTCGAGCCTATTGCCAACCACAAGTCCAGTTTTATAGAAAACCCCAATAACAATTAACCAGTAATTACTTTCATGACTGGAAGCCTCTGAGTTCCGTATAACTGATATTTTGTTAAATGTCAGCATGACAAGATAAAATCCACAAAAATGAACATGTACTGTTAATTGGAATTGTTTAACAATGTCTTTATTAAATGCTTTATGTAAACGTATTTTTGTGTTAAATCAAATAGCAATGTTCGATGACCATTCTAAGTCAACGTTTGGCAAACATTTTTCCTTTTAGAATGTAAAACAAATATGAATAATTTTCTTAGCTTGTCCCGTAGAAAAGACGACACTGCTTGTTCGCAATGCTGAATTCTCAGAAATTTATAAATAAATCGTGGGTTTGTTGAAATAGGTACGTATTGCATTGCATTGTAAGTCAAATACAAATTAATTGCTATTGCCAAAAATCAAATATGTTATTACCGGCGTATGTTAACATTTAATTTTAACATACCATCAAGGTAGCATTTAAGATGATTTAGCTAATCAGGTCATTGCCATATTTGCTGTATTTGTTACCTTCTGTTTGTTTCTCATCGTCACCACTAGATGACGTATCTCGCATGATTCGGCTATACATTTTTTACACATTTGACGTTGCCGCTAGTGTCATTGCCATGTAATACGTAATATGTTTAAGAAACAATTTACCATGCATCCTGTGTACATTACCAAGTTATAATACGAAAAATATTGAGGTAAATTTGTGTGGGAACACATTGTTTAGCGTTAGCATTTCCTAACGTTGCACGACAATTGATTGGGAATAGGTACAATTGCTGATAATGGCTGTCTGTCATACAATAATTATTTATTAAAGCTAGCAGTTAACTAAGTCGCTTGTTAGGAGAGGAAATTAAAAATTAATTGTTGTTCTTATAAAATTGCGTGACTTCTTTACTTGTTTAAGACATGGTATTAGTATTATATCAGGATTTTATTATTATTACAGTAGTGTGAGGCGAAATACTGATTTTAAGTGATTCATTGTTAATGTATCATAGAAAGTACTGTTTGTTATTTATTACCCGAAGAACTAACGTATACCTTTTTTAAATTTGCCAGTACCGTACCGTATCACGTTTTTTTGTTATGTAAGTAAGGACGTGCGACCAAACCTTGAGTTAAGCGGTAATAGAATTATTTAGTTATGTAAACAGCCAACCGAATAGATGCTGAGAATTCTAATATGTACTCAGAGGTAAATCAAATTAACCTATATTTAGAGATAAGAATCGAAATCGGTTCTTAAACTTACAAACTTTACCTCTTTATAATATTAGTATAGATAAAACAAAGTTGCCCGCTGTTTGTACGCTTAGATCACTTAAAATACGCAACGAATTTTAATGCAGGTTTCAGCAATAGATAGAGTGATTCAAGAGAAAGGGTTGTATGTAGCATACTTGCATATTACTTATAGCAGAGAAAAGCATGCAGGCGAAGCTGTGGGCGGAAAGCTAGTATTACGTATATACTTGATAAATTCATTATTACCGTTTCTTTTCCGTAGTCAAGTCGTAATAGTGTATTAGGATGGTACGTTCCAACGATTAATTACACTAATACACGATTGTATTTTTTTACCAGGTGCTTTGGGTCTGAAAGCAGCAAAAGTAGGAGCTGCTGGAATAGTGGGTGCTCTCGCCCTGAAGGCGAAGGCGAAACCTAAGACCATTGCAACACACTCCTACTATCACCACGGGTAAATTTATCTTCAATAAATGTACAGTAACTAGTGCATCAGGTTATATAAAACTGTAAAATGATTTTAAACCTCAAAATATTAATTATTAAGTTCAAAATCTGAGATAATTTTACATTTTGTGGTAACCTGATGTGCTGGCGACCATGCCATTTTAAAGCCCAGGGAAAAGATACATACGATCAGACATCTTTGAAAAGATGTCTCAAGAGTCTATATTTTAATTATGAAGATTTTTTTAGAGTCTATATTTTATAATTTAAACTAGTGTCAGATGAGAAGCAATTTGAATGTGAATGAGAACGAGGTCATCGAACTTTATGTCCCCTAATTTAATTATCAGATAAATTCCGAGGTATTTTTGGTGGGAAATATTATTCGTAATTATTTTCAACTATGTGACACATCATTCGGTAGACAAAGTAGTGTATCCAATACTGGTAACCAAGTTAAAATACCTATGTTTTTTTTTGGGACATCTACAGTATAAATCATATAGGATCGTCGAATCTTGCAGAAAAGGGGATGGGATATACCCGGAACTGAATGAAATAAATGTATACAAATGTATATCGAACAATGATATTGCTTAGCGGATTAGTTTTATTCATACTTGTGGTAACTTTATTTTGTCTGAATACAAAACATAACATGTTAATATTTTCTCGCTTAGCATTAAGTAGATATTGAATGGTTTATTTGAGTGGCGCTTTGGAAAAACATGAATAAGTTGTCGATACATCGACTTTAATATATTTATAAAATACTTATTTCCAAGAAAGTCAATGCCAAGTCAACCTTATTAAATCTATTACCAACTTATACCTTAAACCCAGCAAATGAGGCTACACAATAGTTTAGTAAGCTAAAGCGAGAAGTATTTCTTTACAGTGGGTTCGGATCTAAATTATTTTCTCCCCATTGAGTTTTCTCCGTTTGAAAACAATAAAATACCACTTTTTTATGAATGAGTAGGATATATATCCGATTTGAGAATAATCGCTATAACTTTGAATTAAAAACGTCAAATTCAAAAATTAATAATCATAACTGGTTTTCAAAGTCTACCTATCAATAGAGAATTTCTATAGAGTTTATGCTTAACAATAAATGAATGTGAGTTAGTTCAGAAGCAATAGCGTTTCATTAAATATATTTGTGATTAATGCGAATATTTAGTTGTATAATGTTTTAGACACACACAAAATTGCATTAGATTCATTATTGGAAGTCGTCGAAGTCTATTGGCGACTTCTTAATTTTATTTCAGATATTGTTAATGTTTTATGCATTTCGTGACTGAAGACTGCACAAGATAATACATGCATTGAAATCGAAATTATTTTATTTGTATTGTGCAGGGATCTACCGCTGATAATCAGGTATTGAGTCGTGGCGACTTCCAGTCCATGTAGTCTACGTACAATGAATGGCAGAGAAGTTTCATGTCAGTTACCATTTTAATGTTTTTAATTTTTTCCGCACATGTAAAAACGCTGCCTGCACCGCACTTACGCATGAGTATTTACGTCTTTTAGTTTACCGACTTTTTTGATATGCGAATTAAATCGTTAACAAAACCTACATTTTTATTTAGTTTAATTAGGTTAATTTAATCGAGTTAATTGATTGTAGGTACATGATAATTAAACATGTCCTGAGAAATTTGCAAAAAAAATATGTTTTGTTCCATCGAATACAGCAGTGATGCATGCTCGTTTGTAAGGGTCTAGTACACACTGGTGCTTTTGAGAGTAAATAATAATGTTCAAACAAAACCTTTTGGAATTTCCTACGCCAATGACATAGGCACCAATGTGAGGAACTTGGCAAACACATAAAATGTTCAGTCGTGCAACACATACTTACATTAGCACAACTGTTTGTCTGACTGTCAAGTTGCGGAATACGTAAATGCATTGTGCAAGAAATTGCCGTTTTATTATTTGAATGGTTCGTTTAATTGACTGAGATACGATGACGAATGACTGTTATTTAATTGTGTGTTGAAGGTCAAAGTACCTACTAAGGGAGTACTCTTAGTACTGATTTTTTTATTTCGCAAGGGTCAAGTACGATCAAGATGATGCACAAAAGATGAAGATTGTCGGTACTTATACGAGAAAGATAATAGAATAAGCCATTAGCAAAGAGATTTAATAGTAGTAGTGTATTAAATGTATTTGGTCATTAATATGGATTGAGTAAGATGTCATCAGATATGTAATTTTAATCTAGTATGAATGGACAAAATAAACAAATCATATTCATTCATGGCTTTACAAAGAGATGGCACATAAGCGTTAATTTCTTTAAAAAGTAATGAAACAACGCCTGTACGTTACCTTTGAACCTTTTGCAAAATTGCTAATTAATATTTGGTATTTTAATGACAGTCACATCCTCTTAATTAAAAAAGTTTTATTTATACGGTAAATATTACTAAACCGGTATACCATTTCCATATTTCACCGTGTGATTTTTGAATAGTGATTAGCGGAATATATCCGACGAGTGAGGTGGATACGATAGGTAGGTAAAACCATAGAATATGTGGAATGCGGATTTGATGTTTGTGTGATAAAAGAGTGGAGATTAAAAATCGTTCATCCATATACGTAACATATATTCTTAGCTTATTATTTATATGCTAGAAGACAAGTTATAAACAACTCTATTTAATTATATATTTATTTTCCACTCTATTTCTTAATCTTTCCAATATATCACGGATGTTTACAACTTTATGTTTAAACACCTTTGCACATATATATTATATATACTTTCGTGTTTTATATTATTTGAGATACTTAGTGTGATCTTTTAAAATAGAATATCATTAATTTATTCATGAATGGTATAAACATAGACATTTTTGTAATATTTATGTTGGTAAAGTTCCTTCCAGTTCCAGCTACAAGAAGAATATCTTATGTTAGTAGTGCTTATTCAAGATATAAACGCTGTCTGTGATCCAGGTCACTTAGGGTTTTGTTAGAAAACCCACGCACGCTTGCACATCCCTTTAGTATAAGACGTAGTGATTGTCTAGTATAGAAGTCTTGTTTACCTAAAACAGGAACCTTAAAATGATGATGATTATTGATATAAAAATTAATAATATCACTTTTGCACAATTTATAGATGACCTCATCCAAAAATGTTTCTGTCGACTGCCGAAATGGATATTAACACACCCATGTTTCAATGGTTAAGCACTTGATAATAACATAAGGAAACCAGCAAGAGATAAACTTATATGAAACTACAAATTGAAATGTCCAACCCCAATGTAAAGTACGATGTCATCAATAACCGATTTTTATCATTTTTCAGTTGGTGATTGTCTGCACTGGGGATTTTCTTATAACGCATCAAGTGTGACTACGTTCTAAGAGAAGCCATGATGATGTGTAAAATAGTATTAACTGCTAAGATTAGTTATGATCTAAAAGAGGCTTTTATGTGATGGGTATTTAGATAAACGGATCATTACATATAAGTGAAAGTGTAATGTTAGGTGACATGTATCGCTTGCATTCGAGTAGATTCTTTATAAATTAATTCAGCAATGCTCGCGCCAAGAGATGGCAGATTTTACGTTGTGTCCACAATTTACTTATTACTTCGCGGTTTATTTAGTCATGACATCGATCAGTTGCTGCATATCACTATTTTAGACGAAGGTACCATCCTACGGAAGCAGGAAATCTAGGTGGTTAAATAAATTGTTTTGTAAATCTTGACCTACGCCACGCCATACTTTAGCAGTATTTTTATTATATAAATATTATATATTTCAAACAACTAATGCAGAATCTATCGTATGCAAGCGGTATAAATCAAAAAGGTGACAAAAAAAATAGAAAACCCGATCTGTATTATTATAAATGAGCTTAGAACTACCCATAGTTTCTATTGAAATGGTACAAATGGCTACATGTCAATCTAAACATATCCAGAATAAGTTGACCTTGCCTATATATACTTTGAATATAGTAAGAGGTCAAGTTATACTGGAAGTGAAAAGCTTGAAGCATAGCCTTGCGTCCCACGTAAAATATATCTTAATTAGTAAACAGAAGCGCACGCGCAGAGTACATTCGGGTTCACTATTTATTATGTCATCATTCTCACGTACACTTACCTTATATATAAATGCTATGTTACATAAACCTAAAATTAAATATAAGTAAATGTTTGAAGGAATGCCATAGTAGATATTTTAGTAGGCTGTATAATTTCCACATCGCGTTAAACTTACTGACTGAATGTTTAAATGCCTCATTGCGTTTTGGTTGTAGAAAATATAGCATAAAGTTAAATAATGCTAATATATTTTAAGCTATAGTATTCATAATGTTTGGGTTGAGCTCACACTAGAAACTTTTTTAATCAGAAAATGTTGAAAAGTTAAAAATTGAATGTAAATATTAACATGCCATGTAACACTGAGTGGTTAAATAATGGAGAGTTTTAACCATTTTGTAACGATTAAATGATAAAGTGGTTACGATTGTTTTTATTTTGTGTATATCTTGTTAGATGTCTTTTGTTTAAATAATAAAAAACGTTCAGAGAATATAGGCGCGGTGGTATGTTATGTATGTTAAAGAACAAGAATATGGGAATGAAAGGTACAGGTTGTTCGAAATAACTTGGCTAGTCTGAAGTTAGCCGTTCCGAATTGTCGTACTGCTAAAATTACTTAATTAAGTGTGTTATACATAAATAAAGAAATTAGCAAAGAAAATAATTACGAATGCGAAATATTTACAACCCCAATTGTCTTTATACTACAAACTCATTTGCAGACAACTTCAGACTAGTCAAGTTATTTCAAACAAACTGTAGCTAAGTGGTCTAGTATAACTTTTGTTTTACAAAGTTTATAAAAACATACCATACCATCACGCCTGTATTCCCCGAAGGGTTAGGCAGAGGTGTACTAATGTACACCCACATTTCGCCGGTATGTTTAGGTCCCATGTAATAGGGGGCGAGCCTATTGCCATTACCGGGCACAATCCAGACTCCGAGCTGCTACTGAGAATTTCATAGAAAAACCCAATAACACTTCGCTCGACCTGGGGATCGAACCCAGGACCTCTAGCGTAGCAGTCGCGCTTAGGACCACTAGAACAATGAGGCAAAAACAGCTACGTCATTTATCAACCTTTGGTCACTTTTTAACCGGTCTGAAGAAATTAACAGTCCTTACCATTAAAATTCCCAGCACATTAATTTTATTTATAAAAATCCTTACACTTAAGTCCCGTTACATGTTATATTACGATGAAATTGATTACTCTGTAATATATGGCTTTAAATTTGTGATTTAGTAAGAATTTATAAAACAACTAGTGAGTTGCCCGCGGCTTCGCCCGCGTTATCCCGCGGGATAATGAATAGTCTCCGTTAATCGAGAATAAAGCTTTCTAATGGTAAAAGAATTATTAAGCAACAAACAAATATTTCCTCTTTATAAATTTTGAATTATGGGATGAATTGTATAAAATACTGCTTCATTAGACTAGCGGTCCTGAGCGCAACTGCTACGATTAGACTAGATTGAACTTATTGAGTTTTTCTATTCTATAAATTCTCAATAGCAGCTCGGAGTCTGGATTTGTGCCCGTTTAATGGCAATAGGCTCGCCCTATATTACATGGGACCTAACATACCGGCGAAGTGTGAGTGTACATTTGTACACCTCTGCCCAACCCTTCGGGCAATACAGGCGTGATGTTATGTTAATGTTGCATAAACGAAAAGAATTTTCTCAAAGAATACAGGTTTGAGCGATGATGTACAGCACCTGAGGTGTATTAGCTTCTTATAATTATTATTTGCTAAAGAGTTGATGGCAGGCTGGAAAGGATTGGATACGGAAAGCTCAATATTGATCAGAATGGCGTGAGACTTGCATCCACCATTGGATGACATCAGGTTGAAGAAGACGAAGAAAGCGTTGATTAACCCGTAGATCACAATTATCCCACGCCAATTAGCCCAGGTTCCTTATGGTGAATTGTTTAAATTGGTTCAGTATTTACAGAGTTTGTCGATTACAAACAAACAAACTAATATTTCCTCTTTACAATATTACTATATAAGTATAGGTAAGTTACAAGTCGTTATTAGTATTTTTGATAAAAAACAATATGTATATTGATAAAAAAATATTTTTTTACGCAGATGTGACTATATTAATTATCCTTCTGATTTAGCTTTCGTTAGTGAGCACAATTAATAATTTTAAAAAAAATTATAGGCGTAAACAAATGAGAATGCTTACTGGCGCGTATTTATGATGATGTATTTCTTTTCTTTTTTATTAGTACTCGTACATGATTTTATTTCGTTATAATTATGTTTATAATGACGTCATTGATGACTATGTATCCAGTCGTTGAGAGTAAAATGGTAAAATACCTATATTCTTATCTTCTACAATTTTACTCTCAATTACCGGCATTTACCGGACTTTGATACCTAAATACTTATGTTTTTTGTTACGTTGAAAGACGTTTGTAATGATCTGTGATGTCAAAATTTAGACTGTGTAGTTTTGAGCATGCTCAAATCATTTATTTAGTGTTAAGTAAATTATACGAACACTTCTAGTTATTTACATGGACGCACGCAGCGGTTTTTAGGTCAGTAAAGAACTTGCGTGTTAAATATCCACAAGGATTAAGCATCAAGGTTTAATTAAATAAATTATCTCAGTTACCAATTACCTACTACACAATGATCAATATTAACCATTTAATAACAGATATAATCTAATGCATGTGGTAAATATTTTAAAAGTAAAGCATTTACATAAGAAATCCCAAACTGTTTTAGCTAAGGAATTTATAGTAATTTCTATAATATTATTTATAGTAGATATAGCAAGTTCGAGGATACTTATGGACAGGTCAAAGTTAATTTTAAAGCGCGATCCGTTGATGTGTCGTTGACATTACGCAACCAGTTTTAAGCCAGTGACACACGTAGCTTTAATATGTATATTAACATGTAAAAATAGATTGGTCTACAATACACACGGGCACATAATACATCCGTAGGCCAAAATATTTGGTATATTCTGATGTATTTAATCTTATCTTAATATTATTTTATAGGTGATCGTTGGAAACATGTGGAATGCCACATAACTTTTGACAATAACATTGTGATTTACCAGAATTTAAAAATAGATCTACAAATAATTAACTTCTGTTATTTTTATAAGTGCCTTTATAATTTTTGTCCTAAAATCTATTTAATCTATTTCAGCTGACTATTAATTTTATTCAAGGAGGTTAAAGAAACCATTAATTTTACTAAAAAAGGGTATTTGAAATGCTTTGTAATTTTTATTAAATATGAAACACGAGACCAAATTCCGCCCGCACCGCCCCGCGCCGGCGGCGAACGACGCTGTCTTTGACAACCATAGGTACCGTTATAAATGATTGTATCTATTTGTATGACACCTTGAACTTGAACTTGTTTAAGTTTTGAATTAACCCATGCGTCCGAAAATGATTATTATCTAAGAATTCAGATAATAGAAAAAAGAGCTGCGAATTCTTTTAAACTTAATATTAATCAAATAAAAATGAATCGCCGAAATGTATGTACGCACATAACTTCCGCCGGACCTGCGCCAAATTTAATAATTATTTTTTTATGTTCGTTATTGTCAGGACAAGGTAAAAAGAAAATAAAAAAAAAACATATTTTTTTTAAGTTTCATAATATGAAGTTTGCCGGGTCAGCTAGTTGACAAATAAAAAAATTGCTTTTCTCTAGGCATATATACCAAACATTTATTATAGATTTTTAAAAATTCTTACCAGATTTTTAAATTATCAAATAATTCCTGCCGACAGCCCTCGGTCGATTTGCACGAAATGGATCCGTAAAGCATACATGGTGCGTTTTTCTTTCATCTTTGCAGCCGTATGAAAACATTCGTGCTTTCTTACATAATACGGTTCCTTCTAAATTTTTCAGTACCAAGATACGGTAAGCGCTGGATTGTGTTCTTTGTAGCAATGTTATGGGGCAATCTATTAAAGGGAAGCTCGCGAATACACATGTTTTTTTGTCATTGTAATCCAAAGCTGTATCTTGTCTTGGGAAAATAATTGTTTTATGAAGCTTTGCTGTTTTTGCACTCTGCTTTTATTCAGATGGGATTGGTCTGGTGAATTGAATAAAATTATGAATATTTTACGTGCAGTTTTTAAAATGCTGCTGATACCGTTTTAAATAATTATGTGTAAGTATGTTCTTTTATTGTAAAAGGGATCAGTGTCGGATTGGTTCGGTAATATTGCCGAATCCGTACTTTAATGTTTGCAAGTAGGTACTTATGATTTTTTATATAAGGTTTCAACACCAAGTTGCTTAAAGCCTTTGAGCAGCATTGACCACAGGTCTTAAGATTATGAATTGTATACTAACTACTTATATTAAAAACTTTTATAAAAGAAGTTAGAATGACTTAGTAAAGAATTTAAAAAAAAAAGGCTTACTAGCAATGTGGGTCGCACATTATTAGTAATCTTGTTAACCCCTCGTACTAAGCTAAATGCTTGTATTACGAGTGGGTTCACGTCGGTAGTGCAATGGGTGAGTTTCGAACCGGCAACCACATGATCGTAAGTCCGACGCCCTAGCCATTAGGCTACCGCCGCTTATAATAATTACAGTTGTTATTCGTATTTTTCGTTTTATGTTTTTATATAATGTTATAGGTATTTGCCTTTATAATATGTTAATTTAATTGTACCAATATTTTCTATTATTAATATTTTAACGTAATTAGTTTAGATTATGTAGTGTCTTTGTGCAAATTGTGCTCTGCTATAACTGAAGGAATAAACTTAAACAACACCTGTTTTATATTTAGTCTTAAATCAGTACTTATGTGTATATATTTTATTGGAGTTTCTTTTTTTAATGACGGTTGTCTACAAATAAACGATGATCTTACTTATTGACTCGATGTCTGTTTATGCCGTGTCTACATCAAGATCATTTAGATTTTTTTGCAAAAAAAATTCGGGTGCAATAGAAAAGGGTAATATATTCTAATGTATTTCATTGTGACGGAGAAGGCGCCATCCCTCAAAGTGTTTCGGGCGGTTTATGAGCTAAACAACTGATAAAACAGGCACCACAATTTACCTAGACACTTCAGATTTGCATAACAGAATTGGATAATTCAATTTAGCATACAAAACTATATTATGTTAAAAAAAGTGTGAAAATGTTCAGGTCATTCACTCTAAGTGTAAATTATTTAATGTTTAACAAACTATTACGAAGGCTTGGTGACTAAAATCTATTTGATATTGCTCTGACGTTTATTTACTAATAACTATTGATATTAGTGCTTGACGACAACTTTTAAAATTTGGTATAGTGGGTCATTAGATAAATTATATGCGTATCACACATTTATTCTTTAAAATACATCATTCAGATATTGCAGCTAGCGTTACACATTCCTATTGTAGTTCCATTTTATTAATTTGTAGATAACTTCGATTTTGGCCGCCTTTGAAGCGATCTGTAATTTATTTACTGTAACGCTAATATACAGTATACGTCTTCCTATTTATGTGATAAGACTGGGTGTTAGACTTTCTATAAAATTATTGTTACAAAACTAATAAATGTTATATATCTAATTGAGTACGTACTGTGGGGATCGTGGTGGAGCCTCTAATTAAAATCGAATTGAAATAGTTTAACTTTAAGTTTATTCTGATAAAGGGTGGCGAAGCCCTAACATTATATATGTTCGTCATCTGACGGAACGTCTAGAACAATTCTACCTCTTCTTTCAGACAACATTTAAATTATAGTAATAAGGTGCGATGTACCAGTCTCTACAGTACCTACGAGTAAATTGAATTCCTATATCCCACAAGTTACCGATACCTAATGTAATTAGCACAATTTTCCACTTGCGAAAATAAGAGGAGTAAATTTTATTACAAAAGATAAACACTGAGGCATGCAAAGTGAACACTTGCTTATTTTTATAACAACAAATATGATATAACGGGCTTAACATAATCCAGGTGCTTATATAACAGTAGCTTTTGATTAATACCTATGGAATTTCTCGAGCTCCAACAAAGTTGAGTTCTCAAACTATGCCCATCAACTATTTCATGTTTGTAATTACATTTAATGAATATTGAATATCTGAACCTACTGGGCCTGTTGTGTGCGTATAGGTACTATATCATAGGTGGGGCGACAACATACCTCCTTGAAGGCTACAGATTATATATTATCTGTTTACGTGTGTGCTCGCTTCGCCGACCTATAAAAGTCATTGTCAGGACATCATCGCACAGTAGAACAGTGATCAGTGTTTGTGCTGGACGGTGATATTTTGAAACAGGTAAAAATTTGATAGTAAATTAAAATAATTTATTTTTTAATAAAATAAAAACAGAATAAAAAAATAATAGTAGAAAAAACAATTTAAGATAGCCTGTCCAGAAATATTTACTCAGTTTTAAATATTTACTCAGTTTTACGTTATTCGTCCGTTTACAGAACCAATCAAGATGAAAGTTTGCACCATAATATTCGGCCTGTTGGTGGCGTGTGTGGCCAGCCTTGCGGCAGAGAACGGTCCTCTGATCGCCGCCCTCCGGCCTGACGAACAGCCCCAGATCCAGGAGGTCATGGTTGTTGACGCACAGGGCAACAGGGAAAAGAGGAGTCTCCTTCTTGGTGAGTTTCATACTTTGAATGCAGACTAAAAACACAACCTCTACTGGTTTCTAATACTTACGCGAATATTAGACATTGAAATAAACTACTTTCTACGAATTTTATCGCGTTCTATTGATATTTTTAATTCTCAACGTTTCGGATCCTTTACAGCAAAGGATCCGAAACATCGGATCGTAAAAGGTAGTTTTATTTCAACACCATCTCTATTAATCTTGATATTGAAGTTTCGGGGCTAAGTCATAACTAAGTTTAGGTAATGGTTATCAAAGCACCTCCAAGATTAATAATAATTCCGAATCCTGACCGTTGACGAATTTTTAATTCACTAAGATTATTATATAAAAAGCTTACATTTAGGACCTTTAGAAGATCGAAAAGAAGCGATAATGCAACAGCAATATATATAATATAATAAAAAGCTCATTTCTCTTAAAATTACCTTGACAACAATAATTTTAAGCCATAATTTTATCACATAAAGTATGTGAATTATTATGGGTAAACCTGTAGATATTATTTTTTATTATAACAGTATGCAAATCAATGAACAAGCTTGATTAATTTAGCATGCCTGTTATGATGTCATATTATGAGATGATTTATTTTGCGTATGATGATAATTTTTCTTTAAAAATGCTGTTTAGATGATTCTTAAACTAATTTTACAATTTTGAAACAGGAAGAGTTAAGAATTGTGAAATAGAAGTAATACGATTTTATCGTTTCTGTTTCATGTACAATATCAAACTTTAGTAAAGTTACTCGTATCCACGTTCAACCCTTAAATCTTAGGACCTAAAATTGTTATCTAATTCTAGGTTGCAACTTAAGATTGGAGCAGTCCGTTGTTATTTTCTGTGTGCCCGATAGGTATGGGTACCTTTTCGGAGTTAATCGCGTGATACATATATATATCTTCACGCGAGGTCACGTTTTTTCAGAATCAGTGTTTAGTTCAAGGCGACGATTTCTACTTAATTTTTCAGCATCCTGTACGTAATTACGTGATTATATTATTATTGTGATGCATCTGTGCCACATGCATATTTAAGCAAGTACCTATAGTTTTCAAGGATCAAGGATCACGCAAAAGCTACTTATGCGTCCGTAACGTATTTTATATGATGCAATAATTACATTGGTACGTTTGTATTTTCTATTATAATTATGAACGAGAAAGTAATTTCATCTTGAATATTTTCATTTAAAAAACTATTTTTCCTTTTGTCTCAGAAAACTAAAAAGTAGGTAGTAAATAATACTTTTGAAACGCGGAATATATTATTTATTTATTATAAATGCGCAATCGATATTCTTTTTTCATATAACTTAGATCGAAACTTAGGGCCCGAGTTTACACTTCATGGTATAATTATTCCGATTTATATACGATGTTTAATTTTTCCGAAATAATTAATTATAATAATTTATTAAATAACACTAAGCTCATTGTCAACAAAAATCCTTTCGTTTAACTGCTGCGATGTGAGTAATATGCGGAAGGCATAGAATGGGATTAACAATGATGGAGTGCCGCCCCTACTGTTCGCACATAGTTTTGTAGATCGCACACTTATCTTACCTGCTGGCCTCTTAAAGTCTCCGAGAGATTTGTTACACCCTAACACTTGCTGTAAAATATTGCAACGGTGAGAACAGGGTTAAAATCCCCACTGGCAGGGTAGCGATTACAGTTTTACATACACATTTAAACGAAAGGATAGTTCAGGTATGATATCAAGACTACTAATATATTGCGGTTTACTTAATCTTTTGTATTCTCTTGTAGATGTGTAGGAATGAAACTGAGCTCTTCCTAAACGGCTGGACTGATTTTGATGAACTTTTTGTGTGTGTTTGAGTGGGTTTCTAGATGGTTTAGATTCACGACTGGGTCCGATAGGTAGTGGTGATCTAACTCCAAGATAATTACTTAATCCGTACAAAGTTGGCGCGTCGCTAGTTTACAATATGAAGCTAGAGATAAATGTGGTATGTAAATATATTAACTATAACAAATTACTTACAAGAGCAATTTAAATCAAATTAATAAAATGATCAGAATTATATAATATAGAAAATCTTTTTTATCTATAGTGTACAAAATAACGTCACCAAAGCATAGAATAAAAAGATATAGAAATACGAGTAAATGCCACTAGCAAGTCATGTTTTAATTGGACGTAGTTAAGCAGAAAGGACTCAATCCACACAATGGCCGAGTTAAATATGCCACCGTACTACTGTTAATATCTCGTAATTTATTGCAAAATATATCATTATTTTGATAGACAAATAAAATATAAACTCTCCTGTCAATAATAAGGGTCAAAAATTAAAAAAAATTTAACTGTGTTAGAGAAATCACAGCTGAAACTTTAATCACTCAAAAGTGACATTGTGTGGATTGAGTCCTTTCTGCTTAACTACGTCCAATTATGGTTTTGTATTGTACTTTCCAGAGTTAAGTCACAAGAAATATAAAACATTTTATTTAGTTTTTTTAAACAGAATACATAGAAAAAACATAAAATAGAAAGAATTCGATTTGTTCATGTTGTATCTATTAATACTATTAAATAGTCCTTGTCTAACTTGTTTGTCGCCCACAACATAATAATAAAATAAATAAATAATAAAACCCGTTTTATAAGAAAGAAGGTAAGGTAGAAGCCGAACTCTATCGTTATTTGACGTTGGAAAAATAATTTTTTGGATACTTTGGCTGTTCACAGCAATCGGTCCCAGTAACCAACCAGTGCGGTAAAATGAAAGTCACGCATCATCATAGTAATAAGCTTTTTAACCGTTATCATTTCGGATGTTTTTTTTTAATGTATGTTCGGGCATAACTCCGGTATATATAGGATTTGCAAAATTTCAAAAAGTGTTTAATCCGAAATGGTCCCATTTAATTTTCGGAGACATACAACGGAACTCTTCAAGAAGTGACGCTTATCAACCGCGATTAATCCTATCGCATATGGTGAAGATGTGCTCACTAAAAACATTGAAATAAAATAGTGAATGAATGCGGTTTTACTTTTTTGTTAAAGTTTTTTTATACGCTCTTGCTAATTCTATCCAAAAATTCCTATTTTCATATAATTTCCTATAGGTATATTATTATCATATTAATCTTTATTAAAAGTTCGGAATATCGACATAAATAGTATGAAAAAAAACGAATGAAAGAAAACAATGTTTGATAAAATTAATATATACATTTATTACAATATTTGAAATAGATTCTGAAAACCGGTCTTACTTTACTAAACATAAATATCAGAATACGTCATCAAGGAAAACCCCATAGAATTTTAAATAATGATACCTCATGCCACCTGCACATTAACTATGTAAATTAGACTTTGATCACATGAGACATGAGTGACAAATTCGAATTTCTCATGACCATTGATTTTGTTGAATCATCTTACTAAACATATCCATGCTTCGTTTGAACAATCTACTGTTTCAATACTTGGGTTTATACTTTGTTTAATAAGTCAATAATCATTCATGTTATGGAATCCCCAATGGAACATAGTTACGTGTTGCGCGTATAAGGTTGATGAGAAATTGATACTGCGTAACAAATACGTCATGTCGATCCCTGAGGACCTCACTTTCTAGCCCTAGAGGTAGATTGATTGTGTAATATAAGCTAACACAACCGTTAGAAGGATTACCAACCTATCTATAAAGCCGGAATATATTTAATACGTAAGAGGGACCGGAGGTCATCACAACAAAGTTTCTTCAAATGGGGACCTTGAAATTGAATCATCACTATTATATTTTTTATTATAATGCTTAGTAACAAGATATACAAAAACCATAAATATGTAAATTTCAAACTATAAATAATAAAAGAAGAGTAAGAAAAGGAAAAGTGTGAAGTGTCAGCCTAACTTAGCACTTAGATTTAATTGGACTTAGCAGTCCAATGTTCATATCACATATGAACATTGGACTGCTAAGTCAAAGGTCTCGAGTTCGAATCCAAGGCCAAATCCAAACCTCTGAGTTTTCGAAGTTATGTGCGCTTAAACGGTGAAGGAAAACGTTGTGAGGAAACCTGCATGCCTGAGAGATTTTCTTGACGGCGGCGGTGTGTAAAGTCTGCCAACCCGCAGTAGGCTAGCGTGGTGGACTATAGCCTAGTCCCTCTCGTTCTGAGAGAAGACCCGTGCCCCGTAGTGGGACAATGTAATGGTTTGATTATGATTATGAATAATAGGAAATAAACTTGCCATATAAGTGTGTTTAGACTGTGGTCCAGTCACTCTTTAATGCAAGGCAAGGCTGGACATAGATTTATTTTTATGTGCGTAGTCTATGGAGTAACAATAATCTTATATATTTTTGCTAATAAAATCGGGTTAGTGTCATATTTATTCAAAAATATCTTCACAATAAATATCATCAAAATCTAAAGATTAAATCTGAAGGATAAGAAATTTGATTCAACTAAATATAAAAAAAAACAATCTATATTGATAATTATTATATACATGTAATCAGTTGTACGTTTGACAGAGGTATTTAAGGTCCTTCATATAATTAAATAACGTAATCTTCGTTCAGTAAACTCGTAATTTGAAATTAAACTTTTATTATGATAATTGCATGATTAAGGTACTAAAATAAATGAGATTGATAAATGTTTTATAATGCTAATATTGATAAACAGACCGTATTTCTTTCTTACACTGACCATACGTTTAAAATAATACCAAAGCTTATCATTGGACGTATTTTGGAAAGAATAAATAAATTACACACATAAGTATGTATTTTTTATATCACGTTTTTATTTATTTTTACCGAATTGTAAAAAACCTAGTTTACCTAATTTCAGGTAAAATTTAGTTTGTTTCGTATACAAACTTAAAATAAAAATTTAAGGCAATAATAAAGGTATGGTTTTTTGTACTGCTCGGCAAACGTTTGGCAAAGATAATTGTTATATGATGTTGCGGTTGGGTACGCATATTTTAAGGTTCACCCCTACAAATATATATATTCACGTAAATATAGAACGTACTCGTATATGTCAATGTCATAATTTCTTGTTGTTCCAACAGGTGGTCTCGGCATTGGTGCTTTGGGTCTCGGTGCTGCCGCGGTCGGCGCTGGCGTGATCGGCCTCAAGGCTGGCTTGGTGGGTGGTGTCGTAGGAGGTGCCCTGGCTGGCGGCGCTCTCTCTCACGGAAGGAGCTATGGCGGCGGCTACGGAGGCGGCTACGGCGGCGGCTACGGAGGTGGCTACGGCGGTTACTACGGCGGCGGCGGCTACTACGGCGGCGGCGGTTACGGATACGGACACGGTGGCTACAGGTATGTTTACAGATTGCTTACATTGCATACTTAAAGTCAAGGTTATACATTGGTTTAATACAAAATCATAACTTGGCTGAATAGGTACCTGATATGAATAGAAAATTTACAAACGAGAAAATGAGAGCATATTGACGAAAATGTATTTATTTATATATCTTCCATAATCATGTTTATATTTATTTCAGGCGCCGTTATCGTTACTAATTCCATTAATACAATAACACTCATCATAATACATTAACATTTGTAAAACCATATTGAAATATTATTCCATCAAAAAATATTTATTCATAATAAATACATAGTTACATAACACTGTTTATGCATATTGATTACTTTTCACCACTATTCAAACTCACATAGTAGTCATTCGTCAGTCAGTATTCGGAAAACGTGACGAGATTTCATGGTACCAAAAAGTCCGGACCCTGACAGCAAAGAGGTAGTTTATTTAATAATAACAGTATCGGTGGAACTATGCAGTTTCATAAGTAAAGAAGGTTTTAGCACGGGAAGGAGCGTCCAAAGTGCGACGTACCTTGAAAGACCTCAAGGTTCGGCACACCTTGGAGACTCCAATCCAGTCTGTTATAAGTTTCACACATTTTTTTTCTAACATTAAATAGCAGCTTATTGTATTTAAGATGCATTTCCTTATAAATTCCGCCAGTTCATCAAAGTATCCTTAATCTCATTTTGTTACTAATATCATCTACATCTCAACTAAAAAAATAAATCATTTGCACATAAAATGGAGCAGGTTATCTTGCTAAAAGTCGCGCTTTAATAAGTATAGCGAGTAGCTACTCTGATTTGTGGTGATTGCACAAATTATTATTGCACTTTTTTTTGGATTTATAAAAGCTACACGTAGTATACAGTGTTCTAATAATTGTGATGTATTTTGTTTCAGGCGAGTTTACGTAGTGTCCGACCCCTGGTGCTGAGCCAAACGACTGATTAGCTACTGCTGTGCAATAATATTAGATACGGTTATTTAAGTGTATGTGATTACGAATGGAGTGTATTTGTACGAAAAAAATAAAAAAACATACAAATTATGTTCATTTTTATTTATACTATTTAACGACACTAATAAATTCATTCAGTGCCAAATTTTATTTACGTTAAACATTCATTAAGTTACACGAAATATTTACCAATGCAAAATACATACGCTTTTCAAAAACATTAATAAATGTCAGATTAATTTGTAATGTGTATTTAGGTACATAAATAACGATTGAAGAATAAGTGCCTAATATCAGAATCTGATGAATAATATCATGGGCAGTGGTGGCCCAGTGGTAACAGCCGCTACTTACGAATTGTAGGTTGTAGCTTCAAACCCAGACAGCCACTTTACTTCGTGTTTGTAAATTATTTCTTCACCAATGCTCCCAAAGTGGTAAAGGAAAACAACGTAAGGAAACCGGTATGTCCTAGAACCTTACATTCGAAAACATGTGACATCTACCAACCCGCATTAGGCCCGCGTGATAGATTACGGCCCCCTCCCTCTCACCGAGAGGAGGCTCGTGTCCCAGCAGTGGGAACATTATAGGCTGATTATGAACAGAATCTGAAATCAGTTTTATAGTATTATGGTTTGATTTTGATTATTTTATCTAGATAACTCATTGGTAGAGAATAACAAGCTCAGCTGCTGAACGTGAACTCCTGAGTTCGATTACCAGGATCGAGAAATGTGATATTGTGTATTTTAATGAAATTTTCAATAAAAGTTAGCAGTTGGATTTGCGCCATGGCAATATATGTTGGCTCTTTAGTTAAGTGATCCCGTCTTGCTTACGTTCGGTGATATACCATTGTAATGTTTAATATATTAAGCACAGTTTGCTAATCATTATCATTATTAATTCATTTTATTGTCCCACTACTGGGCTCGCATTTACACTCAGAATGAGCGTGATAATGATGTAGTCCATCAGTCACGCTGTCCTAGTGCGGGTTGGCAGACTTCACACGCTGTTGGGAAACTCTCTAAGACATGCAGGCTTCGTCATGCTGTTTTTATTCACCGTTTAAGCGCGTATTATTATGTAATAATATACTAACACAATAGATTTTGTTGATCGAAGTAAGAAAATTTTGATTGACTTGAATTATTAGGCACGTGAATTCGAAAACTCAGATTCGACCACGACACCTTTGATTTCGCAATTCAATGGTCATATAACTATTCTATCATTGCTTTACTTACTTTTTAATATCCGTGAAAAAACATTTTCGCTTGGCAAATACTTACAAAATGTCGTTAAAATGTGCATTTGCAAAATGGATATTTGAATGTGTCTGCGACGGGACATGCATACGAGTCGCTTTAACCAGTGTTCCTTTCGCGTGCTAGGTATTTTCAGCCAGCAGTTCAATCAGTGGACCGATTCTTAATAAAATGCTGAAAATTCTTACAACTTAATTATCCATAAACGATTTGAGTAATGCAAAGTGTTGATTATATACCTAAAGGATGTAATCGTCCGAGGTTATATATAATGCTGACTTTGACGCGCCCACTTTGACTAACTTTCCCCAAATCTATAAGAATTTGAAATACCACTTGAAATTTAACGAATGCCTACATATCTAAGGGATTTACTTCCCATGTTTGTAGACCAAGATTTTAAGATTACGTCATTAGTGGGTGAGTGAATTAGTGACATTTCGCTTTTAATATTATAAATTTAATCTTTAAAGGAATGTGTATAACAAAGTAATTTGGGTTTGTAGTGTATTCATTTCGCGGTTTCATCCAAGTTGATCATCATGACACCCCTAAATTCCATTTGAGTAAAATCCATCCTTAGCGGACCTCCAATTTGTAAGGTTTGTATTGTAAAAGTTTTAAAGAGTTTTGTTGGAATACCTAGATGTACAGACAAAGTTTTTAGTTTTTTACGTAGACTACTTCAAAATGTTATGTGTACATAGTTAATTATGACCTAATTAACTATGTTGAATATTTGTAATAAAAACTTGGGATTTATAGTGGAAGGTTTTTAGTGAGGTGTTTAATATGACACTAGAAACGTACCAATACTAAAACAAACGACAAACGAGCAAAGCGTTGACCAAGAAATAGTCACCAATAAATATCATTGCGCTTGATTTCGCCGTGCATCACGCGGCTGCTCACAGCCACGCTGGATGGAGCCGTCGATACAGAATTAACGGAGATGGATGGCATCGGCCCACGCCATCGCCTCTTTAATCTCACCTACAAAAGAGATATATGAGTGCGCCGTGCTCCCGATAACAGTGCTATACATTGTTCAGTTCATTTCATAAGATTACCCTAGTCTTTGTAGAGATAATCCGATTTTCGAACGTTTGTTCTCATTTGAATATAGAAAGATTATTTGAAAACAAGCTTGTTTAGTTAACACAAGCGTATTTTAGGTTATTTGATATTCGTTTCATTCATCCTAGTACATTTTTACGGTAATTTTGATGGGAGTAATGTGTTATCCTTACTTGTGAAAAGAAACGACTCCACTATAAGTCCCTCGATCAATGTTTATTATATTTACAATTTTATTATAATATCAAGTAAGATTTGAACTTTCATTATACTTAAGGCAATGATTGAAATATGGCACAAACCCACCCAAACAACTTTTATGAAATAATTTAGAGGTTTTAGTATTTCACTGTATATAAAGCGAAATAAGTAATCGAGTATACCAAAGAGGTCTATATCTCTAAAGAGCAGAGTTTCAGACGGAGGTAACAATGACAAGATTAATTACAGCTCAATAATGACGGGACAATCTTATCTGACGCCATTGATAGAATAGATTATGAGAACATTTTGCGTCTAAGCGCCTCGTCATCTAAAGGCACTATTGATTTCGGAACAGTTTTGCGTGCTATTGTGATCGCGAAATATGACAACAATAGTTTCTACATCTACAGCCGAACGAAGGGTTATTTATTGCCCGGAATCATGATTTAGTACGCAGGAAGTTCGCCGATATTTTTGTTCGCGGAATTTCCGATGCCTAATGAATTATTACATAAACTTTTGGGTATGTTTAATGAGTCATTTCCTTCATATCTTTAGGTCGGCTTCGTGCGCGATATAAATATTCACAAGAAAATTCCGTTATCAGAGATGATGTAAATTTTCTTGGCTGATTTTATCTAATGAAGACGTTGTTCGTGAAAGTGGGGCGGTAGTAAACCGCGATCATCGAAACTTTTCAAATAAAACCAATGAGACGCCTTGTTTACGCACTTTGTTGCTTTATCCGCCCTTTCCTTTGTTCAAATCCAACTTTGTCCTGTTTCCTTTAGTAATTTGTGCTTTCAACTATTTTATTCGGATTCAACTCTACATTTTTGAGCCCCCAGCTCCCATCTTTGTCAAACAGTAACTTTTGTTAAGTAGTTTTCTTTTAAATTATTTTTTTCGCTTGGAAAGACCCTAAACTAAATATAAGTAATCATTGAGTTATAAAGGACTCTTGATAGTTTGTTGAATAACTTTTAAAAACTTTTAAGATAGTGACGAGACAATTTAAACATATTTTTAAAACTAGATAATAGGCTCTTATTCTGCAAATTTTAATAAAATTTGTAAACTTTTAAATAATCCCCCTTTAAGAATCTTTTTCGTGTGAATTGCTATTTCTTGAAAATAAAATAGTGGAAAAATGACCAGGCTTATAAAAACAGTTTTACAATACTGTGGTAAAGTTTCAAGGATGAACACGCTTGTGATCAATAAAGAAAAGGTTTTTGTCCGTATAAAAACGTAGAATATAATACAGAAAGTATATTTCTGTCATCTGTTCTTCTCTAATATTAACGTATTATCTAATACGTAAAACCTAGAAGCGGTCATAGGTATACAGCATATATCTAATAGTTATGTAGAACATGTATTAATGCACCGAGAAGCTTGTTAATATGCCTCAAGGAATTAAAGCATTTATCGCTCAGATAAACCCTTTGAAGCTTCATCTGGCAATATGAGCTCCGTTGAATATTCATAGTATAGACAAGTCATTAAGGCACTCCTACTATTTTAATGAAAGCAAATTCACTACATGAGTAATTTGCAGCAACTTTGTGTTAATATGAGTTGATTTGATAGGTATTAGTTGACTGCATCATTAGTGTAGTAATCCTAAGCGCGACTGCTATGCTATAGGTCGATACGAAGGTAGGCGTAGGTCGAGCAGTGTTTTTGGGTTTTTCTATGCAATTCTTCCTAATAGTAGCAGTATTACAGGGATCTATACATACCGGCGAACTATGGGTGTACATAAGTTCACCTCTGACTGTACCTTTGGGGGATATAGGCCTGATGGTATGTTTTTGCCATGGCGGCAATGTACTAGTCGACTACACAAATTTACACGTAGGCGGCGCGCGTGCACGTTCCATGAAGAAACATTGATGGGGTTTGGTGTTTTTACCGGACCTCAACCCATCACGGACATGGCGAATGTCACCAATCCAATGGTCGTGGCTATAGGACAAGGGAAGACAAGTGCAGCTTTCAGTTGGTACGAGTTTGACATGTCCTGTCGCCTCCCAAGGTGGCAGATATTCCATGAGATTTTCCGCAAAACACGAAAGCGTTATAATCAAGTTTAGTGTATATATATATAGTTGTGTTTTTCCATTGCTGGGGTGGTCAGAGTTTAGGTTAGTGCCCGGTTAACAGCATACCAAACTGGGGTGTATGTGTCTGTATATTAAGTACATCGCCAAACACCGACTTCATGGTGTGTATGTTATATATAGTTCTGGAACTTATAGTATCATATCAATGTCGTAATTATAATATTATGTTAATATTGTTGAAGATTTTATTTTAATTATTTGATGGTAATATACATAACATACCTTTCCTCGAGTCTGATACGTATTCTATTAAAAATGATGAATGTAATAATCATTATCTTAGGATAAGACATAAAAACACAAAATGTTATAACTACGGAAAAAACATCTGTTCCGTATATCCATATAGATGTGTGTATTTTCTTTGTTGATGATAATCGTACGACATTATTAAACCCAATTTTGTAGCTATTTACGAAATTCAATATTCATCGGACGGCAACAAGCAAATGGACATGCCTTGCTGGTTCTGTCATGTAGGAATGCCGAGGGGCAGTATTATAATGAGATACGGTCGTCCAAGGAAACAGTGGGGCGCCGCTCGTCACATGTAACGTAATGTACATGTCATCTGCAGTCATTCTATTAGTTTTTGTATGGTTGGGTAACTGAATATTATTAAGGTCGAAGATGAAAAATATTCGTATATCTCAGCGAAAAATCTTTGCAGGAAAATTACGGTTACAGCACTTAAATCAACCCATTCAGTTTTGTTACAGTAGCTAATGCCCGTCGTAAAGTATGAAAGTGTCATATTATCGTGAGATGTGCCCCTCTCACTGCGGATGACACACTTTACGACTATTTCAGACTTCAACTTCACATTACTCGGATCACTATTCTTGATATATCTAATTTAATAATAACTCTTAAAGAATAATGGTGAAAGATAATACTTACTGCGTCACGGAATTAATTTATTACTGAATCTAAATAATGAAGCGTAAGTTCAGATAATAATGTTATATTATAGCTTACCTTTAATAAATTTTACTCTTATCTAAACAAATTCATATAGGTAAATTAGGTTTTAAATAAGTTAATATTATTCGATGAATTTATTTTATCAAAATTATATGATTATGTCAATGCAAGTTGTCAAGTTACTTTCTTTAATGTGGATTGAGTAAAAATATCTGGGTTGAATGTGTAATATCTATTAGGTACCTTTACTCGTAAGTTACTGTTGTAATTTACGAGAAACCGTAAGTTCTAGTCTACCAGGGAACGATCTATGTTAATCGAAAGCGATGGGCCACGATTCCGCAAACCTACGGAGACTTGTATTGGGCTTTGCAATACGTATTCTCCATCTAAATTCTATACTACCATTAGTTATATACTCGTATAATAAAGCATTTGTGTAAATTAAAATGGCGGTGTTGTCTTAACACAAAAAAATATGGTACCTACATAGATACTTATTGGGAAAAAATTTTATTTAGTATTCTTTTTTATGTAGGTACCTCCTACTAGTTATTTTAAAACTAAAGTTTTAGACGCCACGGAACAAAATAGGCTAAAGATACGGATGTATAGATAGGGTTTACCCCAATACTGGAAGGGCTCCACAAAATTTTAAGAAAATTATTTAAGCCGTTTTGGTGTAGTGAGTTGAATAACAAACAAATATTTATTGTATTGATATCCCATCCATCCAGCGATAAACCTAAGAAGTTATTGCTTCATTTTCAGTCTTCAACTTGGAGAGAGACTAATACAGAATGCCGTCACAAAAGATTTTTGTGGGACGCAATGACAATTTCAATTTCTCTCCTTTCCCTATTACTGAAATAGGTACATCGAAGCACTGAAATTGACTATTACAAAGATCATACATATTAATATATCGTAGTCGCCTAAAACAACTTTAACCCTCCCGAAATGCTTAAGCATCTGAATTAGTAATGATCCAAGTCATTATAAAGTGATATAATAATTTCGCTTCAGAACTTAATAAGCGTTGGATAAATTTGCATTCACTACAAGAAGGTAAAGAGGAATTTTGTTAGAAATTACGGTAGCTCACCGGACCGCGTTGAAGTTCGCTATGTTCTTAGTACTTGGAAAGAGCGGAAACTGAAACTTTCTCTGGCTCAACTCGTTTTACGGGCGCCGCTATCACGCCCCAGAGGCCTAACCTCTTTTCTTAGAACCTTAAAGTCCCGCCTTTGTGAATAACTATAATGTCTGGAACGTGTTTATAATTACGTAACGGCTGGCATGATATTTAAACTTCAAAATTTACAATTTATTATGCAAAAACAAATCTCAAATTTATTGTTCAAGTAATCTTTAAATTATTTTATTACTGAAATAAAACTACTTTTTACGGATTTTATCGCGTTATATTAATATTTTTAAAATTAAGTGTTAGAAACCAGTATATTTTATTACTATTAGTAATGTTATGCTAAAAGGAGTTGCACTGTTAAAAATATACACTCATTAAGTAAATAAATTCGCCAAATTAATTATTTTACTTTGCTGGGCAGAATATTGTATCTACTGGTAATACACCTAAAGATCAAACAAAACATTTTATAAGTTCAACCGGCTCGAAGAAAGGTATCGGGTCCCTACCTATACCTAAGTATAAATCTTGCCCGTTGTAAGAAAGTCGATTCTTTTGATATTGTAATTGTTGGTACGCGACAACGAACTTTATTTTTAACTTGAAACGCTTCTTTGTTCTCAATATTTCCATAATTTTGATAAAGAACAGGAAGGATTTTATTATTTTGTTAAAAATGTTACTAAGAAAAAATTTATGAAACTTAAATATAAAGATAGTCGAAGATGAAGACATATCATATGCGTATGCCTGTATATGTATATATTGATGTATATACGGTTAAAATTTCAGTCTTTATGCGACAGAATGTGTATAAAAATTTATTATAAAAACACATATCCAATAAAAAAATACCTATTAGATATTATTAAATTAAAATACATAAGTATTATGAGCCTATAAATCAACAAGTATTTTTAAATTATATATATTAATTCTAGTCATGACCCAGTTCGATTCTCCTAGTTCAGTTTGCGGGCGCCACTTCGAACTCAAACGCAGTCGAGTCATCCATCAAATCAAAGTTGATCTTTGTTCGATTTATGAAAACCGATAGTTTGCTTTGCGTGCCGCCATAATAATCTCTGTCATATTGGAAAACTTTATGAAGAATCGATGTTTTTTGTCATCCCAGGAGAAGCTTACTCGAATGGAATGACATTATTGTTTCAATTTAGGTAAGACTACTATATTATTTAGAGATTTCATGAACCTATTCTCTAAGACAGAACAGAGATTTAGGCGATTTATACTCACTATTGATATCCTTAATATAAACTAAATTCAACCTGGCTATGGAGAAAAACAACGAAGGATAAGGTTCAGAATATTTGGAAAACGCTAAATTACTGTAAAACTCATAACGAACTTAATCAGAAAAGGGCGTAGAGTCGCAAAAAATATAAGTCTTTCGGTTTATCAACTTGCGGCGCTTTTAATTATATTCGTCCATTGACAAAATGTTTTAGGGAAAACTCGTTTGAAATAGTGATAAATTTTAACATGGTACGCTAAAAGCACTTTTACAACGTATCGATATTTCAATATCCACGGAATTTCTAATAACATGCGCTTCATGCGATGCTAACCGTCAGCGCGCATCGTAATGGAGATTTTGTGAGGGCTGAAGCCACGTCATTAAACTCACGCGATCAGCGTTCAGCGCATATAGGCTATAGTTTGGCAGGTTGGCGGGTGGAGTTTGCGTCGATGAGCTGAGTCGGCGGTAAAAGTTGGCACATCAATATGCAGGGGCGCCTGGCCGGTGGCCAACGTAGGATACGCCAATTGAATATTTTGGCCATCCCAGGTCTCGCAACACATCCGCGATACAAAACTTGCGACAAGTTTAATGGGGTGCTTGTAATAACGCGTCCACTCGCCGATTACGCGACATTTCTTTTTCTTTATGGTAAATTGTGTATTTTTATGGGAAAAAATATACATGGTTTTATTGTTAAATCTTTGTGAAAAGGTAGGTATCCATTATGCCTTCTAAATTATATCAATTATATGTAGTTTGCACGACTTTGTGGTCAAAGCAAATTTTAAAAAGTTAGTAGTAGTAATGTCAGAAGTTTTTTTGCTTTCTTAGATTATAATAGAGATAATGATGTCGTGTAGGTATATAATTCGCGATTCGTGTTAGGGCTCATATTAGAACTGGCGTATGCATGTTATGTATACGCCTGTTTAGCGTCAGCGAGCGCTCATGCTGTCATGTTCGTGTATGAATGTTGGAATTCAGTCAATTAACGTTTGTGAGCCTTGTGGGTACTCGACAACAATCTTGTTGCTATCTGCTGCTATAATATAATAATACTAGCGGTCGCCCGTTGGCCGAAATACGACGTAATATTTTTGTGCACTCCTTTTCTATATGAACTTTTATTATTTCAAATCGTACACTCCTCCATGCATGCAATGTGCTTAAAAGGGCTATAAAGTTTCTTTTTCACGTATTAATATATAGACAGTATAAGTTTTATGTACAGGTAACATAAATACCGTCTATGTTAAATGCACTTTTATAATAATTTATAATCCTACATAAAATAAAATAACTTTTAACAAAAAATGTATAACCACCTTCAACAATAATAAAAATAATGATAAAATATTTGAAGACCACCGCTGCACCGCAACTCCTCAATTATAAGGGTTGCGATTCAAATACTTTTATACATATAGTTGCAGTTTATGCTAGTTACAAAGCATAATTATGGTGAAGTACCAGGAGAACTCCTCAATAATTAATGTCCCTGCATTGGGAAAAGCAATATTTTGTAAAAAGTGATGGCATTGGGTTATTCTTACTTAGGTAAAATACAAACTATCCCACTGAAAAACGATGTGATCACTAAAAATGTTGAAATAAAATAACTTTTAACAAAAAGTGTAAAACCACCTTCAAAAATAATAAAAATAATTATATGACTAAAACATTTTTGGAAGTCGGTGGCTTTAATTTGGGTGGATCTGTTGTTTCCGCCACTGACTTCGAAAAATGTTTTAGTCATATCATTATTTTTAGTAAAAGTTAAAGTTAAAGTTATTTTTTATTTAAATTTCAAAGCTCGCGACCTTTGCTACTTATTATTTCCTAACTGCCTCATTAGCCTAAGATTTCGATTCCCAGGTCGAGCAAAGGTTATTGGGCTTCTCGATGGAATTTTCAGTAACAGCATGGAGTTTGGACATGTGCCCGGTGAATGGCAATACGATCGTCCCCTTTTACATGGGACCTAAAAACATACCGGCGAAATGTAGCTCTACATTAAATAAGTAGGTACACCCCTGCCTAACTCTTCCGGGAATACATGCGTGATGGTAAGCCATTTCTTAAGAACACCATACGATTAATATCTTTGGAGGTACCTAATTATGAATACGCATCCCCCGTCTATGACACAAAACATCTGAGTTACATTGTATGATAAGCCAAATCTCAATCTGAAGTATTTCTGTTGCGATAAGTCAATGCCTAGAAATTTAATTACAAACATTTGTTTCGCTCCCTAAACCTTATGTAAGTAATTTAAAGCTTTCAAAGCTTAAAAGGTTAAGGACGTTATTTCCTTTAACATTCTAAGTAATTTCAACTTGGAACATTACTCAGATGACGATAAGAGTATGTTAGATCTGGTTCATTTGTTATTTGTTTTTGATTAAGAAACATACTACGTACATACCATCACGCCTGTATTCCCCGAAGGCTTAGGCAGAGGTGTTGTTATGTACACCCACACTTCACCTGTCTGTTTAGGTACCATGTAATAGGGGGCGAGCCTATTGTAATTAACGGGCTACTAATCCAGATGACGAGCTGTTACTGAAAATTTTATAGAAAATCTCAATAACACTGCTCGATCTGGAAATCGTTCCCAGGACCTTTAGCGTAACAGTCGCGCTTAGGACCACTAGACTAATGGGGCAGTCAATACACACATTCTACTAATGACATATCATTATACAGATTGTAGTAGGTAGTAGTGTCTCGCTTACATGCCAGCATGATGGGTCGCACGACCCGGGAAGATCTCCCCTTCCACAGAATATCGACATCTAGTAGCACTATGCACGTTGTTGCGTTTCGTACGGTGAGTGTGGAGCACTGGAGGCCGAATTCCTCTCTCCTCTACCTTCTCCTTTTCTCCTTTCCCTACTTTTTCTTAAATAAGCAACGGCAACGCATCTGCAACTCCTTTGGTATTGCAGATTCCATACTTTCATCTTACATCCGTGGCGATTACTTCTTACATCAGGAGGGTCGCCTGCTCGTTTGCCGAGTTATTTCATAAAAAAAACATTTCGTTGAGTGTTGCAGTAAATGCTTGTTATAGTGAGTCTGCAAAAGCAGGTAGCTCTGTTCAGGTTCAATGCGGGTTGTTACATGTTTTGCCAGTCAGAAGATATGACGTGTTCTGAAATAGCCGTGTACGGAATATAAATTAAAATACACAGGCTGTTGTTGCGAGCACATTGCGGGCGTTTGTGTAAAGGTTTTATTTGATACGATAAAGCCGTTGAGGTAATTCACTCAGAAGATCGTTTATAAATACCTATATACGAAATAAGATCGTTTTGCTAACAATAAAAAAATATGGTGATTAAGTCCCAGAATTATTTCAGAGTAAAATTTACTGAATCAGGTTTATAAGCTTTAGTGGAACCCTTTGTAGTCAAATCTGACGTTAATTATAGTAGTAAAATTTAAGTTAGCATTTAGGCAATGAAAGATCTGGTCATTCTCATGAAAGGTTTCAATTAATGAGTAATCAACGCTCAGTGTTACTAAGAGCTTTAGTAAACTACCAAATAACAAAATTCATATTATACCGTAATACAAATATAAAAGTTCGCAGAGATACATAGGTAACGAAGTATCTTAATAAATTTAATGACTCTTTGTAGTGTTGGGACTATGAAGTGAGAAGGTATACGATTAGAAAATAACAGTGCCGAGTGGGCTGACCACTGCCGCTTGGACAAATTTCGATTGCAAATTCTAATTGTACCTACTGGCGCATGTCGAAACCACATCGAAAACCTTACGGGTAAAACGGCGCTTGTTTCAAAACACTCGGAAATGGAACTAGTTTGTATGCGAGTGAAGTTTTTCATAAACTTTTGCCGGTTTCAAACCGCGCCAGGCGTTACTGTGGAGCAAAAAGTGTAATTAGAGGAAGAATGGAAATGAATTCGTTGCCTCTAATTTCTTTTATTTCATGGTGACTACTTATTTTCGTGTTATTAAATTCTTGACACTTAGTTTTGTCCGCATCGCATTTGGAATTGCTTTTGTTATTTATGGCGCCTTACGAGATGTTGACATGTTTCTGATAAAAAATCCGATATATTAAATGCCTCTTTGGACTAGAAGCGCGCGCAAGCGCGGCTGCGGTTCAATGTGAAAAAAATAGTAATTGGGTTTTAGTAGATTCCACCGTTTGGATATGTAATCGGTTAATTTTGAATGCTTAACATTTTTAACATAGGTAGGTATACCTATATCACTGCAAAAAAATTCGGGGACAGACGGTGATGATAATGATGATATGACATTTATACAAAAAAGTTACGCAATTCCCATCGTTGCTTCTAAAAATAGATGCTATTTTGTACCGCCATTATCATCGTCCTCGCATAATCAATCAAGGATGACGTTCCGATCATTAAATTGGAGTACCCGTGGAGCAAAAATAACGCAAATGGAACGATTAAACGCGAACGAAACGAACGCGAAATCCAAATAACAATTGTAGAACACCTTTTACATTATTTTAACAAAGTTGTTTACTTAAGTTTGGGACAAAGGCGAGGCTGATAGGGGTAGACTCAGCGAACGTCATCCTTGTCAACTACTTTATGTGTGAACATAGTTTGGGATTGTTGGATGCACTTCCGAGTTTATGTCAAATGCTACGTTAACGAAAGTTATTTTCTCCATTTTTAGAGCTTTATTGAGGACAATGCAAGTAGTAGGTTTGAAATAAATTTGATATGCGAATGGAACACACGTTACAGCTACTATTTGCCGCATTCCTAGTTGATGGTAGGAACACGAAGCGACACAGTGCAGTGCCGGTAATCGGATTACGGGGCGATGGGCAGCTGTGCGCGAACCTGTGCGAAGGTGTTTGAGCTGCCCCCGGAGCCCACCGACACCTTGATGTATAGCTAATATCCTTTACCTGCACAGAATTTCGTCAAAATGTTCCAAAGTTTCATTGGAATAAATTACGTTAGTATTCATACGACCGGGTTGGCCACGGTAAGTAAACTTGACGAATGTATACTATTCATCAGGAACTAGTGTGGTGAGTATATTTCTATCAGCTGTATTTTCCCAACGAGCGTAGTTTTAGTGCAGTCTTGCAGTGAAATAAAGCAAGCATTTATTTTATACATTGAATTGTTATTCCTTTGCAGAGGATTGAATGATTTTGTTACATAAGTTGGATCACCAATATTGTCCAATTATTTAGTTTCATGTCACCTACGTGATTTAGTTGATTGAATGAGCTAGTAATGGATTCTCACTATAAATTACGTACTAAATTTTATGCATTAGGTCATAAAAAACTGGCTTACTGGTTGGTTCATAATATTTTAACTTGTGCTTGAATTTAGTCAACGATATTTAGCAAACGTTGGCAAGCTGTTACTTTTTTTGCCCGGATTGAAAATTATGCAGATCATATACATATATTGCCTCGTTGGTCTAGTGGTCCCAATCGCGACTGCTACGCTAGAGGTCTTGGGTTCGATTCCCAGGTCGAGCAAAGTGTTATTGAGTTTTTCTATGAAATTCTCAGTAGCAGCTCGGAGTCTGGATTTGTGCCCGGTGAATGGCAATAGGCTCGCCCCCTATTACATGGGACCCAAACATACCGGCGAACTGTGGGTGTACATTAAGTACACCTCTGCCTAACCCTTCGGGGAATACAGGCGTGATGGTATGTTATGTTATGTTATATACATATATTTAAATATTAACTTCATACAAAAAACATTCAAGCAAATATTGCATAGCAAGTTTATGTATGTAGTTTCGAGGAAATAGATAGAGCTTCATACCCTCGAGGAAATTCAATTAACCAGTTCCGGTTTCACCGTCGATGCAGTGTGTTGCTATCGCATGCCGTTGATATATGAATTAAAACGACAATTTGCTGTTGCGTAATTTCCAATCAAATTCCTGCCGTCCTATTCATAACGCTATTCATAAAGAATTCTGCTGCCAAAACTTAACGTCGCTTTAAATGAGCTTGAATGGCGTTCGTCAATGGCAACGAAAATTGAGTCTAAGTTATCTGGAACAAGTCCATAATAAATGATCTTCTGGAACTTAGTAATATATGTAACAAGGTCGTTTTCGGCTTACAGTATTGTCTAAAGATCTGGAACATTTATTTCATTTCTGATTAAGGTACTTAAAATAGTTCCTTTCATATTGTCATAGGTACATACCATGCCAGCCTAGTGTACTAACGAAGGCGACAATTCAAACCTTAACTAGATTTTGAGAAAGACCGTAACTAACAATCAAGATAACTTTATTACGTAAACTCATCACAGTTTTTATGTCACGCCCAGTTACGAAAGATTTAATCAGGATTTTAGAAATGTTTCTTCGTGTAACAGGATCTTTAATGAGGACGGACAGAATCAAAATTCAATTATCGTTTTACGCAGAGCTTTATTTTATTATGTGGGCCTGAAGTTCGTCATGCGATTTGCGTTGTATTTATTACATAGTACAGTATTACATCTCGTTATTTAATTATAGGTAAATTATTGGCATTTCTGACACCGCACACTAGTCAGTAGATTAAATTTGTGAATGAGCTTTAAAATAAATAAGGTTGGCATATGTATTTTGTCGACGATTTCATATTATCCATGATCCTTATACGTTTATATTTATTGATGGTAGATCACTCAATCAAGATCTAAAAACATTAAGTTGAAAATTAATATTTTAAGTTATTCCATAACTAAAAAATATTTATTTAAGTATTAAGGCTTAAGGCCAAAGTATCAATTTAAAGAGGACACATAACAATAATACGCAACAATCCGACAGAGATTTGATATAACCTACTTCCACAATGACTAGCGGCAAACATGACGTCCCTGTCTAACCCCTTTTTAAAAACTCTGGGACACAACAAAACTGTCAAGTAGATGCTTATTTTTTATTATTTTTTAGCATTAAATATTGCGAAATTTTCACAAAGAAATGAATTTTCTAATTAAAGAAAATTTCTAGTGAAAGAAAAATTCGATCTCAGGCAGGGTTTGAACCTGCGTCTCTCTGGTTAAGTACACCAGACGCTTTGCCAGCTAAGCTGGTGGTCTTGGTAGCTCGGTAGAAATTTTCTTTAATTAGAAAATTCATTTATTTGTGAAAATCTGTCAAGTAGATCTTGAAAAATTCATAATTCTCCTAAGTCGGTAGTTTCAGAATAATTATTCAAAATTAAATTATTAAAAATAGAATAGTTATTCAGTTATTAAGGGAAAATCAAAGAAGTTATAAATAATTAAATTGTTGGTTGTGGCTACATTCAAAGACGAGCGAGCAATTTGTTTTACTTACTCAGATAAAATGTTTACTTTGCAACTACGATGTAATTTATGGCCTAAATTTAGTTACGGAAGGCCAATTTAGTCTTTTAATAATTTACGAAAGGGGGATACGAAATTGTGTTTTATTAATTGGAATTCACCAACTTTGAAATAGTGGATGTTTAGTAGAATATGAAATTAAGTGCAAAGGCTGCATTTAACTAAGCTTCGCAATACAATTTTTTTGTTCAATGAGTCGGCTTCCAACTAAAATCCATATTATTTGACTATATATTAAAATAAAAACATATTTTTTAAATATGTTACTATGTTAGTAAATAGTGTTAGAAACAAAAAAGAAAATTTAAATTCATAAGACGCGCCGCTGACTCTAGGAAACAAAAATTAACCAGTTGTCACTGATATTGAGTTTAATTTGACTGAGTATTAGGTATAAAAAGTTCATAGTTTAACTAATATTTAATAAATTTTTACTCTCCAAAAATTCCAATCCCAAGTAATCTATTTCGCCTTTTTCGCCTATCAGCGGCGTTCAGTTGCTCACTCAATATCATACGGACCATTCATCCATTGGCATAATAGGAGCCTACAGCTAAGGCCTACAACAACAAGTCACGCGGGACTCACGGCTCAAACGTAGTTATGGGATTTACATGGGAACACGCAGAACAATGTTTTATTGGCCGACTGTATTAGAGTTTGTATTTCCCAACGGCTTTCCGAAAATGTATTTGGAATCGCATGTTGTTTGAAATGTACCTGGCTCGTCGGCGTTAGGCACAGATTGTCGCCCTGAAGTTCCAAATTTCGTGCACAACTAATAAGACAGTTATTTGAACTTGATTGAAATACGTCTGCATAGTTTTGTCGCCAACTTTGATGTGATCTTACATATCTTAGAATTGTTTTAAAGTCTATAGGTCCCCCCTCCCACATAGAGTTGTAAAATCTATGTATAGAAACGAGGACTAATGAGATTAAACAATGTGTAAAATACCGCTTCAAATACATTTATTGGTAGAGAGGGTACAGATCAGATAAGATAAGTTTTATTTGTTTATAAATGATAAAATATTATGTTATGATTCTTCAAGTGAAGATGTAACAAATTTTCAAGATAAGTGTTTATTTGTTTATATCTTTGATCTGTGTGTATATTGAGTAAAAGTATTTTTCCCAAAATCACAAATAGAAAAACAATATTATTTGTATAAAATATTTATTATGAAAGTATGGTTGTCAATTAAAAATTCAACAACGGCGCGGCGTAGGAAAGAAAAGTATTCTGGTTGGAGTTACTTGTCGGATATAGATAGACATACTCGTTCTTACACACTCGTTTTGAATGGTAATAAGACTACATTGGCATTACTTATTGAACATTTTTAACTATGGGAATTACGCTCGCCTCACGCTCCAAAGCTTTAACGACCCAATAAAGTTATCGATCTGAAGAATGTCCTATAGATTATACCTGAAACGAAATTTCATCAGCAACGTTACTGCCCACTAGTACGGTTCACTGCGGAGACCGGGCGACCTCAAAGTCAATAAAAAGCAATTATTGTTTGGTTTCCATTTCACGAACAACTATAATAATTAACGCTTCACTTAACTTGTGAGTTTGGGTTGTTGGGTGAAAAATTTGGGTTAAAAGGGTTTTATAATATAAATAGTATCAACATAAAACTTCGACTAAGTTTTGATTGCCAAGCTAATTCTGGGTAACAAAAAATGGTAAAATGTGAACGTTTTTTAGTACTTATAGAAAAATAGTTCTGAGGTAAGAACGCAAGTACAAATTGTACGTATCCGTAAATACGTTATTGTAAGTAAGTACTAATTGTACATAAAAGAAGATAATACTAAATAATATAATACAGTATGTAAGTAAATTATTCTTATAAAAGCATCTTAATGTTGTAGAAACAAACATTTATAGAACACGATGTAATTAAAGTTAATTAAGTTGAGAGCCCTTTTTGCCAACCCTTTGAAAGAAGAAGAAAGAGACACTATAACAAGTAACTATCAAATGGCCAGAATGAGTATATGTATGTATGTAATTTTGGACGCCACCCCGACTTCGCCTATAACGGTGGTATTTACGAAAAAATATCACTAGCCTTTAGACAAACTTCTCGAGATCAAGATTATTATAAAAGTCTAATCTATTATCCTGTAAATATTGTTAAATACTACCAACGATAATAAATGTCATCCATGTCACATACACTTATAAAAAAAAAATTTGGGGTCTTGGTTTTTTTTGTCAGCATGAAATGACTTTTCATCACTTACTTCCTTTACCCTATTATCTTTCACGCAATCTTTGGTCTCTGAAGTAACTGATTAAAAAACTTATGAGTAACTCTTTAAGTGCAGTGTACAGATAGACAGCATGGAAAAAAGCTTTTCTTTGAATATCCAACAAGACGTGGAATAATTTATATCAAATCTAAACTTTTCAAGAGAAAACGTCACATACAATGAATAATGTGAGAACAATCAGAGCATTTGTGCTCGTATATATTTGAGGTCGGCTACGGAGGCTGGCGCGGTAATGGTATTGATTCCGTTTATTTGTGGACTACTGCATTCCGCGAAGCTTCCCGTCTGTCGCCTCACACCATCCAGCCAATTGGCTAAATAAAGATTATGTCTGGCTGCTCTAAAACTTTACCATATCCTAGGAAAACTCTACTGAATTATTTAAAGCAAAAGTATTTCTGTGTCTGTCTATATTTGCTAAAAAGGATAACTGAAAGCTTGTTGATAGTTCGTGAGATTCAAAGGCTGCGCTGTCTCTCTATAGAATGTATTTTATTAAACATGAATTAGTTATAAACCTTAATATACGATAGTCAGTCGTACCTCAGCACATTGTTTTATGAGTTCGTAGCTATCTTGGCGAATAATTTGTCTCTAGTGATGATCCTTTCATTCAAAGAAGAGTGCGAATCATTCTTCGTAATAACACCTTCGCTCAGTTGGTGTTAAGATTTACGATTTTATTCAATCCAACGTCCCGGTAAATTACGGGGAGCCGAGATCCATTAAGTGCTTAAGTGCCTCCCGAGCACGAAATTGGGGATGATAATGGAAATGGGTTCCTTACTATGTTAATATGGGACTTTACACCGAGCGGACCAATTCACGCGTTGTTCCAGCAATATGCAGAGCTGAGTATTGCGGTATAACCGTTTATGATATTCATAACCCCCTCATTATGCCAACTCATTACCTACTTGAGGGTTTGTATCAATTAGGACTGTGTAAAAAGATTAGTCAAACTGTAACTTTAAAGAAGCAATAAAACGTGAAAGGATTAAAACAAATTTCACAATCCAAGTTTTTAGTCTTTTTTTTTTTTTTTTTCTTTATTTAATTTAGGGACTTTTATATACAATACATGTCAGTCCCATCGTACCTTATTACAAAATATTCCAAAATTATATTAAGCAAGACATAAATTATTTAACTTGTCATAAAGCGAAGACTTACAAATCTAAACAAACTTTTAGCACTATCGGACAGTGGCATGGACAAAATTTCGTGAAACAACCCTATATTATTTTTAGACAATTGAAGATCGTTTATTAATATTTCTCTCTCAAAATTGAACCGGTCACATTCCGTTAGCAAATGCACAACGTCTTCCACCGTATTACATACCTCACAGTTTGGAGAGCTGTTTTTTTTCATTAGGAAGCCAAAATTGTTTAGTGGCATGTGTCCAGATCTTAACCTGAAAGCCATTACTAACAATTGTCTATTCAATTTTACACTATTAAACCAAGGTATACGAGGAGGCTCTGCAACTATCGTTTTATACCAAATACCTTTAGTTCTAGACCTCAAATTAAAATATTCCTTCCAAAGTTGGATACATTTATTTTTATATTTTGGTAAAAAATCTAAGAAAGATGGCTTTATATACAGATCATTTCCTTCCATAATTCCTTTTTTAGCAAGATTGTCCACATCCTCATTACCTTTTATACCTATATGTGACGGAACCCATTGCAACATCAGGTCTATTCCGCTCTTAGATAAGACATCGATCTTTGAAATAATATTATTTATTTATTTATTTATTTATTTATTATGGACACAGCATGCACTTACAGTCTAGGCGAACAAAGGAAATTGAATAAAAACTTAAAAAATATATATTATTAAATTGTGATATTACCCAAAAATTAAAATTTAAAATTAAAATTAAGGATTAAATAACAAAATAAACAAACAGTTAATGATAAAATAAACAATTGATGGTAAAAAAGTAATCAATGGTTGGAGAATACATTTATATCGGAGAGTATGGTTTTTAACTCCTTCTTATATTTTAAAAGAGGGTAAGCTATGTCCAAACCACAGCGCTTAGATAGGTCATTAAAATCCCTACAGAGCCTTGGCAGAGCGGCAAAATACCCCAAGTTTGTTCTGGATCGCGGTATATTAAACAGGCCGTAGCTGGCAATCCGTGGCAGACGAGATGGCGCATTTATTTGCAGTTTGCTAAGCAGTTCGTCACAATCTAAGTTACCGTTAAATAACTTATGCAAGAATATCAGGTCTGCCGATTTCCGCCTAATGCTTAATGAGGTGATATTGTAGTGCTTCAGTCTATCCCTATAACTGACAATCTTTTTGGCTAAGAAGTCTTTGTAACAGAGATGATATAGAAACCGCCTTTGAACACTCTCTATTCGTTTAATATATATATCATAGTGCGGATTCCATACTGTACTGCTGTATTCCAATATTGGACGAACTAACGTATTAAATAATTTTATCTTAGTGGAGGCTTTGGAGAATTCCTTACTCGTACGCAATACGAAGCCCAAAGTTTTAAATGCCTTCGATGTTATATTTAGGACATGCTTGTCTAGTCTTAACTGTCTATCCAAGGTAACCCCTAAATCACGTATCTCTTCGACTACTGCTAGATTTTGTTGATTCATTTTGTAGGTATTAGGTTCTGATGTTTTGTTACGACTGAACTGTATATAATGACATTTTGATACATTTAGGGACATTTTATTAGCGTGGCACCAGTCGGTCATTCTATTAAGATCATCTTGCAGTAAGGCAGAATCGGGTTCGGTCAGTATTGGTTTCATTATCTTCACATCGTCAGCAAAGAGGTAGAAGTTGGAATACTTAAAGCATTGAGTGATATCATTTATGAAAATATTGAAGAGTATAGGGCCTAGATGTGAGCCCTGTGGAACTCCAGATGTTGCTTTAAAAGGATCCGAATGATGGCCATTGATTACAACCTTAGAGATCCTGTCGCTGAGGTATGACTCGAACCACTTTAGTAAAGATCCTCCTATACCGAGACTATGAAGTTTCCTCACCATAAGACAATGGTCGACCCTATCGAACGCTTTACTAAAATCAGTGTATATAGCATCCACAGGGGTGCGTCTATCTAAAGATTCCGATATGGACGACACAAAGCACATGAGGTTAGTTGAGGTAGACTTGGATTTGGTAAAACCGTGCTGGCTGCTACTGATTTGGTGTTTGGCATGCAAAGACAAGTGTGCAGTGATGAGTTTTTCGAAAACCTTTCCAAACATTACCAAGATAGAAATGGGTCTATAGTTGCATACAGATTGTTTTTCCCCTGATTTAAATATAGGTACCACCAACGCTTTTTTCCATAGCGTAGGGAAAATGCCGTCTTTGAGAGATCTATTAAATATAATTTTTAGAGGTAAGGCTATTACTCTCGCACATCTTTTCATAAATACTGGTGGAATACCGTCATCTCCAGAACCCTTATGTTCGTCTAAGGATTTTAATGCTTTAAATATGTCTTCAATCTCTAGTTCTAGTTTACAAAGGCTTGGCGTATTAGCGATCGCGTTAACATTACCGACAGAGATAGGTGACGGCGTATTGTAAACTTGTGCGAAGTTTTCGGCAAACAGGTTACAGATTTCGGGGCCCGATGATACGGTTTTATTATTATATATCATTTCCGCCGAGTATACACTACATGACTTTCTTTTCTGTTTGACAAAGGACCAGAACAGTTTTGGATCCTTTAATAGCGCTCTTTCTAGTCTCTCGATATAATCCCTGTAACAAACACCACTGAGCTTACTACAATCTGAGCGCAATTCTTCGAAGGATATGATATCGAGAGGGTTGTGATACTTTTTTATTTTAACGCGATATTTGTTTTTTTCCTTAAGTAGACGTATAAGACCAGGCGTGTACCATATTGGGTATTTTTTACCAGAAATCTTTTTCAGGGGAATATATTGTCGGATTGCGTCCTGTAAAATTTCATAAAAGGTATACACCATATTATCGACTGTGGCGCAATCCCCCAGTTTGCCTTTCCAATCAGTAGATTTGAGCAAAATTATAATATTGTCGTAGTCTGCTTTAAAAAAATCAGGTTTAGTAGTTGTTTTAACCTGTAGGTAATTCCTGGTAATAGCGACTGGAATGCAAAAATCAATTGATGGATGCAAAGGATCTTCAGGTGTCATAGGTGCATGGCAACGATTGAGGTTTTCCAGTAAAGTGTTAGAGAGGACAAGGTCTAATGTTTTTTACTTGAAGTTTAATAAGTTTTATAAGCTATCGATGCACCTCTGTGGCCAGAAGCGCATCGAGCTATATGGGAAAGAGCGCTTTTGCTATCCACACATATTAATATTTTTCTTTTATCAATTGTTTTAGCATATGATAAAGCTTCTGATATTGCAATGAGCTCAAGGGACATAATGCTCAAAGGAGAGCTTATTTTAAAACATTTACTATTTTCTGGTATAAGAGCATCATAATAAGCAGCACCTCTTCCCTCGGCAGTTTTGGATCCATCAGTGTAAATTACATGATGTTCATAATATTTTTCGCGTAGTTCGAGAGCTGTACATAAACATAGATAAGTTGGGTCATATCTCCTCTTCGGCAATTTAATTGTATCTAAGTTTAGAATAATTCTATTTTTAATATTTATTTTCGTAATCCATGTTTTTAAACTGAACATTTCTAAAGAAGGTTTTGCATCAATATCCTCTTCTTTGACTTCTTTATATGTTGTAGTTAATAACGGCATTTCTTTATTTGCCCAGTATCTAATGTGTCCAAAACTGTCAAGTTCAGCCAACAACTTATTCGTCTCATTACTAGTAACAGAGCAACATTTCAAACAATACTTATATGCCAACCATTTCCTTCGTAAATACAGTGGAGGAACACAGAGCTCACTTTCCATTACGTGTATTGGAGTACTTCTTATGAATCCACCCACTATTCTTAGTGCCTGATTCTGTACTTTATCTACTTTGTACTGGAGAGATTTAGCACTACTGTTATAAAAGAAGGACCCGTAATCTAACCTACTTCTTATAGTGGCTATATATATTCTACGTAGGTGAATTTGATGTACGCCCCACGATGAACTGGCAAGAATTTTTAGTATATTAATGTATTTTAGAGCTTTTTCCACGATTTCATTAATGTGCTTACTCCAGCGTAAAGATTTGTCTAGCCATACCCCCAAATATTTATAGGTATCAACACCACCAAGGCTACTGTTATTAACTACCAGGTTTATTTGTTGTTGTCTTCGACGTTTATTGAATATTATATATTTTGATTTATTTACTGATAGTTCTAAACCCAAGTCTTGCAATATTTTAGTAAATATATTTAAAGAATTTTGTATGGTCTCTACATTCTCTATAATGTTTTTACCTATTGTATAGAGCACAAAATCATCCGCGTACTGGCACACACATACATTTATGGCAGTGTCATGACAGATTTTAAAGGTAGCGATGTTAAAAAGCAGAGGTGATAAAGGATCACCCCGAGCTAAACCGTTCCTCGCAAACCTGACCAGACCATTTTCTTTGTCGAAGTCATTCGTGATTTTAAGATGTCGTTCACTAAGAAAATTCCATATATACTGGCAAATACTCTTACCCACGTTCAAGTCATCAAGAATCCTCACCATTTTATTTATTAGAACATTATTGTATGCGCTTTTGATGTCTAAAAAGCAGGCGAGAGTAGGATGATTTTTAGAAAAGCCGATTTGTACTTGTGTCACTAGACGCGCTAAACAATCAAGACAGGACTGACCTCTTCGAAAGCCAGTAGTAAAAGGGGATAAAATTTTATTCCTTTCTATAAACCATTCAATTCTCTTCATAATCATCGTATGGAAGATCTTGCAGATACAGGATATCAAAGATATAGGTCTAAGTTCGTCACTGCTATTAGAAGAACTACCGGGTTTAGGGATAGCTATGACTTTGATTTCACGCCATTGGGACGGGATAACACCAGAACTCAGTATGAGATTATATAACCGTAGGAGGTATAACTCTCCCATCTCCGGTAAGTGTAAAATCATGGAATAAGAAATCATATCTTCGCCTGGAGCTGTATCTTTTAGTTTATAACATCCACGCATTTCATGTATATTGAAATCTGATTCCAATAGATCATTAACAGAGGAAAAGGATGGCGACAATGGTATAACAAAATCAGGGGTAAGGGTGCACAATAATGCTGTCTTGGCTTCTTGAGGGACAAATACTTTAGATCTCTTGTATCCTTTCATCCATCTCATTTTACTCCACATATCAGAAACCGACATTGTATGGTCAATACTGTGACAAAATGATTGCCAGTCGTTGGATTTGGCCTCATAAATAGCAAGCTTTGCATTACACGTCTTCTCTTCGAGTATATTTAAATTACTAGGAGTGGGATTTTTCCTAAAATTAGCCAAAGCTAGTCTTCGTTCACCCACTAACTTCGAAATTAACGGACACCTAATTAACAATAACCTTTCGGACTAAATCTACTATTAGGATTATGACACGATCTTTTCATAGGTATACTTTCATCAGCGGCACGATTAATACAGTAAGTAAAATGATCATATAAATCCTGTATATTTTTTGATTCTACAAGTCCCGATAAATGTTCAGATATGTGCGTTTTATAACAGTTCCAGTTAGCTAATTTATAATTTCGTGTCTTTGAAACATATAGAAGATCTCGATATCGCATTTTAATTTTAATAAATAGGTGATCGCTTCCCAAATTTTCGCTCATGACTGACCATTCAAAGTTTATTGCAATATCAGCTGATGAAAATGTAACATCGGGAGACGATTCTTGGAGATAATTATTGACAAGCTTTGATCGCGTAGGGTGTCCATTATTAAGGGAAGTAAAACCAAACTCCATAGCTGATTCGTAAATTTGTTTACCTCTGGTATCGTTCTTGCATGACCAGTTAGTATGGTGGGCATTGAAATCCCCCACGATCAAACATTTTTTGTGAAATTTTGGAAATATCATATCCCAATCACTTTGAGTGGTATGTACAGAACTTGGACAATAAACTAGTATAATATGTTGGATACTGCTACAATTTATTAGTCTTACACATAAAATTTCAATTCCAGAATTACTTATACTTACAGGAATCTCCTGAACTTTAATTGAATTATGCGCAATAATGGCAATACCTCCGTAAGAATCATCCCTGTCTTGTCTATATATGTTATATCCACTCATGTGGAGCATTATATCAGGGTTTATCCAGGTTTCACACACTACTGCAATATGGACTCGTTCTTGTAACAGTAAAAGTTTGAATTCTTCGACTTTGGGTCTTAAGCTCTGTGCATTCCACTGTATAAAATTTAGAACAAAATCTTTAACATTAGCCATTGTTAAATAGATTCATAATGTTCTCAATAATATCTACTTCTTTAATAACTCTAACAATAAAAAGTATGACTTCCTCAAAGATACAACTACATAGAATTTTAATTTTGCTATCGAAATTGTAATCAGACATACAAATATTTTTTAATTTCTCTAATAATCTATTGTAATTAATTTTAGGTTTAGAGTTTTTCTTTGGTTCAGTTTCCTCACACTGTTCGGAAGTACTCTCGGTGTCCCGGTGTATTACGTTATCTTCAATATGGTCTACTTTATCTTGCAATTTTCTATTTGTGTTATGTTTCATCTTTGATTTATTTGTTAAAATTGGAGATGCCATCGGTGTAACTACATTATTTTCTTCTATTTTATCATCACAATTTGGTCTATACGAGGGTATTGACGGACCAGTTACTAATACATCTCTAAAAGTCCTCCTATCGGTAATATTTTCAGTATTTTGACTTATTTGTGATTCTAAGGTATCCTTTAATTCCTCAGTCTCCTTTGAATGCTTTGGTGTATTATAGTTCGTTAAATAAATATCAAGAGCTTTTTTGTATGTGCAATTCAATTCGGACATTATGTTTCTAATTTGCTTCTCTTTAAGAAATGTTTGACACTTACTCTTATCCAATGCCATATGGTTCCCTTTACAATTTACACACTTGTATGTTTGCGTTTCACAGTTTGGATGATTTCCAGCACATTTTGGGCAAATTGTTTTCTTTGTTGGACATGAGCGACTTAGGTGGCCAAACTTCCAACAAGTAGAACACTGAGAGACTGGAAAGACATACGGTTCAACTTCAAACCTATACCCGTATCCACTAATATACGGGGGCACAGTTGCACCCTTAAAACCTAAGCGAATAGTCTCACTGTCTATCCATTCTCCCCTCTCAGTCTGTTTCTTTAATCTTCTTACAGAAATAACATCATATTCGCATTTCAAATTGTACCGAATTTCCTCTTCTGTCATGTCTAAATCCACAGATCTCACGATGCCATAAGAAATCGTGATTTCATCAATCAGGCGACAATTGTAATCTAAACTTTTAAATTTTTCAGAATTAATTAATTTCTCCGATTCCTGTTTGTCCTCAAAATAAATATAACTTTTGTATGGGTTTTTATATTGGATTTTTAAAATGTTTTGAATGTTATTAGATCTCAGCAACTTAGCCATACCAAATTGTTTTGGTAAAATATCCTTTCCTGTAATACATACTACATATGTGTCACTGTTCGAATTTATGTTATTTCCATTTGAAATATTTATGATTTCTGTTGTCCTATTTTTCGCCATTCTTTTGTGGTCTTTCCTCACAGTGATAAATCCATCATCATCCTCTATAATTTCCTCACTATCCTGTCTAGTTCTCTTCTCGGGTAATAATAATTGTTCTTTCTGTTGCTCTTTCTCCAATCTTTTCCACTCGCTTCTCTCAATACTTTTCTCAACTTGTTGCTCACACATTATTAACTCTTCAACTATATCCTCACTCGATTTATTAACATTGTCCCTTAATTCATCCATCGTTAAAATTAAACATTATATGAAAAAATAAAAATGTAGGGTATATGCAATAAAAATCTAGCCGCGCGATACAACGCTCACTCAAACAACGCGCTTACCGCGTTATTTTTAGCCATTATATTGGTTTTTGGTTTTTAGTCTTGTATCTGTTTTAAGTTTTTATATTGTTTTTAGCCTTATACTTTTTTCCACGTTAAGGGGTAAATGAAAAATCCAATCCTCTTAATGAAAAATCCAAGTGGAATCTACACACAAGACCCTCTTGTGGGTAGATTCTCGGGTGGGTCTCGTGGTCACCACTTAGGTTTTTATACTCAGGAGTACTCGTAAGTTAATTCCATATTGAGTAGGTATCGATATTACCTCACTCGGTACGATATTTGTTATTCTTTCAAAAGAAAGCAAACTAATTAGAACGCTCGTGTCGATTTCAAAATCGACACAGTTAGAAGGAACCAAAGTGAAGCGACAGAAAGTACAATGAATTTATTTTAATCTTCCTGTTCACGGCTGCATAAGCTCATTCATTTTACTAAGTGATGAGGTCGGTGCCGCTATGCGGAATATATTTAATTTTCGTATGTCCAACTTTGTGCAAGTTTACGACACGGCAGAGTTTCTTCAAGAAGGTTGCGGTCCCATTTATCACTCACAACTTCCATAGCTACTCGTCCGATTCTTTCTATAAAGCTACACACTTTCCCCTTCCCCTTGGATATCGGACACGTACAGACGTATTCTTAGTTGTGTTATTATTTAATTAAATTAGATATTCATAAAAATAAAATCTATAAATTCAGTGCAAATAATAGGAGCGCAGTACATGCAAGGAGCCTTGCATTGCGAAGTGGTCAAACGCACACAAACAAGTCTCAACAGTACATCGATCGAGCAGTCTCCCGAACGCGTGAGTCACAACATCTATTCATTGCGAGGCGAGTCAAGTTACAGTGGCGACCGGACAAACTGTACTAAACTGTCGATCGGTGACCAGCTATATAGACCCCTAACGTTTGTCACCTACTCGTCATTCATACAGATATTACACGCGTATTGCTGTGTCCCTGGTACTTCGAGTTGGCTTTAAGCATGTCGCTAAGACGCACCCCGCCTCCCTCGGCCTCACCGCGCGTGGTACCTGCGCCTGCGAGTGAGGTGAGCGCGCCGATTAGTCACGCGGATGAAATTGCTATTCAAAATAATTCTGAACTGGCGCTTTCACAAAAAAATCAGCATTTTGGTTCTGAACCAAATCTGAACTTGTTAAAAATTAATGTAACGGACCGTAAAAAGAGAAAATTTGAAGGAGATGATTTTTCGAGCCTTATGTCAACGATAAAGGAAATGTTTGACACATTATCTTGTGAACAAAACCAGCGTTTTCAGGATTTATTCGGATCTATGAATAGTCTGCGGGAACAAAATGCTGACCTTACAAAATCTGTAGAAACAATGTCGTATAAGTATGACGAGTTTTTGGCTCGCATTAAATCATTGGAAGAAGATAGAAAAGAGGACAGAAAGTATATAAACATGCTGGAACAGAAACTTGAGACTATAGAACGCAAAACGCGCTCATCTGGCATAGAAATACGGAATATACCAAAATACAAACCAGATAAACCTGAAACTAAGACAGAGCTTTGCGAATTAGTTAAAACTATGGGCAGGACTTTGAACATCGATATTAGTGACTCAGACATTAGGGATGTCTACAGGATAACAGCCAAAGATTCTTCTAAGCCAATAATCTGCGAGTTTGCGTCTGTAATTGCGAAGGAGAAAATATTCACGGCCGTTAAGAGTTTTAACAAGACCAAGCAGAAGGGTGAAAAATTAAATACTCGTCATTTCAATATAACAAGTCCAGTCAAACCTGTCTACATTGCTGAAACTTTGACACAAAAAGCACAAAAAATATTCTACTTGGCTAGGATTTTTGCGAAAGAATATGGCTATGCTTTTTGCTGGACATCTAGAGGTGTAATTTATTTGCGTAAAGATTCAAATTTTCCTCAAATTAAAATTGAAAACGAAGATGATCTAGAAAAACTAAAACGCAGTATGTGACTAGTTGTAAAGGTCTATTATCTAATAATATGTTTTCCTGTTTTTAAAGGCCCCCGGGCTGATTATCTACTGTATACTGTTTTCTGCTTTTATTTTATTTTAAATGCATTTTGTTGTTATTATTTTTTACACATTCTCAACACATTTACACAATCACATCGTATATTTTATTATGGTTACAAAGAATTATTTTCCCGTATATACTGCATATTCTACATAATATTGTTCCTTGATGCCTTATTTACTCAGTACGTAAGAGTCTGGACGTATATTTACCCATTTTGTATAATTTGATAATGTAAAAGATTTATCCTATGATCTGGACAACTTTAGTATCTCTAGAAACATTGAGTGCAGTGTAGAAGACTGTCAGAGGTATGTACCAACGGTTTCATCTTCTCTTAAAATTCTTACGCAAAACATTCGCAGCATTAATTCAAATTTTTCAGGAATGGAAATATTACTCAAAAGACTGGTAATTGATATAGACATATTAATTTTAACAGAATGCTGGTTGTCTTGTGCGTCAAATACGCCCTCTTTAAATGGATTTCGAACTTTTACAACGAGTAATAATCCTTTACAAAATGATGGCGTAGTTGTTTATATTAAAGATGACCTGTCTTTTACTGTTGAGGAACCACTATTCATGGATGCAAATTGTTTGCTCATTAAAATTGGGTCTGATACAGCACTTTTAGCATTATATCGCTCGCCATCGTATACCAACTTAGATCGATTCTTTGACTCTTTGGACACTATTCTTTTACAACTTAGTCAGTACAAGCAGATAGCCGTCATGGGTGATATCAACATTTCCATCAATTATGATAAACCCCATAGAAATCTAGACCAGTATTTAAATCTTGCTGCTTATCATACTCTCTTGCCAACTCACTTTTTTGTTACCCGTGATGCAAGTGGAACTTGTATTGACCATGTGCTTTTAAAAACTAAACAATCAGCTACCACTATTGTTATTCAAGCCAGTCTTACGGATCACAGACCGGTTTTACTATGCCTTTATACTAAAAAATTATGTCGCAACTACTCAAAAACTATTATTACTAAATTTAATTTTGATCAACTTAAAAAAGACATAGCTGCTATAAACTTTACTCCCTTATATGAATCGACTGATCCAAATGTCTCCATGCATTATTTTATTGAGTCTGTGATCTCCGTAATAAATCAAAATACCCAGTTTATATCTCTAGCAGGTCGTAAGAAAATTATTAAGCCCTGGATTACGCCGGGTCTTTTACGCTGCATGCGAAACCGAGATAAGTTGCACAATAAATTGAGAAAGTCTCCGAACAATGAGGTACTTAGAGTCACCTATAAACGTTACAGAAACTTCTGTAACTCCCTACTGAGAAAAGTGAAACAGGCCTTTGAGAAGGAACAGATAACAAAAGCTGGTAACGACAATAGAAGAATTTGGCAGGCAATCAAAAATATAACTAACACCACAAAAACAAAATCAAATTCGAATGAATTACTCAAACTTGCTTCCACCCCTGCAGAATCTGTTAAGGAAGTCAACAAATATTTTGTTAGTATTGGACAAACGCTGGCAGAAGACTTAACTAAATGCAACATGGGTACTACAAATAACTTTACCTCTACCTCGAACCAAATTAATACTTTCGTTCTAATTGACACTGACATGGACGAGGTTAATACTGTAATTCTGAGCCTTAAGAATGACTGTGCAATGGGATGGGATAAGGTTTCTAATAAGTTTTTGAAGGATTTTAGATACGTACTCGTACCTCCACTGACTTATATTTTTAATTTGTGTTTTCACGATGGAGTTTTTCCCGACGATCTAAAGAAATCAGTTGTTGTGCCAATCCATAAGGGTGGAGATAGAGACCGTGTTTCAAATTACAGGCCCATTTCATTATTACCTGCAGTATCAAAAATTCTGGAAAAATTAATAAACCTTAGACTGATTACTTTCCTAGAAAAACATAAAATTTTATCCGACAGTCAATTTGGATTTCGCCAAGCCAGGTCCACGTCAGATGCTGTGCATGCTGTTACTGACTTCATAGTAAATAATTTGGACGAATGTAATAAATGCATTGCTATATTTTTGGATCTGGCAAAGGCGTTTGACACGGTTTCTGTCCCACTACTACTGCGCAAACTTGAAGCGATAGGCATAAGGAGTACTCAACTGAGCTTATTTGAAAGCTACCTCTCTAATCGTTACCAATCTACGGCCATTGGGGGGTACTCGAGCGATTATTTGCCAATAACTTATGGCGTGCCTCAAGGCAGCGTATTGGGGCCGACGTTGTTCCTAATCTACATAAATGAGCTGTCCTTGATCAACTGTCCAAATGGTAAACTGATTTCTTATGCGGACGATACAGTGATTTTACTTGCTGGACATTCTTGGCAAAATGTATTTATGGCCGCCCAAAGTACACTTGATAAAGTATCTCGATGGCTGACTAACAATGTTTTGACCCTAAATAGTGATAAAACCAAGTACATGACTTTTTCTATACGGAAAACTCAAGTAAATGTAGATGATTTTAATTTGGTTGCTCATAATTGTAATCAATTTGATATTAATAGGTGTACATGCCGTAACTTAGAACGTACTGATAACATTAAATATCTGGGTGTGACTCTCGATAGTCATTTAAACTTTGCTAAACATTTTGAGCTACTTAGAGGTAGGATCCGTAAACTCATTTATGTTTTCAAAACTCTTCGGCAAGTCGCTACCCCTACACTAATAAAGCAATTATACTTAGCGCTGTGTCAGTCCTTAATCTCATACTGTATAGTTTCCTGGGGTGGTGCTCCAGCTACTAACATCAAAACTATTGAAATCGCACAGCGTGCCATCTTAAAAGTTAGTGCTTCTCGGCCAATTTTGTTCCCAACTAAACAACTGTATGAAGAGTGTAAAGTCCTTACAGTTAGACAATTATTCTTGTTAAATATTATCATGAAACAGTATAATGAAATCCCTTATGAACCCCAGAAAAATATAAACCGTAGAAGGGGCAGAGTCTGTGACCCATCTAAGTTGTTCCATACATCTTTTAGCCAACGATTTTATTGTTTTCTCGGTCCTTATATTTTTAACAAAGTAAATAAACTAATTTCAATCTATAGTCTCAATAGAAATGAGTGTAAAATCAAAGTTACTTCCTGGTTGCAGAGTTTAGACTATCATGAAACGGAAAATCTTCTGACGGTGTTACGATAATAAGTTTTCGTATGAAGAATATACATAAAAAAACCATGTTTATATAACAAATTAATTAATTTAAATTAACACACCCTCTCACACACATACACGTACATTATCAGAGTTTACAAAGAGAGGTTCTATATGTTTACTATATTCTAATAATGAAAACGTTTAGTTATAAAACTTAGCCTAATAATGTTTAGTCTTGTCAATAAAATGGAATAGAATAAGTAGTTTGATAATTCACTTCTAAGGGGAGTGGCGCCATATGCCGAAACACAGGTCCTACCTAGTTTGGCAGTGGATGCTGTTCGTAGTTTTGTCTAAGTATTCTAGTCCATGCATGTAAACAACAATATTGTAAACATTTTTCTGGCAATAAAGTTATCATTTATTTAAAAAAAAAAAAAAAAAAAAAAAACTTTCTATACAATATAGATATGTTATAATAATTTATTAGTTTCGGCTCACTACCTCAATAGAAATGGAAATGGGCGTTCTCATTCGCAACTTTGGCACAATAAAGAAGTTCCAATTCCTTCACACTGGGGCTACAAATGGGATAAGTTTAAGAAAGCAATCGGCCTTATATGGTCGTTATGGACCACTACGAAGGAGCCGACGTGAAAACCATTGGAAAGTTTCCCTTATTCTTCTAAAATAGATACACCGTTTTATAAACTAGCCCATGATAAAGTTTAAAAATTATGTAGTGCTAAATAAATATACAGGGTGAGACGAGACACCCCGTAGAGTACAACCCGGGGTCGCTAGAAACAAAATTAATTACGAAATAGTCGAGAAAACTTTTGGGTTGGCGTCGCGTCGTCGGAATAATTGTTGCTAATTGAGTTCCATCCACCTGGGAAAAAGGGGACAGGAGGGGATGGATTACATTTTGTGACTATGAATGCGCCACGACCCGGCCCGCCGCAGCGAGCTGCAACTAACGAGTCGCTTTTTAATTACACACATATGTTTGTGACTCATATATGAAGTTTGGCCTGAAAGATAAATGCAGATGTAAATATGTTACTTATTTGTATAAATTCACACAAAGACGTATGTAGCCTATCGCAAGTCTGATATGGTAATTAGCGTAATTTAATCGTTCAGTTCAGAGGGAAATAGCTAATTTAGTAATCTTGCTTCTTTCTTATTCTTGCGTTCATTATCAGTCCATTAATGGGCAATTAAAAACATTCCTCTTAGAGGAAAATAATATTTTATGAAGAGAGATTAGTGATAACGTTCCAGCAATATTTTTAATGAAAAGTTAAGTACATTAAAACATTTTTGCCCACCTTAAAAAATTGCATAATTTTGTTGAACCCTCTACGCTGTAGACAAAAATATTTACTCTTAGCACCTCATAGCGTGTGAGATGCGATTTCGATGAATTGTCGAGTTGCCTCGTAGATATCAGTGGCCTTATCTTTCACTGAGGGTATCTCGTTAGAGACCGTCGCCTCAATAGTATTAGGATTACGGTGCTGTTCGTCGCGTGATTGGTAATAAGCCAATCATTCGCCACTGATTGGCTTTGAAGATTATGAGGAGCTTTACATGATTGTGGAACCAAAGCTGTCTCGTTACGGTTTTCGTTTTTGATAAAATTGTTGCATTTGAAGATAACACGTGTAGGGTTTTTTTACTTCATGTGTTCATTATACTTTTTCGTTATGAATATTTCGAATATTGATTAAAGTTTGAAATATCAAGCCTGTAATCTCTGAAGGGTTACCCAGAAGTATACTAATGAACACCTTTTCTGCTATTTTTAAGTCCCATGTAGTAGGGGGCCAGCCTATTGCCATTCACCGGGCACATATCCAAACTCCGAGCTCCTACTGAGAATTTCTTGGAAAAATCCAATAATACTTTGCTCTACCAGGGAATCGAGGACCTTAAGCGTAGGTACGCTAGACTAATGAGGCAGTACAGGATAGAACAGATAAAAGTACCTATACAAATTAAATCTGTAGGTAAACATTTCAATGATACATTTTGTTGGAATAATGTTAATTTTGGATACATTAATATGAAAAACTAATTGTTGACAAGTTGACAGTAGCGTACGCGTGTTAACTCAAACTCCCCACAACAAGGCAGTAGAAACTCATTACAAACTTGTTAATTTACGCTAAGACATGCTACAGTTACGTAAAGTTATCACTTTCAGATTGTTTGTAGTTAGTGGATCACGTTGTATTCAGGTAAATAACATGCCTTAAAGCTGTCAGTTTATAATTATTTATTTATTTAGGAAAGCTTACAGACTAAAAACACTTATAGCTAAAGAACAATATTTTCACGTAAATTGCTAATAACAAGCTGATAATGACTTGTACGTCATAAGGAAATGACGCATGTGTGGTACCTATATGCAAAAAGATTGACAGCCATTCGTTCTTTTAGATAGATGAGCTCTGTTAATACAGGATGTATATTTAAACGAGAGCCATATTTAAAGAAATTTGTTTTGGAATGAGGATTAGGATTAATTTTTATTTTTTTTAAAAATTAAGGATAGATAACTGGGGTAACTGATAATGCGACCTTACCTTACCGGACAAGCAGTCCACTTTATATTCTTATTTACTAGCTACTGCCCATGACTTCGTCTACGTGGACTTCAAACTTGGGTCTAGTCTGGATGAAAAGTACCCGAAGTGTTAGTCCAGGTTATAAACTATCTGTATGCTATATTTGACCTGAATCCGGTCAGCCGTTTTTCCGTGATTGCTTACGAACATTGACACTTTTGCAATTATAAATTTAAATTTATACTAACACTTTGCTGGACCCGGTAAAAGTACCCAGAGAGCAGTAAAAAATAAGATTCTATTTCTTTATACATTTTTTTATGGGATAACGATATCGAGAAACGAAAAGGTCAGCTACTTGATGGTATGTAGTCATCACCACCCATGGACATCTGCAAAACCGAAGGAGTTGTAGATGCGTTGCCGAGCCAAGGAAAAGTGAGGGGAAGGAGAAAAGGAGAAGGAAGGGGGCTAAGGAAGGGATTGGGTCTCCGGCGCTCCACACACATCGTACGAAACGCAACAATATGGGTACTGCTACTTGGCGTCGATATTCTGTGGGAGGATAGTACTTCCCCGGTCGTGCGACCCATGCATGCTGGCATGTAGATATCCCAGCATGACACTACTACTATAAATTTGAAATGGGAACTGATTTTTTAGATCTTGGATACGTCACATGAAGAATAAGTCGCCCTGTATAATAGTAGGTAGGTCGGTAGGTACGTCGGCAGCGAGGTAGGGGCGACGACACCTAATTAGCATCAACTTTATGAATATGAATATATGCTTGTTACGTAATTTAATTATACTCGCCTTCAAAGTAATTTTGAATGCAGCTTCCATTCTCCGTAACAAAATAATATTATCAGCAATTTTCTGGGGGCCATTTTTGATGAATCATATTATGATTTAAGATTCGGAAATACACGGTGTAGGGTTCTTATTTGTATATTACAATTATTTCACAGGCTCACCAATACACCAAGCACTAGCCTCCTCTATGTCTCCCATAATCTCTCATGACATATGTTTTTATCAGGCAATGGTCACACTGCCATTATGCCAACTGACAGCTGTTAAGTCAAGCTGTCGGCTACTGCTTATGTATGTGAGACAGTGTTATTATATCTATTAAATAGATATAGAAGTACAAACACTACATCCCTTCCTTTTTATATATTTTATTTGAATCAATTAAATCATACGGTAATCAAAAGTAATCATAAATATTAAACTTTAAAAGTTATTGCTATCAGTATTTAAATTAACTTTATTCACAAGACCAACTGCTATATTTTTTATTTGCAATATTCTCGTTCTCGACAGGATTAAAAGCCGAAGTAAGTTTAGTAGCCCTAACCATGTCTTTCACATAAACTTCATTTCCTTGGTGAAGTTCCGGCTTCTCAGCCTTTTCTTACCGTCACCCACCGTACTTTTCTTACCGTCACCCACCGTACTCCTTTCCTTTTCTTTCAATTCAGTCCCTGTCTTTCATTTCAGAATCGTCGCGTCATTATTAATTAATGTGAAAATGTATGTACTACCCCCATTTGTTTTTATGGTGACTCCCCGGTCACCTACAGGTGATACTGAGAATTGAAGAATAAGCCATTCCAATGTAATGAAAACCCTTTCATTTATCTGCAATTGAATGGACGGTACCTTTAAACCAATTCCAATTTAATGGAAACCCATTTAGACATTTTAACTCATGGGTGGTACCTTTAAACCAATTCCAATTTAATGGAAGCCCATTTAGACTACATTGACTCATGGGTGGTACCTTTAAACCAATTCCAATTTAATGGAAGCCTATTTATACTATTTAACTCATGGGTGGTACCTTTAAACCAAATCCAATTTAATGGAAACCCATTAATTCTAGTTTGACTTATGGGTGGTGCCTTTAAACCTATCCAATTTAATGGAAGCCCATTTATACTATTTAACTCATGGGTGGTACCTTTAAACCATATCCAATTTAATGGAAACCCATTCATTCTAGTCTGACTTATGGGTGGTGCCTTTAAACCTATCCAATTTAATGGAAGCCCATTTAGACTACATTAACTCATGGGTGGTCCCTTTAAACCTATCCAATTTAATGGAAACCCATTCATTCTAGTTTGACTTATGGGTGGTGCCTTTAAACCTATCCAATTTAATGGAAGCCCAACTAAACTAGAAGAACTAATGGATGGTACCTTTAAACCATTTCCAATTTAATGGAAATCCATTAGATTTCATCCGTGGGTGGTCGATAACCAATTCCAATTTAATGGAAACCCACATTATCCAATTAATGGAACGCCTTGAACAATTTTGCTAATCCATGGGTGGCACCTTTAAGCCATTACCAATTTAATGGAACCACATGAATTTGTTTATCATGGTCATGCATGAACTTTTCCTGGAAAATTAAATAAATTAATACAAAGATAAAATAAAATAATTAATATCCATAAGGTTGAAAGAGGGCTTCGAACCCATATACATATACCACCCATAAGTCAAACTAGAATTAATGGGTTTCCATTAAATTGGATTTGGTTTAAAGGTACCACCCATGAGTTAAATAGTATAAATAGGCTTCCATTAAATTGGAAGTGCACCATTAATTAAAATAAATTTATTTTGTATTAGCTTCCTAGGTATTTATTATTTTATTATTATTTTTTTGTGTGGTTTTGTGTTGTTTTAAATAAAATATATTTTCTTTCTTTCTTTCTTTCTTATATCAATTTCTACGGCGACCACTTTTGTATGTATAGACTTAGCCAGACTAATTATTTATATTATATAAAATTATCTAAATAATACAAGTTTGTATTTTTATTTTTTCCAGCAACACATTCCATATTCTAGTGTCGACCACAGACTAATAGGAACTGACTGTGTAGACTTGAGCTATCATCGAAAATAAAAAACAAAACGAACTATTGTCTATGGTTTTCTTTTCTATTGGTGTTCCCGCCAATTTTAAATGTATTCGAATGATTTGAAATTATTTATGTAATTATTCACACAATATCTGTTGATATTCATGTAGTCTACACTCAACTACAAAGCCCTAATAAAGCAAGATAAAACATAGATTGATCATATCCCAGTATCATAATGTTATTCACATACTCACAAACACCTCACGTAGAACACCTTTATTTTGCAGTCTTACCCTGCGTTTACCTTACACGTTATTTTCCATGAACACAAATTATCTTAACAATATTAAGATAATCCCATCCTCGTCGCCACTTGTAGGGTTCTTATTTGTATATTACAATTATTTCACAGGCTCACCAATACACCAAGCACTAGCCTCCTCTATGTCTCCCATAATCTCTCATGACATATGTTTTTATCAGGCAATGGTCACACTGCCATTATGCCAACTGACAGCTGTTAAGTCAAGCTGTCGGCTACTGCTTATGTATGTGAGACAGTGTTATTATATCTATTAAATAGATATAGAAGTACAAACACTACACACGGTTTACAGTACAAGCTAACTTCGTATTGTATAGCTTTCATACAATGAGAGACCATTGCAAATCACGATGTGTAGATATGGTGATGGATTTCATGAAAAAGTACTCGAGATTACCTACTATTTCTATTGATGTTACACACGGCTACACATATGTGTTGCCTTGTGTACAAGCACCTCGAAAAGAATGCTGCACGAAATCTGATGAGTTTTTCACAGTTTTATTGCTGGTGGTCTAACACAAAAATTTGTTGCATGCTACATGTTGATGAAGCCTAGAAGCCGAGATAGTAAGTAAATACTTTGAGTAAAACTGCGGGAAACGGTAGTCTCCAATATAATTAATAACATTGATTTGAAATGCGCAAATGGACATCGCGCATCACAATGGCCAGTGTGCATTAAAAGCTTGAGGCTAATCCAGTTAAAAATAATACAGCTAGAACAAACAATCTCACCTGTGATTTGCATTAAAAGCTCTCCATCGGACGAATGAAACTGGGGCACTCGTGTAGATTGAGTGCATTTCGGCGTTAGCTTTCATTATATAGTTGTATATATCCACATTTTAGTTAAACACACACTTCATCTTTAATTTTGGCAAATTTTCTGCTCGGAATAAACCAGCGTTACAATTTCAAAGTCTTATACGAACTTAAGAGGGGACTCTAGTCCTGAGGAATTTGAAAAATAGGTATTTGAAGAAACTGTTGCCGTCGCGCTGCACCTCCAGTCTCTCCCCGTAACGTGCGAAAAGGACAACTGCAGCTTAGGATGATTTTACCTACAAAAACCTTGACCAAAAGACGTTACGTATTCTGCTGTTTTCTTCTTCAAAAGTGCATTGATCTAAACAATTTATGCATCAACATTTAGAGGGAAAGCATGTCTATGCTTCTATTATTTTATTTTTTGTTAAAAACTTTTCAAATTTGTCTGATAGTCGCCTGAACATGACGGTAAAAACGGGCTTTTAGAAAAAGTGAAATAATAGGTGCCTGTATGAATTAGATAGGAAAAATATCATTGCTCTAGAGTCATTATCTACGGAGAAAACAGCAGAATGCGTTTTTATGGAGAAAGGCTCACTAGAGTACCCTCTTAAATCAACACACTAGACACGAGCAATCCTTCTGGAAGTATGGCGATTATGAAAAAAAAAATCTCGACTTACCTATGTGTCTACGAGGACCTCAATAGGATCTTGACAATGTAATCATTAGTTAATGAATTCGAGCAATGTATTGTGTTGTGTTGTTGAATAGCTTTCGAAAAGTTGCACACATTTTGTTTTTATTCGATAATACCGATTCGAATGTTAAATTGCATCTTGAGAGTTCAGGCCCAAATGAGTATCTACTAGAATTAATCAATTAGTAACTCGGATCAATTACAAGTCAATCAGTAGATTTACTTGCTAGAAATAGTAATTGTTATTGGTTGTATTGATGGCAAGATCATATCTTAAGTAAGCAAATGTACATACTGGCTGATTTTAAGTGGATAGGCCGTGATTCTCTTATTACTGTATCTTAACAAATATATATCGTGCTGATTCTAAATAAAAAATATACAAAGTAATTTCTTTCGGTATTTTTTTTATAGTCCATTAGTAATAAAACAGTATTTATTTAAGAGTAAACTTGAAAGAGTATTTGATCGTAAAAACTTTCAATGTCATTTTATGCGAAGTACATCGTAGAAGTTTAGTAAAGGAACATTCGAAATGAGTGGTGTTCATATTATGATAGTCATTTGGCAGTGTAATGGGGAATAAATGTGTTATATGTAGGTAATAATCATAATAATAGAATATTAATAAACGTTTCCTTATACGTTGGCATTCCAGCTAAGTTTCTAGAATACGGTTTAGACTAATACCGCATGGTATTCTTATCTTATTGAAGAGTGCGAGTGAAAGTTTATGACTGAAACTAAATTAGAGCTATTTGTTCGTATAATTTGCAAACCTTCGCTGGATACTCGATATTCGGTTTATATGATAGTTACCGAATATTTAGCTAAAATACCGAATATTGATAGATGGTCTGCGATGAATAGTTGTTGTTCTCCAGGCGACTTCTTTCTACAGTTTTAAACAGTGGCCTACGTTGAATCATCAGACCATACAAACGAAGATTCCTTGTCAAATAGGACGGTGACATAAAATACTTACAAGCATAAGCAAGCGAAGGAGGACCATTTTTTTTAAATGTTGTCAAACTAAACTAATTAGTTAGTAAGTTGTAGATACCCTAAATAGGTAGGTACAACGAAGTATCCCCTACACACTTAGTTGTGATGAGACTGTGACGTCGCATATAATGATATATTGTCACTACGTTTATTCTCACTTTTTAAAATTCTTATTACTTTTGTCGTGTTGTGACTCAGAATAAAATTTAATTCTGTCTTTATTTCTTTCGCTAAAAGACAGTCAGAAAACCGTTACATAAAATAATATTATGTGTGTATAATGAGACACGTTTTCATAAGTCTAGTTCCTGTTTTCCTCGTACCTATCTTAAAAGAAAAAACGCAACAAGTATACCTCATGTTCATTATGGAGTTCTCTCTGTTGTATTGTCGGTGGAATTAGTGCTTCGTGTTCATTACATATGGACGAATATTCCACTAATAGATAGAGCGGGAACAGAGTACTAGTACCTAAATTTATCGAAGCCATTTCGTACGGTCTCCGCCATTCGCGTCTACTAACAACGTAACAAATTTATATTCCACTTTACTAATTTCAATAAGCGTCCTAGTTCCTTCCCATTACGACAGTGATTTCGTTATAGCAACGGTTGAATATGAAATATCACAATTACGTCAGTTTGTCGAGGCTGTGTAAGTTAGCCTACTTAGACTATTCTAAATGGATGGCTATCCGCTGTTACGTAAATCATTTAATATTGCAATAACCCGATTTGCTCCGGAGTCGGTCAGATCTGACGTCTGAACAAAATTGGACAGGTGATCAATCCAATCTTTTTGCTTACATTTAACACTTTAAAGTTCTTCATTTCCTTAACTTCTATTTTTGTGGGAATTAACTCATGTTACCGCATAGTTTATTACCATTAGGTACTTAATGGTCATGAGAAACGATATTGCCATAATAAGACCATTTAACGAAATTGTCATTATCATTGATTTTCATCATTGTCTTGCTGGTAATGACAATTTCGTTAATATAAACTAATATATCTGAAGATAAAGCTTAAATAAAGGTTCCTCCCCTTTTTTATTAAAATTATTTCAGGAAGAAAAATCTGGCAAGTCGATAACTCGTAGGCACTTAATTTCCAAACGCATTTACCCAAATAGCGTCGGGACGAACGAACCCTGTCCACGTTTCCCTTTTGCTCGAAAATTGTATCGCCAACAATTATTCCGTGAAACTTCTGAAAGTCAACTGCGGGAAATAGGCGGCCACGGTGGTGTGCGATGGACTATTGACTTTTCTCGTTATCGGTACACGTGGCTTCCAGATGCTCTACTAAACTTTGTGACGGTATCCCCTATACTAACTCTATACCCACTCTGATAAGGAAACGTTAGAGGAATACTTATGTACGTATGCCCCTATAGGTGTGTATATGCAAAGCAGGTCAAAGGGTTAAATGATCGGAAAATGTAATAGTAATAAATTATCCAACTGATATATTTATTAAAAATATTATGATTATGGAGATCATATTCATAACATCGGTCTAAAATAAGAAAAACTTCTATAGATAGGCATATTAAAACGGAAGAGGAGACGGAGACTGGTGCAAGGCCGTTATCGTCCCACTGTATAAAGGGATAGGGTCACAGCAGGAGTGTAAAAACTACCGCGGTATTAGTCTTTTGAGTGTTGTCGGCGAACTTTAATCAATACTTTTGTATTGATTAATAGGGTGATTAGAATAACAGATGAGAAAATATGGGATGTTCAGGCAGGATTTAGAGTGGGAATGGGATGTATGGATCAGATCAGATCAGATCTTCTCCCTAAGGTGTGCAGCCGAAGAACACCTGGCAAAGCACAAGAAAGTCTTTTGCGCTTTCATTGACTTGGAGAAGGCTTATGATAGTGTGTGGAGGGATGAATTGTGGTCAACACTGGCTATGTATGGAGTGGACAGATGCTTGGTGCGGGCGCTGAAATCCCTCTACAGGGATTCCAGTGCTTGTGTTAGGTTAAACGGGGCGTACACGAGCTGGTTTAGCATCTCCAGAGGTGTTAGACAGGGCTGTGTCGCGTCGCCGTGGCTGTTCAATCTATACATGGACAGTTGTTTGACAGAGTTGAAAGAGAATAATTCTGGATTGAGAATGATTGAGTTGCCGGTCAAATGCCTTCTCTATGCTGATGATCAGGTTCTACTTCCATCGTCAGCAGAAGAGTTGCAAGATATGGTAATAGTAATGAATGAAGCATACAAGATGGATGGAAGTGTGTTTACCAGGGATGGTAAGATTGATGCAGATGTGGAAAGGAGAGTGAATGCGGGAAATAAAGTGAATGGTGCTATGCATGCAGTTGTGGCTAATCAGTCCTTGTCAAAAAAGGCACGGTTGGCTATCCACAACCGTGTGCTGGTACCTACACTTATCTATGGAAGTGAATGTTGGGCATGGCAGAAGAGACATGAAAGTAGAATAAATGCTGTTGAAATGCGTTCCTTGCGTAGTATGTGCGGTGTAACTAGGAATTAGAGACTGAAAAATAGTGTGATAAGACAACGTTGCGGACTAAAAGATGATATAGTGACACGTATTGAAAGGAATATGCTAAGATGGTTTGGGCATGTCGAGAGAATGAATGAAAGACGATTAACGAATGGAATTTATAAGGCGAATGTTAGTGGCAGCGTCGGAAGAGGTCGCCCTAGAAGGACGTACACCGATCTTAGCGGCGAGGTTCTCCAAAAAGGTCAGGTGCGTAGTACTCGCAACCGGCGCGTGTGTATGAAAAGATTTATGAATGTGGAAGAAGCGAAAGAGATCTGCAAGAATCGTAGCAAGTGGCAGTCCATAGTTTCTGCCTACCCTTGTGGGAAAAAGGCGTGAGTGTATGTATGTATGTATGTATTAAAACGGAAATCCACTCAGGACCGATCACAAAATTTCAGAAACTGTTAAGTATAAATTGGACACATCTGAGAACCTATCATGTCTTATTTTTGCGATTAAGAGAGAGGGATGCAGCTATACACATTAAATAATCTTCAGAATATTAAAAATAATATTCAGACAACCTAATAATAATCGTGGTTACACATCTTGGTACAGCCTCTACTGAGGAAAGGATTAGACTAAGTAATACCACTGGGAACAGCGAGTTTGTAATATTATTCTTGTACACTTATCTGTATACTTTTTACGGATTTTATATTGATATTATAAAATTCCCGATGTTTTGGATCCTTTACAGCATCCATGGTCACCGGTGGACTGAGGTGTTGATCGTCCTAATGTGAAAATTCCAACAGCTACCCTACATTTTGTTGATTATTATTTGATCCGGTCACTCAGACCAATTTTAAACCTGACTTTTTGGTTGTGTATACCAGACAATAAATAGCAATTTTTATTCGAATGACCACAACACTGTCGAGTTTTTGAATACCTATACAATGAAGCTAACCGAGTTTCCTCTATTCCATATGCATTCTAAAAATGACAATACCACATTTTATTCTTTGACGGCAAAATAAGGCACCGACGCGTAATTATGATAGTCCAATAAAATGTATAAGGGCACTAAAAGGTGTGCTTTCAGAGTACTATAAAAAGCAACACTATGAAAAGAGTTGGCGCATGTGAGACTTTAACATAGTGCCTACATTTGGTGTTGGTTCGTGATGCAAACACATAAAAGTTGTGTGTTGTGGCAGCTGTGAGAGGTAATGGTCCCGAAATAATTTTCTTCGCTGAATACTGAATGCTATCGAAGTTTCAGCGGCACGGCGTTAAATGTTCCGTTATCCGTTGGAAACGTCCAAGAACTTATGTAAAACACTACAATTTTAAAGCCTTTTACGTTTGTATTTTTACTTTAACTAGGTATATTTTGCACGGGTGAAGTGGGTCGAGTGCTTATTAATATTTTCGGCCTCATATGACGTACAACATAACAGGTGACAGCGTCCAGACGGATACCTTATATTACGAAAATATAAACTTCACGGACGAGACACATTCATAATTTAGTTGACCTGACGTCACGTATTTTTAGCCGCGCTTTAGTGCAGAATGTAGCCTGATATAAAGCTTGCCGCGCCGTAAAAATGTTCTATTACCATTTTATCAAGTAAGGACTACCGAGGCTTAGAGACCGCGGTGTAGCAGTTTAGTTTTCTCTTTTCAGAATACCTACCTACATTATGATACAATTTATTTCTTACAAAATTTGAACTTATTTATGTCTAAATAATATATTTTACTGTTATAAAACTACATTTTGGCGCTACACATTTTCAGCGAAGGCGAGTGCAAATTATTTTTGCATATTTTAGTTCTCCTCAAAGCGTTTAACTGTGTAGACGTAGAAACACCAAGAAAGCTTTTAATGTTATAAGTTTTTATTTTACTGCCGTATTCGCGGCTATAGCGGGGGGTGCAATTAAAGAATATACCCTAATATTTGCATACTATTGGGGCGTGTAAAGTACAACGCGGAAAAATATGGAACGAGGCAGAACAATAGCCGGCCATTCGCCAGATTACTAAGGCTTTATAATGAATCGCTGCATTAACGAAACAAAGGCTCAGGGTTGATGATTATTTACCTACTCTTTGCGATTTTTATGTAATAATAACGTTAATTATTTTCAAATTCAATTAAAGAATGCGAAATATAACAATTTATCTTTACTTAGATAAGTCAACTACAAAGGAAACCAATTTGCTATACATAATTTAATTGTGTTTGTTGGTTTCCAGTAAATCAAAAAGCCTTGTTGAAATTTTAATTAACATAAAATATAAAGCTATGTCAAAAGGTTTCTTTTATATTATGAAACAAAGCTTTTTGCACACGAGTGGAATTCAGTAGCAGAGCAGCTTATTATTTTCTCGTAAATCATTTTTGCTATCAAGAGAAATGTAAAGTGAAAGCGCTTACAAAACTGTAATTAAATACTTGGGTGGGTAGCTCACATTATTTCCTACCCAGCCACATCAGTCCACAGCAAGCAGTAAACTCAGAGGTAAAAAGGTCCCGCCCATAATTTGGTAAAAATACTTAGGAGCACTTGAAAATGTTGGACGGCTGTCTCGAGCACGCGTACTAAAAGTTTGTAAGAGAAGCCCTCCCCAACGAGAAATCTCCTAGGAAGCCGAGGAAGTCGGGTAGATTTATGACGCTAGTTGCCGTGACGCAGGTATTTTCTTCAACGAGGGAAACTGACCAATAATCTGAACGTATTTTTTCTAAGGGGATTTCATTACACATACCGAATGTGTTCGAACATTACTGGGGCCATCGACTCACACTATTTTATTTTTTGGTTTTTGAATTTTAGTATTTATTTGGGTATCCATACTAGACTTTATGAAAGATTATCTGGCTATAAATTAGATTTATTTTTATAAGTAGACTTACAGATACTTTTAAAGTAATGTTTTTATGTAGATATTCCTTTTTTTCCTTATCTAGATAATTGAGGGAATGTAAGAAGAATCGTAGAAATTAATACAAAAAGTGTCAATCTATCCTAGATTCACACGAAAATAAACACAGAATGTAGTTGTTGTAGACACTCACTTCCTAACTGCCAATCGCAAATGGCATGGACAGGTTTTCTTATCCTTTTCATCCCCTTTGCTCCATCGGCGACATCCGTACCGGATATGTCCCACGTCACCATATCCTTGTGCTCTACATCTATCCACCGTAATATTATTACGAACAAGACTACTTTTCAGGGTTCTTTGGGTGTTCATAGTTCGTATTAGTTTGTGTAAGGAACCTTAAAGTATGATTTAGGCGTACTCATGACGTTGTAAAGAATATATAAACAATTAATAAAGACACCAAAATAGATTTACGGTGCTCGATATCACGAAAATGTACTAAAGGTTAAAAGCTAAGGGCTTAATAAAATTACTTAAGGTATTTCAGTAAACCTGTCGAGGCCTAATGTATTCTCGTACGATAGAAAATAATGTTGCCTACACCGCGGCAATTTAGAGATCAATGATCATGTTTAATGTTTATATTTGTTTAGTTATGTTTAATGTTTCTTGCCTTATTTTCGAACCAATTTTCAATTGAAAAATCAAATTATACCGCTACATTGTATACCTTTATACGAGTACGTTACACATTTTTTATCAATATTTTGATATTTTCTCCTTTAATATCACCCTAATATTTGTGATTCCTGACAAACTTCCGAAAAGTGGAGAGAGTACTTTAGCGAATGAACAGGTTTATTTAAGGCAGCGGAATTTGATGGCATAAACTATCGTTTCGTGTTGGTGTGTACAGTTACAGGAGTTGAGACAGACAGTTGAGGAAAAGAGTGGGTTAAATAGGATTTAAAAAGTTTATAATAAATTCATTTAATAAAAGTAAATAAGGAATTTCAGACCGGAGACATTTTAGATATTTTGTCCTAACAAACAATAAACTTTTGGCAACATCTTTTCCTTTCTTTGTGTCAGTATGTGGTGGTTTAATTATTGAGGTTATTTTTGAATACCGATTGTGGAGTTTATAAAAAAAAACAAAACTATTAAACAAAATAGCTGATTAACTTTCAGGAGAAAGTAAATGATATTAGTTCAAACCTTTGGCTAGTAAATGGAATGCCATTATCAGACTTACTGTTTAGAACATTGTAACTAGAAAAGTAATTAAGTACTCTTTTCGCACTTGTTAATTTCATTTTCCTCTTATTGGGTAGAAGCAATCTATTTGGCCTGTAACTGGTGTTAACAGTTGATCCTAAGGGCTTATACTATCAACAACATCAGACAAAGTTGTGCAAAGATCTCAGGAGAAGGCTTAACTATTCTCGATTAACTTAAATTAAATGTTGGGTTACGTGCACATTGTTATGTAATAAATTAAATCTATAATATGCGACGACAAATAGTCCGACATCGCCAATTGAGACTAACAATATATTATGTTATGTTAAGTCTTTAAATATTTATTGATGATTAAACGAACTTACCTGTAAGTGAAGTTCTATCCCAATTATATGAGTACGTTTCATTCGAAGATATAATAGACACATGTAGTACCTTCATTGTACTGGCAACTCCGCACTAAAAAATATTGGGGGTAGATTGAAAAATCAAATCCCCACCGAAGTAAGCGCTCCGTCACGCCTCGCGCTCACGGTGTTCCTCATTCTTTAGAGTATCTATTACAAAATTTTTCTAACTATGGGTTTTGGGGAGGGAGGGACCTATATCTTCGAATGAAACGTACTCATATAATTGGGATAGAACTTCACTTACAGGTAAGTTCGTTTAATCATCAATTATATTTCGTACGTTTCATTCTTCAGATATAATAGACACATGTAGACGTTTAGAGATGAAAAATTTTGGTATTTTTTATTAAGTAGGTAATAAGAATAAACCTGTCGTTTATTATTACCAATCATTTAATTAACTATAATTCAACAAATTTCACAAATTCTTAGTTGTTGATTCTATACACAAATAAGTCTTATTTAATAAACAACTTATTACATTAAAGAAGAAATAGCACTTCTATGGTATCGAGTTGACACTTTATACTAAATCAGGAATAACGAGATAAATCGAATCAATGGTAAAGTACTTATTGGTTATTGATCGAGGAGGAAAATAGATCTTGCGAAACGAGCATCATCGTTTACTGGGCGATTATAAAATTTTGCAAATATCTGTGACGATTGCGACCAACCAACAGTCTTCCTAATAACATCTAGAGTGACTCCCTGCGCGCGCGCTGCGGATGTGGCGGCGTGGCGGGTGCTGTGCGCGCCCCACGCCGACACATCCACGCCGCTCTCTGCCAGCACCTGCTTAATCCATCGACTTATTGTTTGTGTACAGGTGGCCTTATAGGGTCGCTTGTGTGTTATTAGAAGGTTTTCTACTGAGTTTGGTCTGATGACATGGGTAACCGTTAAATAATCTTTTAAAACTGTTGCTGGACAAATATTTATATTTTCCGTGAAGTAAGGCAAGAATAAAATTGGTTGGTCACGACCGGCCGCGGATGTTTTAATGATATCGGAAATAACTATTCTAACTCCGTCCGGGCAAATATTAATATTTTTAATTTGATAGATGCAAGTGTTTGTGCTCTGTGAGCTGTACATAAGGCTAATAACATAACCAGCTTTTGAGAAATTTTCTGGAGAGATAAATCTTTATTAGGACCCCACTGAGTAATATGTTCCAACACTATTTGAGGATCCCATGTAGATGCGTACTTTGGGATGTTTGGCCTTAACTTATATATCCCCTTTAGTAACCTTTTGACCTGTTCACGAGATCCTAGATCATAACCAAAAAGTAAACTTAAAGCTGAACGATAACTATTAAGTGTACCGTAGGCCGCGCCTTTATCATATTGTTGTGTTAGAAATGACAAGACTGATGGTAAATGAGTCATATATGGGTCTAAATTATTGTTGATACAATATTGCCACCATTGTTTGTAGGCAACACTATATTGTTGTAACGTGTTCTTGGCCAAAGACGCCATCATTATATCCAGAGAGGCCATAGGGACACTTCGCTTTATAAATGCGTTCCTGAGAGCTTCGCTGCACCCAGGATAACTTCCTTGAATTGTGGATTCCTAGGGGGAGACCATTTTATGTTATTTTCAGAATTAATAAAGATTATATTTGAAGTGAGCATGTTTTGTAATAAAGGAAACCAGGGTTGTGAAGGCCAGTAGGGAAAGACGAAAATGCCTTCAGCCTTATCTAACATAATTTTTTCTAAACATTTTAATATTAGTGAAAATGGTGGGAAGGCATAAAAGTACATGCCATCCCATGGAATTGTGAAGGCGTCTATAGCTAATGCATCTGGGTCTGATCTCCATGATACGTATTGATGACATTTGGCATTTGTGCGAGAAGCGAATAAATCTATATCTGGTTTGCCTAATTTGGAAACAACTTTATTAAATGCTTTATTAGATAATGTTAATTCTATATCCTTGTTAACTTTTCGAGATTCTTCATCTGCTTCTTTATTATCTTTGCTTTTAATATAAGAGGCAGTTAGTAATAAATTACGTTCCTCACACCATTGCCAAATTTCTCGCGTTAAATCATTCAAATGGGGGTATTGGATGCCACCCATGCGATTTATATAACTTAATGCGGTTGTATTATCAATGCGTAATAGAATGGGGCAATTGCGTACGTTGCGTGCAAAACATTTAAGGCCAAAAAATACTGCCATCAGTTCAAGATAATTAATATGAAATTCTAACTCGGTTGATTTCCATGTACCGTTAACTCTTTCTTTATTACAAAAGGCGCCCCAACCAGACCTAGAGGCATCTGTAAAAATTTCTAGTTGGAATTTATCTAATCTTATGGAAGAAGCTGTTGAATGAATGCTCTGTAACCACCATTCAAGATCAGGTAAAATAACAGGTGAAGGACGAAATTTAGAGTCATATGTTTTATATGTCTTTAACGCTAAGTACTTCTGTCTCTCTAGTCGTTTTGTATAAACCCAACCGTATCTCACTGCGGGGCAGGCGGATGTTAGAACTCCGATTAAACGAGCAAACTCTTTGATAGTGCAACGTGGTAAGGTCATAAACTTTTTAACTAATTTTGTAATTTGAGAACGTTTATTATCAGGTAGAGATAAAGACATATCTATGCTATTATAAATAAAACCAAGAAATTTAGCCTGTTGTGATGGTTGCAAAGAGCTTTTTTCAAAATTTATCACAAAACCTAAACATTGTAATAGATTAACCGTCTCAGTAATGTTCTGTAAACACTCTGTATATGTACGGCCAATACATAGCAGATCATCGAGATATATAACCGATATAAAGCCTCGATATCTGAGGTAAGTTACAACTTCTTTCATTACCTTTGTAAACGTTCTTGGTGCCGACGATAAGCCATAGGGCATAGCATTAAATTCATAAGTAATTTTTTCACCAAATTCGTTTTGAAATTGAAATTTTAAATATTTTCTTTGAGATGAATTAATTGGTACCAATAAGTAGGATTCCTTTAAATCTATCGTAGCCATAAAGCCGTTGTAGGGAAGTATTTTGCAAGCTGTCCTATAGTCCTCCATTTTAAAGTGACTTTGACCTACGAATGTATTTAATAATTTTAAATTTAAAATAAATCTTTTGCCGCCGTTAGATTTTGAGGCTAAGAATATTTTAGAAATGAATTGATCAGATAGCGGCTCACATTCACATATCGCGCCTAGTTCCAATAAATTCTCGATCGCTATGGACATATCCCTGTTTTCTTCATTCGTAAACGTATTATGCGGTATAACATGTTGGACAACATTTTGTGTAAATGGTATCATGTAACCATTTTGAATCCACTGCAAGACAGTTCTATTGCTAGTAATGTTAACCCAGCAGTTGTAAAAATATTGTAAACGACCTGCGTGTACCTGTACCGCTAGCGTCGTGTGTGGGCACGGTGCTTGCTCTGGTTGGAGGATGCTCGGGGTCGGCTCGTCGTCGCTGCCGGCCGCCGGTATGCCGCCGCCGAAGCCGCTCGTGTATGAATTCGCCCCCCCCTGTTCGCCGAGGCATAACGAGGGGGCGCTGTCCCGTTTCCCGAGAACCGTGTTCTGGGTGTTGATACGCTAGCTGTTGGCAGTGAATTTGACCTTTGAGCTGGCTTTTTAATCTGCGAACCTTGTCGCTCAATAGCTTTTGAGGCTTTTATAGTCTCCGAGAGTTTGTCCCCAAAAAGAGTCTCATCTCTTTCGTGGTCTTTTATAAGGGGTGTAAAAGATTTGTCTAGGCATGGAATAATCAATTTAGTCCTGACTTGGGTTTCGGTGTGATGTAGGTCGGTCAGAATCCTACAGCTATCGGAAAGGATCTTGATGGCTTGTATTTTGTCACCTCCTAGAAGAAGCAGGGTAACAGCTTTATTCATGGCACTTATACCAAGACCTAGCTGGTCTTGTTTTAACTGTATGTTTTTATCACGATTAATGATTATTTCCGAGACTGCAGCCTTAATTTCTGGGTTCAGAGTAGGCGCCTTGAGAAGTTTACAATTTTCTGGTATCTGGTATTCTTTAAGGATTTTTTCCTTAACATCCTTGGCAAGTCCTTTTTTCAGCAAAGGAATCCAACGTTGTGCTAATGTGTGGTGAATATTCTCGCCGTAAATCGGCTGCTCGTCTGTGGGTTCACCCAGCGCTAAAAGGAGTTCCGGGTCTAGCTCCGGAGGCTCCGCCTGCACTTGGTCAATCGGCGCATCAGGAGTAATTTGTGCGTCTTGAGACTCTGCTGGGGCGAGAAACTGCATCGCGGTGGTATCATCTTGTATAGGTCCGTCGTCTGAAACGAACAATTGTCACGTTTCTTATGCGAACAAAGACCAAAACATTGTAACGTTTACCCTCGTGTTGACCCGCAGTCAACCGCCAGGAACGTTTTTACGCATCATGCTACACCTTCGTGATACCCTCATTGTGATACCCTCCAGGCTAGCTTAGAGATGCAAATTATTTTAATGAGTCCAGTAGGTAGGTACACGAAATCACTTATTAAAAAATATATTGACTTACCTTTATTTTTTTCGGAATCCGACGAAGATGAATACACAATTATACGACTGCGTTTTTTATTATCACGTTCTTTTAACTTTCTAATTTTATTCTCATAATAACTAATTTTATTGTCTGCGCTACGCTTAGGCATGTTGAACAGTAATTTTAACAAAATTATACCGAATTTAACAAGTATTCGAGAGTGTGTGCTAGTTGCCGCGCACAATAAAAGAATGAGGAACACCGTGAGCGCGAGGCGTGACGGAGCGCTTACTTCGGTGGGGATTTGATTTTTCAATCTACCCCCAATATTTTTTAGTGCGGAGTTGCCAGTACAATGAAGGTACTACATGTGTCTATTATATCTGAAGAATGAAACGTACGAAATATAATTAAAAAATATACCATTGAATTCACGTGTATATTTACTGAAAGCTAGTGATATATGGTGAAATAGAAATACGGTAACTACTCTTACTATTGTGTCCTAGTTTGAAAAGGTAATGTTGCCAGTGAAAAGGTGTCAGGATGACCATGAGCTAGTGATACCTTCTACTGGTGTTGCTAGCGTAGCGCTTGCAGTAGGCGGCCTGTATACTTGTCCTCTTATTACAATAATAAAAACTACATTGCCCGAAGCTCACTAACCAATGCAAACCCAAATATGGATGCCCATCGTCCTCCTTTTCTTAGGGTCGGCACAAATATAAATGAAGATAATTGTTAAATGTTTAAAAATAAACTGAACTCTAAGAGGTAAGTTCAAAGTACGTGTTGATTGTACGAGTAAGAGGTCATGAGATCCTATTCAAGAACGTGCTCTTACTACAAGCTTACTTGGAAGGGTACACGCACAGAAGGCTGAGCCGGCTAATCCTCGCGGTCTTAAGCCGTTAGATAATAGACCTAGGTACTTACGGTAGGGGTGAACGGCGCCATCCAGTTGAAGCGATGGAAACAAGTTTTCTGAAGTTATTATTTTAGGTTCGTTCACGTTTGAGCATCACGTGGCATCTACACAAAGGTATAGAATAAATATTATGATGCGCTGCTAACATTGGCTGTTGGAATAAATAAGTTAAACATACGAGGAATGAAACATACAAATCTCTCAAGTACCCCTAAATCCACTCAATAATTTTATATAAAATAGTACCTAATAGTAGTATACTTATACTAAAATAGATAATTATAACGCGTGTGAAGTTTACAAACCCGCATTAGTCATAACCCGTGGTAGGCTATAACTTAATGCCTGTCGTTTTCAGAGGGGACCCATGCTCCACCTGCACTGACAATATTATGGGTTGATCACGATGATAAGTACGCTTGGCTACACATCAAGCTATAAAAAACCAGTTTACGCTGGCTTCTTACTGTTTGGGACATTGCGAGGTCAGCTAAATGCAGTGTTTTGCAAATTGCAAATGATACTTTTTCTGGTTCTAGCGTCTAAAGACAATGATAATTGCTACTCAATCAATACAATACAGTTGATTTTTTTTTGGGCATCAGATAAAATTATTTTAACTTCGTTAATATAAAGTAGACTTGCATCTATGACGTGCCCGACTTTTGGCTTTACACAGAGTGACTGGCGTCTGATCTTTGCAGCTCAAGGGAAATCAAGATTTCGCAACATAATGTTATTAGCTCACGTGGATGTTCTGTCTATCTACATGATATAAGTCTCTTCTTAACTTACCCAAGGGATATAACACTAATCCCTAACTATCTTACTGACCTACTTTATTTCCAAGCTTGCGTCGAATATATGCGAAACTACATATACTCAGAATGAAATCTTTTACTAGAATCCGAATATATTCCAGTCCATTTAACCGTAGTCGGTCCAACTTTAACATGCCACGAGCTGGTAGTAAGTACTACATACCTTCCCCGACATAAGCGTTTAAGAACGGGTTCTTTAAAGGCCCCTGAGCGGATGAAAAGACATAAAATTTGTTATCACGGCTTACGGTGCGGGTCGGACATTTAATTCTAAATACTGGCATTCGATACGGTCAGTCCGACATGAATTGCGTTTCCATCCTAAGTGATATTTTGTATCGATCAAGCAATAACTATAAGATACGCAGTGCTTGTTTAAATTCAAGTGCAGTGCCAACTTAATGCTTTATACGTTTGTAAATGAACAATAAATTTGCGTTGGTTGTTAATGGAGGGTAAATATTAGTGCAGCTCGCAAGGCCGATGAGGCTAGTGAGGCGTTCTTCATGCTGGAGACATGCCAGGCCGAGATAGACGTCTCGTTGCAACAATACTGCTGATTATCTTCATTATGACTCGCTCTTAGGATTAACTTTAAGACTTTTATCTCGGATTCCAAAGCGCACAACAAAATAGGGCAGCGACCGCGATATAGCATACATAGTATAACACTAGTTTTCCGTCACATCACTAATGAGTACTTATTAGGTATATCGATCTTTTCATTTAAGGTTATCCTGCACTTTTAGGGAAAGGTAGTAGTAGTAGTGCCTGCTGGCATGTCTCTAGGTACATGCCAGCTTGAATGGGTCGCACGACCGGGGAAGTACTACCCTCCCACAGAATATCGACGTCAAGTACCAGTATGCATACTGTCGCGTTTCGCACGGTGAGTGTGGAGCGCCGGAGGCCCAATTTCTCCCTCAGTCCCCTTCCTTCTACTTTTCTCCTTCCCCTCCCTTTTCCTTAAATAGGCTCGGTAACGCATCTGCAACTCCTTTGGTTTTGTAAATGTCCATGGGCGGCGATGACTACTTACCTTCAGGTAGCTTGCTTGCTCGTTTGCCGAATTAAGCCATAAAAAAAAGGTAACTTAGGCGTATAGTATATATAGGAATTACGAAAATAAAATTAGTAAATTCTATTTATTATTTATAAACTATAATATTATTATAATACAAAAACCCACGATTATATTATCTTTTCAAAATAAAATATTGACAAACATTTAAAGAAGGGTCGGCAAGAGGTAGGTACCGAACTAGTAGTTATTACAACTGTTCGTGAGGTAGCCCACATGTTTATCGGTTCAGATTTATAGATTTGCAAAATCCGTTAACTTTCCGAAGGTTCTTTCTGAATTTCAATCTTCAACGAGCGTCGCAAAAATGAAAACTTCGGAGTGTCCCCAAGGGTTCTAAATCGTCGACTATTCGGGAGAAAAATGACCGAGCATCTCAGAGCACAGGGCAAAACGGTAGCCGAGTGATACGTAAATATTTTTTATTTCGCACGCAAGGTTAACTCCGAAAATAAAGTATGAATTAAATTTATGACTGCATAAAATTACTGGTGTACCTTTAACGAACATCAAGCCGTATAAACGTGTAAAATCTGTCGGCTGACTCGGCCAGCTCATTAGGTATTCCGTTTCGGCGAGCGAATATTTCGACAACAAACATTATGGTAATTTGGCCGCATAACGATCTATTTTACACCTGTTTACGTAAACACGCTGCCTAAGCTTCGGAGACGATTTTTCCCTGCTTACACTAGTTCGTTTGTCGCCAAAACGATCGTTTATTTACAAAGGACGCCAAATAAAATGGTACTTGTACTGTGATGAGGGTCTAATGTTGGTAGTTAGTCCCAAGCTTTTTGTCCGATGTCAAATGTTTTAGAAAGTGATTATTGAGTAATTATCTACGATAATGGCCGTTTTAACGTTTTATTATGAATTCAAATGGCTTAAATAGAGACGTTTAGACTTTAAATGTAGTAGGTTTGTAACTTGTTGCTGGATACATTAAAGCGTTTTAATCTGGCTAACATTATGCTGGGTTAACTTGCAGGTCACGTTCCAAAGTTTACAGTCGATTGGCTGAAATTTAAGGCGGAAGGATTAACTAAGCGCTATCTCCAAATCTTATAACTTGTGTCGATTTATTCAAGCGTCATAAACATCGTGAGAGTTCTGGAGTAAGATTTCTGCCCAACATCCTTTACGACAAAAGTTATATGATACAAATGCCTTTTGAGACACATTATATCAGAACACTTGACAGTGTGTGCACAATACTTGCAGCCAGTGTTTTTACTCCTAAGTCGTATACACTCAACTGTTTCATGACATGACAACCAGAGGAGTATCAACAACTAAACTTGTCGGGCCGACTGTTCCGAGACTAAAGTTGATAAATTAGTTTAAACTCTAGTATGTTAGCGTACGGTTTAGGTCGTGTGTTGTCAGTGAAGTGAACCAATGCAGCAATGCCCATGAATACATCAAGAGCAATCCGAGTGACGAAGTAAATCTATATATAACATCGTTTGACCTTTGCTTTGGTGTGAATTACGGTCTTTTGGAACCTGCATGCAATAATTGATCTTACATGAACGCTTTGTGTAGTTATAATATTTTTTTCTGGCATTGTTCATTATAATAAGGTTCTAGAATATTTCACTCTTCCAGTTTAGTGAATTTATTTTGTACTATAAATTAATATGGCAAAGAAACAAACAGAAACAGATGCAAAAGTATTTGCTTAGCTATTCTGTACTGTCGGTTATGATGGCTGTTTTATAAAATGATTACGATAATTATTGTATATCGATGCGATTTGAGATCCCATTTCTCATTATGTAAATTTACAAAAATGTAATATAATAAAACATGAAGTGAAGCTTTTTTTCTTCGTTTATTAAGAATGGGTAGCAGTTTGCTTGCGTTGCTGCCAAACAAAGCCCTCTTAAATTTCAAGACGCACTAAAAATTTGAAAAATATATGTTACACCTCCACCTGTATGTTGGTGTTGAAGGATGTACATTTGTAGTATTCTTAGAGAGTCCCCTCGAGACGCGGTGAACAGCGACTGTATGTAAATGTAGTCTCGTGATTTGTGGTAGAGTGACAGGCTCTCACTAACGCCCCGCGGCTCCCGGCAACACTCCACTACACCCTATTGTTGACTCGCAACGTGTGCCAACCCTACACTTGCGTACAAATATCCGCAGACAATAACCGTCTGCCCGACCGAACCCCCGACTTTTTTTACCTTCAACGAAGGAGATTATTCGGAAAAACCCTAACTTTATGGCTTCCGTAGCTTAAGTAATCGGAAATTTATAGTGCCTACTCGAAGATTCCTTTTAGCCATATAACATATCTATTTATTCTTATAATAATCCAAACAATGCACAGCAACAGAAACGATTTTATACTATCTACTGTAGATATTGACCATGAAATTTTAAATTCCATTTGTGTGTTCAATTATTAGTAATAATGTTTTAGTTAGTTATTATATATTAGTCAGTAATACTTAGGTTTAATTTTAAATCGATTGTTCACAACGGAAACTTAGAATCTGTTCAGATCAATATTAAGAGGGGACTCTAGTCCTGAGGAATTTAAAAAATATGTATTTGAAGAAACTATTGCCGTTGCGCTGCACCTCCAGTCTCTCCCCGTAAAGTGCGAAAAGGACAACTGCAGCTTAGGATGATTTTACCTACGAAAACCTTGACCAAAAGACGTTTCGTATTCTGCTGTTTTCTTCTTCAAACGTGGATTGATCTAAACAATTTATACATCAAAATTTAGAGGGAAAGCATGTCTATGCTTCTATTATTTTATTTTTTGTTAAAAACTTTTCAAATTTGTCTGATAGTCGCCTGAACATGACGGTAAAAACGGGCTTTTTTTCGAGTTTTTGAATTGTCATATTTTTTTGTGAAATTTTTTTTTAGAAAAAGTGAATATATATCATTGCTCTAGTCATTATCTACGGAGAAAGCAGCAGAATGCGTTTGTATGGAGAAAGGCTCACTAAAGTACCCTCTTGAAGCTTACTGTAACGTATGAATTAATATAAAATAAAAATACCAGACATGTATATAAAGAAAGAAAAGCAAGTATTTATACAGAGAAAGCATATTATAATAATATACAAAGCAAGCATAAGAGCATAGCAAACATGTAAGCATGTATCTATGCAAAGCAAGCCTGGAAGTAAAGCGAGCATGTAAGCATATCAAGCACGTACCTATATACCTTGTATGGAACTCGAGCAAATCTGTGTCGATGACTTAAGTATATTATGAAAACTGTTTCGATTGAGGATTCAATTCAATGTTGTTAATGCTTGCCGAATAGTTTTGGCTGAGTGCTGTAAGTATTTGCTATTTATTTAGTATATATTACAAATTTTCTGAGTTCTGCGCGCTGTGTATAATTTTCTTCTCTTCTATAATATTCTAGCGCTCGAAAGATCAACAAAACCAATCGTGAATAAAACAAAAGCGTAACTAGCAATGTTAGCATGTATTGAGCCGTCAGATGTGGCGCTGTCTATTGTTAGACGCAAAGCCCAGATTTACATAACACGGGCCGGATCATCGGCTGTGATTGTTTCGATGCCAGTTACAGCCCCTGTAATTTGTAGGGATTCCGATGAATAAATGGTACACATTTATAAAATGTTTCATCTACTTTCACTTTCAGCACAAATTCGGGTATCATACCAATTTTCCAACATAAATTATAATAATAAACTTATTATAATAAAATTGTTTGTTTTCTAGCTTCATAACAATGAAGTTTTCGATAAAAAAAGGTTCGGATTGCTTAAAGTGGTGCCCGCGCTGGGCCTGTTCCTGATAATACATCACTTTGTTGGAAAAAAAAATGCGTTAATATTTCGCGAGGAATTTCATTACTGCGAGCTTTGTTGGCTTTCAAATAAATAGGCGTTTTATTGCTTTCCTTCGTTCGCCGATGTTCGATATTGTGTATCGGGTTGAGATAAGATAACGCGGGCTCGATATACTATCTAACCTCCTTATTCCAAAACGTTCATTAAGTGTTTCTAAGTGTGCATTAGCGATACTATCCAGTGCCCTCTGGCACTGGATAGTATCGCTAATGCTGTCCCACTTAATTGATCAAATGACAGAGACCAGTTTATTTTTGTAAGATTTATAAGATTTTCAACGCCAGTAAGATCACTTTAAACAGACGTTCATGCAGAAGGTGGAAATTGACCGAGCCGAAAATTCGTATCAACGTTTTCACCACAGCCTTGAAAATATGTTATATGCGTTAGTTAAGTAAGGAGGTTTACTAACTATTAAGTATTTTTTGGAATGAGATTTGGATTTTTTCCAATGTTTCTATTAATAATATTAACCAGCGAAGACTAGACGGAAAACATATTGGCCAATTGAGATACTTGATCTTGTAATTAAAGTATATAGTCACGTAAATTTTTAATCTCAGGGATGAATAACCAATATAATGACTCCTCTAGTATGCTTTAATTTTAAGAAATTCTGTTTTTCTTATTTGCATTAGGATATATTATTTCTGTTCAAATTAACAACATCTGCAGTGTTCTATTTGTTTTTCGTTGCCAAAGGTTCCGTCAACATTTTATTTCACATTTCCGTAGTAATTATTTTGCAGCCTTTAAGGTGTTACCACACCATTTCTTCAGCTATCGAGATTTTGATTCGTATTTATTTTCGTATATTCAAGTTACGGTCGGACGAGAAGCCAACGTTTCATTACTAATAAGGTTTTTTCGTTTTCGTCGGTACCCTAAAAAGCACTCGTGTGGCGTAGAGTGAAAATTGTACTCGAGGGAGTGTAAGAAGAGGGGTGAAAATGAGAAATGCAAATAGGTTGTTGAGCTCAGCGCCGCGCAGAATAAGCCTATGAACGCTTGACAAATAGTATTATGTTACGATTGCGCGACATGTGGAGAAGAAATAATAATACATTCATATACTAGCAATACTAAGTATTTTATTATGTCGACGAAGGAATTTATAAAATGAAATATGCCACGTGCTCAGGTTGGACACAATATTTCGTCAACATTCAATTTCCTGTCGTATGAAAAGGTTACGTCCCGCTATCGAAAATGTCAAAATAACGAACGGAAATCGAAATGAACTCAATAGTACAGATAAATGAATACCAGAAAAATTTTGCTTTTTCAGCGACATCTACTCAACTATCTATGAGAATCAGATATTTTTCCGTAGATTAAATCGAATGGAATCATTCCAAGGTCTACTATTTTATTGTGTTACAATCGTCATTCAATGAGTTCTTCTTTTTTTATTTATTTAGTCCTATCGGACGACAATACTGATACAGTTCAAATAGCAAACTTGGGCCCCTGTTCAGAGGCTGTCCACATAATTGGTTTGTATATGGAGATCCATACAGCATCACAGAGAGCCGTATGGATCGCTTTCAATTATTTACCGACATGTTTGCTATTGACTAGCACCAATCAGTACCATTTTTTTACCAGAAAGGATTCAGAAAAATGTTACCCATATTCAAAATAATTCCGAAACTTTACAAGTATTTATCGGACTCCGACTTTGTTCGGTTGTTATGCAATTAAGGACTTTAAAATAAATAAATTGTATAGTCAAAGGTCAGGTACTCGAAATTGGCACGTGTGTATGAAAAGATGTATGAATGTGGAAGAAGGGAAAGAGCTAAGCAAGAGTCGTAGCCAGTGGCGGTCTATAGTTTCTGCCTAACTTTGGGGAATAAAGGCGTGTGTATGTATGTAAATTGAATAGTCTCTTATCTAACATTTGTCTCTACTCAATTACTAAGAAATACGAGTGGACCAAAACGCAGTGTCCTTGTTAGTGATCAGGATGATATTTCAGTACAAAACAAAGAGATCAAACCGTCTCTTGTTCCCGAGTTAACAAAGCTTCAATGACCGTTTGCGGTCGGCACCTTCTTTGTCATCGGGAAGCCCTTCTCGTTAATGTCGAAAAAGATTAATTACCAAACAAATTAATGGGAAAACGTCCACTGATGACAGAAATGACACATTGCAGTGTAAGCCCTATTGTTTTAATACTGTCCACGGTTCATTCGTATTTTTCAATACAGTGAAATATTTTGTATATGAAATAAAATTTGAAGAATTTCATGATAAAATTGTATAGTAGATTTTTAATGAAGAAATACCATTATGATCCCATTTAGGAATGAAGGAAGCATAAGAATGTTAGCATATTGTGGGTTGCTAAACTTAACATGCTGCTGAGAAAATCATACCAAAATCTAAACTAGTATTGTAAAAAGGGAAGATTTCATTGTTTGTTTGCAATGAATAGGCTCTGAAATAACTGTACCGATTTAAAAAAAAAGCAGCATTACTACTTTTCCTGAGTGACATAGGCTATATATACTTTAAAATGATAACACACGTTTAGTCCACGCGGGCAAAGCTGCGGGTGGAAAGCCATTGTGGTATAATGAGGAAGGGTTGGGTTCTCTGGCAAACGCTTGCGAATTTCAGATGCCTGGTGCTCTTTTAAGATACTGGTAGGTTTAGTTAGGATGCATGTGGCAAATAAATACAGAAAACTGACTTTGAAGTATAAAAAAAAAACAAATATTAAAATATTACTGACATAATCATGGCATGTGGAAGGTGCAACAAATATTAAAATATTATTGACAATATAATCATGGCATGCTTTGTGGTTTTGTAGAAGTTAAAAAAAATAGTAGTTTTAAACATTAGGTATATTTTTTTAAACCTCAGATTGTGTGTACTTTTTATAGTACGGGAAATTCTCATGAATCGTCTTACACCCTCCACCTGGAGGCGGTAGGGTATGTTGGACACATACAGATTAAAAATCGCAATTGATTACCCTTGCCTTTAGACCATAACAGGCTGTGGCCTACAAAAGTCGAAGCCTGGCCTTGCATCCAACTTGATGGCTTCCACTTGCCAGTCGTCCCTTCTGTATAAGTTTTATTTGTAGCCCAGTCTTACGTCGTCTTTGGCTCGCGGCGTCGCGCCGCGTCGCGTCGTGTAGCTTATAACCCGGTGCGAGTGGGAACTCGAGACCTAATTACGTGAATTAACTGCACGTACCGTACAAAGCTTTCTGCTGTACACTTCTAACTATCCGCTCTACAGTAACTATGGACTAACATAAGTTAGTAGTAAGAATAAAATAATGTGACAATAGTCTAGTCATAGTTGTTCTAATGAGCGACTGCTACGTTAAACGTCCTGGGTTCGGTTTACAGGTCGATGAAAGTTTTATTGGGTTTTTCTACGAAATTCTCAGTAGCAGCTCCGATGTGAGAATTGTGCCAGGTTAATGGTAATAGGCTCGCCCTCGTATTACATGGGACCTAAACATACGGGCGAAATGTGGCCTAACCCTTTCATAGGTATATGATGTGATATACCATATCAAGATATATATCACACATTGATGGTATGTTTTGTATGTTTTACTCTTACTTTATACACAGAGTGATACAGAATAATTCATGGGTTGAGGGAATATCCGCGCAAACCACTAAGCGGTGCTGCAATGCAGTGTGGTCTGTGGTAGTGCTGTGTATTTAGTAGGCAGTGAGGTAGTCTATCGACGTCAGTACAATTATTTAGCTTATGGCTATACAACAAGTGAACAATATGTCAAGTCATATTTTAGTGCAAGAATAATTATTGATAATGGTGTTATTTCAGATTAGTAAAGATTATTTCACTTAACGAGTAGGCGTGCCTATACATTGACGGAGTTAGCAAAAAATATCTTTTTGTTTATCAAAAAAAAAAAAACAATGAAATGCCAGGTCAATATCGAAGTGCAAGATTCACAGTATTTACTACCAAGTTGCTCGATGTTTCATGAACCTGCAAGTCTATCAATAATGAACACGATTGACTTGAAGTCGACATCAGATACGAGCAGCTTTACACCACTATCGCGATCGTGGTGGAAGTGATTATGTAGGACTCAGGCGCCGGCGCCGGCCCGGCTCAATTTAACGCCATTTGCAGGGCGACCCGCGACGCGCCCCGCTTAACTACCAATTAATGGCACCTATTTAGCTTACAGTAACGGTTTTATAAAAATTAAATGAGATAATTGCAAACTCGTCCACAGATTACAGATGTTACAAAGGCTTAAATTAATATTTATCAGCTATAAGAAATCGGTTTAAAGGAAATATAGGCGTTTTAGGGTGTTTTATCAGATCCATGGTTAGTCTCTTTCAAATAAAAGGATGGTCGAAGTCGGATTATAAACAAATAATCGAGTACCTCCGCCTTATTCTTGAAGTAGATTAAATTCAAACACAATCGATTTACTACGTTAAAGAGTTGTGTTTTGTTCAAGAGTATAATGGAATTTATACCGCGGAAGAGCTATGAATTCTACAGAAATAATAAAAGGCAACAACTTAGTGAGATACTTGAATCATTGTTGTGTTTGGAAAATACAATGCTGACTGACTTCAAATATCTTAAAAGAAAGAACACTTTACGATACGAAGTATCTACAAAATAACATACCCATAGCTTACTTGCTTAGCTGGTGGAAACTACTGAAAACAATTACTCTTGTTCGGTCATTATATTCGTGTTCTTTCCACTCACAGAACTGGAAACAAGCACCACTAAAAGGTATTAATAGCAAAGTCTTAAATTTCCAATAACTCGATCGTTAAGTGATATTTGAGTTCGGTACTCAAATAGGTAACAAGTGAGAGCCATCACTTGGGCAACGTAAACCTAATCATTGAAAACTAACAGTATGCACAGCATTGGCCATTCCTAGCCGAGGCGTATTTGACTTGCTACGTTTGTATTGCGTCTACAAGTGATTGAGACTACGTTGAATAATCTGTCTTGATTTCCAACGAATATTATGTTGGATTTTCTACGCTCCGTCCTGTCTGAATATGTTTTCTTTGTTTGAAAATTTAATATTGAAGTTTTCAATTCGTCGGTTGCTGTCGATCCTTGTATCTGTTCAGTTTTATTTGAGTCTATTGTTTGCCATGGAATATTGCATTAGATTTTGCAAATAAAATTTTATAACTTGTTTTATAAAGTGCCGTTTGCTTCTGTTATGTAGGTATGTAAAAAACTAGTTGTACCTCGCGGTTTCACCCGCAGTTTCTAATGTTTTTGATCCGATTCTTATTCACGGGATCACTGGATCATTAGAAAAAAATATCAAAATGAGTTCAGCCGTTTTAGAGTCCATAAGAATATATTGTGTGTATGTACGTATGAATATTTTTGCGTTCGTGCTCTATGCATTTCTGCACCATTCGTTCAATTACAAAACGACAGTAAGTTGGTTCATCGAAGGTTTCTTATAAAAAATGTGATAGACACGTACTTGTTCATAATATAGCTATTTCAATGAATACATATTATAAAACTAAGTACTCCGCCGCGTCTGTCTGTCTGTCTGTCTGTTCGCGATAAACTCAAAATGTACTGGATCGATTTTCTTGCCGTTTTCACCAATGGACAGAGTGATTCAATAGGAAGGTTTATGTATAATACATACATATTATACTACAGAAAAGCCGAGAAACTACGCGGGCAAAGCCGTTGGTGGAAAGCTAGTATAAAATGAAATAATGAAAAACTACACTGGTAAAGAATTTGGTGGTTCTAGCACAATGCAAACAAAGTTCCAGAATATAATTATTTTTTCTAAAAATAATATTGGGATCCAAATGGCATATCAAACACGGCTTCAATGAAGCTGAATAAATTACGAGGCCACAACAATAAATGAAATGCGCGGTAAAAACTGAAGTTTCAAGTGAACCCGCAGAAGCGCGAGTGACGTCACGGGTCCGGTAAACATTGCATACAAATCAGCGCAGTGGCCGACTTTCAGCAAACTTTGCGAAATTAACTTTGATCGCGTTTTAATACCAGCGCTTGCGTGGTAAAGTATTAAATCTCAATTTATATCCAAGCTGTCTTTATTCAACTAGTTTTAAAGTTAACCCATTAAGTAGCAGTTGCTCTTACAAAGTTTTTGAAAGAATTTTTTTATTCAAATTATTTATTTTCAGGATAAAAGGTAAATATAAATTTAGTGATATCAGTTCACTGCTGATATAATATAAGTACTCAAACCCTACTAATCCGTAGTTCGAGGTCGGTTGGTTTCAAATACGGCGTTGTTTTGCCCAAGAAAGGTGAGTGTCGGATACCGAAACTTGGAGCTGGTATTGTTCGCTTGACCACCATAAACTGTGAACATGGAATATTAAAAAAACGTTAGTATTAAAATAAGAGCCCCATAGATATAGCTTATTGCGATGTCATTTTTTATTTAGTCAGAGTACCTATTTTCAAATCATGTTCAATTTATTTTCAATAAGTCAACCTTTAATATAGAAATAAGACGAATTGTATTTTGTCTTTCTAATATTTCTTTGAACGTATAAGAGTCATTACGTTTTATTTATACCTTAACATGTAAGTGTATGTAGTACTTAGTTGCGTATTTAAAAAAAATCTCCTTGATAGCCGATAATATTAAAAAGCTAGCTCTGACGGCTGATAGAGATTTTTAAAGATAAACTACCTAAAAATTATAAATAAATAATTATATTAAATTATTATTAACGTCCAATACATTTCCTTTATGGCTTTAATGTGTTTTGTCTTATTTTCCCTGCCACAAAATATCATGTGTCAAAACAAGATAAAACATATTATATACAGTTCTATGAGGCTTATTATTCTTTATATTATTAAATACGACGATAAAGTTTACGATATGTCGCAATTTTTGCGCTTCTCTAGGAAGTGCTCGTGGCTCTATGGCAGGTTGTAATTGTGAGACAGCCCTAGAATTGCTGCAGCAGTGACTTCTCCTTGACGTCTGAGTAAAGTATTTCTATAAACTGGTAGAGTATGTGTGCGTTTCTTTTAAGCAGGTATATTATCATATTAGAGCACTTTTTCTAGATTTTTTTACTAACATATCTGATACTAGCCAAAAGCCATCCCTTTGCAATCATCTTTCTTTATGGCTAGGCAATCCTCGACAAGTAATATTATTAGAGCGTTGAGGACTGGGAGATACGGCCTCATTAGTCCAAGTAGAATAACACATATATATAGTGCGTAATAAACATAACTTCAAACCTTTTTCTCGCAATAGGCGTTAGGTGCAGGCGTTACAACAGACGGTGTTGTGTTCCTGAACTGAGGTCCGAAAGAGAAGGCAGGTTTTTTTTTCTCGACGTAACTGAAATTAGGGTTGTGTTCTCCGGGACCTGGCTTCCTGCTTCCTGTGAGGCCCTGATGCAAGTAACCGAAGGTAAACGCTGGTGCTTTTCTGTGGAATTATGTATTAAAAATACAATTGATATTATTTTCTACTATAATTGTAGTCTTATTCAAGAACTGTTATCCTCCAGATGGTCGTAAGAATTATTTTTATTTTGCCTTCTCATTCTGAGATGGATCCTGGACCCAGTAGTGGGACATTTGGGACTGTAAACTGGTTGATGATGAATTCACTGTGTATCATTGTAGGTTTTTCACGGACTATTTTGTCGAATACGTGCACCTATGTGCATAAACGTTGCATTAAGTATAAGTTCTATACAACTGAAATACGCAAGGGAACAAGCTATAATCTAAATAAATAAATAAATAAATAAATAATAGTAACTCTCGGTTTTAATACTAAAGTTCACAAATAATGATTCGACGGTATCGTAGATTCTTGGATTAAGGCTCTCAACACATTTTAGGTAGGGTTTTTGAATTTTGAAAATACCTGGCAGATATTTTGAGACATATTGTAGTCCTTTCTTTCTTATGTCTTGTTATCAGTGTTGGGTTGGATTCCTTATGTTGTGATTGTGTTCATATCAATGACAATTTATAATTTGTTCGATATACGGGATTGCAACACTAGGTTTGAGCAGTATTATTGGGGTTTTGTACAAAATTCTGAGTAACCTGCAATCTAAGGGGCGCCTATGCCTAACCCATCGGAGAACATAGCCGTGTTATGAACCTAATTGCTTCCTCCTAAACTTCGAGACGAAACTTACTTTAATTTAGCAACGGTATACTTTTATATTGGTACTGTTCAATTTAAACTGGCCAATGTCTGTGCATAAAGAAGCCAAAACAATTATCTTTAGAATTTTTCGTTTGTCTGTCTAGATGTGTGAATGCGCATTTCGTAAAACCGTAAAACCGAATGCGTGGAATTGGATTAAGTTTTCACAGTTATAATGCTTTAAGTCGAACTTGAGATCATGTTAATCTTAGTATGTCACCTAGGAGCCGAGTTTTACAAAGTAAATCGTTTTTGGATGCAAGCAAAACCGCGGGCAACAGCTCGTAATAAATTAAATTAACAGTGTAGCTTTTCCGAACTATCTAACGACGGTTTTGAAACTCACACCAAACTAAAGAAAATGGTATCTACTAGCAAACAGTGCTCTCGGTACAACGCGACTTAACGCGAGTTCTACATCATTTGGAAACTTGTATTTATTATAATCAAGCCAACAGTTCCGTTGCTCCGTGTGCTCCTGGCCTTACAAACAAGATCCACAATTAAGTCGCAATAACCGCAATGTGGATTGCACTATATGCGACCATGCACTCTGCAACGTCCTTAATACAGAGATTAACTCGAAAATGGAGTTGAATTTTCTTACATATTCATTGGGAAATTATGTTCCATTTCCATCTGCATGCCAGTTCGCTGGTATATTTAGATCCCACGTAATAAAGGATAAGCCTTTTTCCATACGTTACTTAGTTCTACCTGGGAATCGGATCCAAGACTTCCATTGTTACTACACGACCTAAACTACATACAATACATACTTATACGTACATGCATAATACTCCTTCTCTTGAGCAAAAAGATGTATACGAAAAAAAAGATATTGCTATAAATATTTTTATCTAGAGGGGTGAGAAAACTTACAAACAAAAATGGGCACTCATCTTATTAATAGAATAGATGGCTGGGACTTACCACCTGCTTGGAACCGCGTTATAAAATCCATTAAATCTAAGTCCAAGCACACTACTGGGTAATCAAAGAATTAGGTGCCTTTGCGTGAATTGGATCGCTAATAACTAGGTAAAAGAAGTAGCTGTGAAGTTTAGAAAAAAAAAAAAAGTCCACCAGGACTATAGCCTTATCCCTCATTTGTGAGAGGATGATGATGATGATGATGACTTACGGCTTTGGTATCGGCGGGCAGTACATATTTGGCGGTGGGGTCCAGGAGTCGAAGGGTTGGTACAGAGGCTTTACGGCAGGTCGCATTGTATACGCCGGTACCCTCTTCACTCGTAGCGCCGTCTTCGGTTTATACGCACCAGGTCCTGGCACATTCAATTTGTTGCCTGGTGGCTCGATTTGAGGGGTGATCAAACCTCCCGGAACTTTATAACCACCTATTGGAATATTTAATGCTAATGTTTTTTTTGTGATAAGAAGCCTTCACTCCAGTATAGTTTCATTTTAATCGGATAACTTTTTTATTAACTGTTTTTACCACGCCACTTGCACTAGTGGAAAGGACAAGCTTTTCACCTTGCTTTTTCCACTAGTGCAAGTTTAGAATCCTGACAAAAAAAGCGTCAGATGTGTTTTTTATCCGTCATCGGGACCCAAATAATGACGGTATTTATTATATTGACGGTGCTGGGACCCAGCAGAATTTCTAGGTCTTATCCTGTCGTTTCATCTCCATATCTATACGACTCTAAAAATTGTAACAGGCCCATGACATTATACTTGGGGTTTTTTATTAAAGTAATAAAATTAGCAACAAACAGATTTTTTCTTTAATTTTTGATGGAATGTCTATTTGTTACAAAATTGGATAAGGTTTTCACAGTTGTATTGCTGGATGTCTAATTTAAAATCTGATGGATGTTTTATATTGACACGCTGCGCGCTGCCTAGAAGCTGAGTTATAGTAGACTAGCTTTCCGCCCACGGCTTCGCCCGCGTGGTTTCTCGGCTTTTCTATACTATAATATATATATATATATTATACATATAAACCTTCCTCTTGAATCACTCTATCTATTAAAATAAACCGCATCAAAATCCGTTGCGTAGTTTCAAAGATTTAAGCATACAAAGGGACATAGGGACAGAAAAAGCGACTTTGTTTTATACTATGTAGTGATAAGTAAATGCTTTTGGGATGTGAGTGACCACGGGCCACGGCTAGTTTTACATAAGTATCTGTATATAAATTATTATAAATTGATTTTATTAAAAACAATTACATTACCTCGTTCATTAATTCCTCTTACATTGATCATTGGCGCATTAGGTAAAACCGCCTTAGTAAAAGTGGATTTTAATACTCGACCAAAAGTGTAAGCTGGCGCGCGCCTAATTTTGGAATATCCTCTTCCACCTGATAAAAAAGAAATGGAATCAGGATTTGAATACATTATACTCATATTTTGTATTCTGACATTTTCCTTCATTGGTAACAGAATAATTATATTCTATTTTGTTGACTTCACACGTAATCAAGAAACCCTCTCGGTCCCTCACGATGTTTTCATCGGACGCTTTAACGAGTTATCATTAATTATTTCTTAATACATATAAGTAATTATTACACTGCACAGCTAGAGGGGAGGAGATACCGCCCGGTAAGGGTGGGCAACGCCCATATACTCTAGAAATATCCAGCATGTTATGAAGAAGTACTTATGATAAGTACTTAAATGAATGTGAATAGTTTCGCTGGGCGGCCATAGGGAAAATCTTTAGCTCCGCCAGTGTTGCCTGTATGACACTATTGTGGCTGAAGCTTGCATAAGGTACCTTTGCAAACAATTCACGCTGGCAGATTAGCTTTGATTTCCCTGTTGATATTGCTGCAATTTTACTTTTATAGCTGCAACATTGCGATCTTAGTTGCTAAGTTGCATGCATTTATCATTATTAAACCCACTGTATTCAAAATCCTAGCTTTGAAGTGAGATACCTAGTACCGCTTAGCAAGACGTACCGCATATCTCCGGTGTATCATAGTGATCAGGGCCGGGAGTTACTGTTTCTCGAGCTATGGGTGCGGTCCGTTGTGTTGGTTTGGGTGGGACCTGCTTTATAAGCTTGCTCCTGCACTCCCATCCGAGTGGCATTTGCTTTAAATAACATAAATCTAGCACAAACGCCTGTAACAAGTGTTCAGAAACTTTTATAATAATTACGTACGAAATATTGACACACAAAGCATCTCGACATTGAATATTCTCGTAAATTTTGTGTGTCAAATTATTTGTGTTTCTCTACAGCCAGCATCATAGCAACGAGTTTATAGAAAGGAGTTTCTAAATCATACAAACGGATGAACAGAATAAAGCTGGCGATAACATTTGTAGATAAAAACGGCACAAACGCAGGAATCAGGAGGGCAAATAAAAACTCAGTGGAATTTCCACAGACCAGGAAATTGAGCTGCACCGGATATCGTCGCACCGGAGCGACGTGCGACGGAGGAATGACTTCCGGCCGAGGTGGGCCTCCTTCATTATTCTTCCATTCTCTCACATTTCAATTCTACAAGTATCGTCGTTGCTATAAGATATTTATCGGACACACTCTTTAACGACCAATAAATGTATGTATAAAATACCTATATTGTAAATTTCGATACACTTGTGGAATCAGTTTAAATCGCACCATTAATCAATATTTATTATTTCGGTGACTAAAAAACATTTACTAGAAGATGATACCAGGACATCGTTGAGGAAAGGTCCAAGGTCTAATCTATTTCTATACTAAAAATGATCAAAATTAGTTCAGCGCAATATACGTGTGTGAGTGTGTTCTGTAAGTGTGGAGTAACTCTTGTTAGTGAATCTCGCGCTTCGTTGCCTTCCGCGCAATTTGCGGTTCACTAAATTTTATTACATCTTTCGTTTTAGGTGGGTCCCGGTACTGGTGGAAGCAAGACAGAGCCTGAATACAAAAACAATCCCATCTATACACACACTAATTGTAGACTTGTGTGCACTAGGAATTCTTTGTTTCAAGACAGTTACAAGAAAAAAAATAGGTATGGCGGAGTTAAAAATCAATAGAAAAGGTCGACGCAATGCCGCTCGGCTTAAGCTCTGAAAAAAGTTGCTAGTTGGAATTGACTTTCCCTGTTCAGGGTCCGAAGTTACAGTATGCTTCAGTTGCTCGTAATACGGCTGACCCATTTTGCCATCATTGTTATAAAGGCGTATAGTTTTTTAAATTCAACAGGGATAATTGCCAAGTGCTTACGTGAAATATTAATAAAAATGAACGAGAGTTGAGAGAGCCAGTCCTTGTCAAAAAAGGCACGGTTGGCTATCCACAACGGTGTGCTGGTACCTATACTTATGTATGGAAGTGAATGTTGGGTATGGCAGAAGAGACATGAAAGTAGAATAAATGCTGTTGAAATGCGTTCCTTGCGTAGTATGTGCGGTGTAACTAGGAATGAGAGACTGAAAAATAGTGTGATAAGACAACGTTGCGGACTGAAAGATGATATAGTGACACGTATTGAAAGGAATATGCTAAGATGGTTTGGGCATGTCGACAGAATGAATGAAAGACGATTAACGAATGGAATTTATAAGGCGAATGTTAGTGGCAGCGTCGGGAGAGGTCGCCCTAGAAGGACGTACACCGATCTTATCGGCGAGGTTCTCCAAAAAGCTCAGGTGCGTAGTACTCGCAACCGGCGCGTGTGTATGAAAAGATGTATGAATGTGGAAGAAGCGAAAGAGATATGCAAGAGTCGTAGCAAGTGGCAGTCCATAGTTTCTGCCTACCCCTGTGGGAAAAAGGCGTGAGTGTATGTATGTATGTATGTTGAGAGAGCCAGTTAGATTTATTTTCATGAAAAAGCTAATAAAAAAGATTATTTAAACTCATAATAAAGACCTGTATGACGTAGATGATGAGGATTTGCGAAGTGTTTCTGACAGAACCTGGGTGCGAAAAGCGGAGGACAGGGTGAAATGGCGCACAGTGGGCGAGGCCTGCGTCCAGCAGTGGACTAATATAGGCTGATGATAATGATGTAGATATTGCTCAACTGGTTATAGGGTAGACTTGAAAATTCTTTTATATTCGATATTTAAGCTTGACTGCCTCGTTGGTCTAGTGGTCCCAATCGCGACTGCTACGCTAGAGGTCTTGGGTTCGATCCCCAGGTCGAGCAAAGTGTTATTGAATTTTTCTATGAAATTCTCAGTAGCAGCTCGGAGTCTGGATTTGTGCCCGGTGAATGGCAATAGGCTCGCCCCCTATTACATGGGACCCAAAAACATACTGGCGAACTGTGTTAGGCAGAGGTGTACATTAAGTACACCTCTGCCTAACCCTTCGGGGAATACAGGCGTGATGGTATGTTATGTTATGTTATTTAAGCTTGCCTATGCTTAAATAAACCAAAGTCCATTTTAATGAATCCACATATTTATCTAAAATATACACAATAAGCATATATCTACATATTAGTAATTGCTAGCCGTTGCCCGCAGTTTCGCTCACGTGTCATAAGGATTTATTTACTTACTATAACTCGGCTTATAGACTGCCTATATTTAAGTTAGACCTTTACCAATACAACTGCGAAAACTTCATCCAATTTCGTGCAGAAGTTTTTAAGTGATGCCTGATCTATCATACAGATGGACAGACAGACAAACATTATGAAAATGTTTGTTTTGAAATAAAGAAGCGGCGCGGCGGTTCCTAGGCTAGGCTAAAGAAAGAAGGAAAGACAACATTTTACTGTGCTTTTTTTAGCTTGATGCTCTAATAAAGACCTCTATTTTCAACATCTTTAATGTAGAGACATCGGCCTGTTATAATATAATCCCTACTAATATTATTAATGCAAAAGATAAGACAGACAGAGCTACTGTTTGTCTGTCTGTTACGCTATCACGCCTTAACCACTCAACCGATTTTGATGAAATTTGGTACTGAGATAGACTAAAGCTTGAGAAAGGACATAGGCTACCTTTTATCGCAAAAATAGTTTTGAAGGGGTTGAAATAGGGGGCGGAATGTTTGTATGGGAGTTCGTCATTTTTCAAGACAAAACCATGAAACTTCATACTCGTACTAAGGCACTTGATAAGAAGTAAATAAATATTTGTTCAGGCGTTTCTCAAATTTCGACCTGTATGGGGATGAAATAGGGGATGAAAGTTCGTTTAGAAGTCCAAGTCTAGTCCAGTCACGCTATCAAGGTTAACCCTGAAACCGATTTTGATGAAATCTGGTACAAAATAGACCAGACTGTGGGAATGGATATACCTAAGCTACATTTTGTTGTAAAGAAGGGGTTGAAAAAAGGGATGAAAATTTGTATGGGAGTTTGTCATTGTTGAAGATAAAACGATACTTAGGTATTTGATTTGATTTTGATTTTTAATGGTATTTATGCTTATCCAGTCAAGCAGTCAATATTTGTTCTAGCGTTTTTAAAATTTATACCCGTGTGAGGATGAAAGTTCAAATGGAAGTCCAAACAAAGTCTCGTTTTCAACTCTAACCCCAGAATCGATTTTGATGAAATTTGGTTAAAAAATAAACTAGGCCTGGAGAAAGGATAAAAGCTTCCTTTTGAAGGGTATGAAGGGGTTGAAATAAGGTATGATAGTTTGTATGGGAGTTCGTCATTATCGAAGATAAAACGATGAAACTTTGTATTTAGGCACTTGATAAGATGCCGATAAATATTTGTTTTAGCGTTTTTGAAATTTCGACCAGTATGCAAACAAATGCAAAATTTCCATTTCCATATCAAAACGGATCAACCGATATTAATGATAGCATAAAAATACCTAGATCAGAACGGTTTTTAATCTTCTATACATATAAAATGCTTTGTCTTGAATGACTGCCTGACTGACGGATTAACGCACAGTGTAACATTGCAGTCCTTCTTTATATAAACATAGCTTTCCGGCCACGGCTTCGCCCGCGTGGTTTCTCGGCTATTCTGCATTTAATTTTTTCCCGTTTTTGCAACATTTTTCATTTATGCTCCGCTCCTATTGCTCTCAGCGTAATGATATCTAGCTCAAAGCCTTCCTCGATAAGTGGGCTATCTGACACTATTTTTTTCAAATCTGACTTTTTCGAACGTCTTTTCCAGCAAATCTTCTAAAAGGCTGGACCAATTTTGACGCCTATTAAATATAATCTTGTTTTAAAACAAAAGTTACTTTTAAAAATAAAAATATGGTCTGGCCGTATTACCTGTTACCTTATGTAAATAAATACACAAAAAAATAGAGCTATAACTAACAAGGCAGCCAGGGTTTTTCATTGATTTAGTAATATCATAAAAACGTTCATTTATTTTTTCTCCTGCTTTTTCGTCTTCTCCCCCTCCCTTTTTTTATTTTTCTCCTCCTTCTCCTTTTTTTTCTTCCTTTTCTCCTCAGGAGAGAGCTCATCGATGGAGTCAAGCATGGGATCTTCGAATTTGAACGTAGGAAATGAGACCATGTCAACACCAGGTCCACCACCAAAAGCCTTATTCAGCCTCTTATACTCTTTGTCCAATTCTTTGAGAATGTCAGGACTGGCATCCACCAATTTCGAACCAGCACTCTTTTGTCGATACTCTCGGAGTTTTTCAAGAAATAGCTTCTGGACAGGGTCAGTGGCTTCTCTATTGATCCTAGTCGGCGGTGGGCCTGCGGCGGTTTCCTTCTTGTTCCTAGTGATCACTACTAAGGTCTTTGCTACCCTTAATCTGCATAAAAGCGAAGAAAACATTATTCCCCGGATTTATTTGCACCTAAGAAGAACCACTTCATATATTTCTACGACTTGCACTGTCTCAAAGAATCCGTCAATAAATAATGTGTACACACCTAAAGAACATATTTTTATCAAATCTGAGATCAAAGTCTTCAGAAATATGTCAAAATCAAACATTTGTGATGACAGTAACAGCGTCATTATTGTCCTCAGCAGCGACAAAGTAAATATTTTTTTATCTTTGACAGAAATGTAGTTCGTTCAAGAATATATAGGTATACTGTTCTTGAGTTTGGTCAAATCTTTGATACTCGTACGAAACTAAGCTGGAGTTACCCTCAGCGACTTCTAATAAGGGTTCATCAGGTTATTTAGGCTACGATTTAAAGCATTTTAGACTATTTAGTAGTAGTAGTGTCTGGCTGCAGGTCTTCATGCCATCATGAATGGGTCGACACGAACGGGGAAGTACTACCCTTCCGCAGAATATATACATAGTGTTGCGTTCCGAACGGTGAGTGTTGAGCGCCGGAGATCCAATTTCTTCCTAAATCCCCTTCCTTCTCCTTTTCTCCTTCCCCTCCCTATTAATTAAATAAGCTTGGCAACACATCTGCAATTCCTTTGGTTTTACAGATGTCCATGGGCGGCGATGACTGGTTTCCATTAGGTGGTTCGCCTGCTGGTTTACCGACTTATTACATTTAAAAAAGTCATGAAAGTTATTTTTCAGTACAGTCAGCCAGCACATCAGGCTATACAAAACTGTCAAATTTCTCGAAATGATTTTAAACCTTAAAGCGCTTATGATTAGGTTCAAAATCGACTGAAAAATTTGACTTATTGTGGTAACTTGATATACTGGCGACCGTAGCATATTTTTATATTTAAGCCTTCTTATTTCTACTAACCTGAGTCTACCGACAATTAGAGAGTTTAGAATTGATGGCGGTAATTGGTAATGTTATTCCATTACGAGTGTTATACGCTCAAGACAGGCGTAAATTAGTTGATGATGTCACGGTGAGCACTTCTCGCTCTGTCTTATTATCCAATCAGATGGCCTGACACTAATTTAGTGTACATAATGCACCACGAAACATGGCAGACAGCTAACCTCCAGATTTCCAAACCGAATTCATTAAAACACGCATATAAAGTTCCTGGCGGAAATTTATCATTGGTTATTTATCGTATGGATTGTATTATTTTATCTATTATATTTGTCTTGTATGTACAAAATAATATTTAAGTACAATGTTGTTATGTTCTTTGAGTTTGTTTAGGCGTTTCTTCCCAGAAGTCGTATTTAGGAATGTAGTAAAAATATAAAAATAGTTTTACTTGTAATAATGTCTCCTCTATCAAGAAATAAACATTATTTTAGGTACTTATTATTGTAATGGATAATTGTCGTGGCTCTCAGATATTTTTCTGAGTATTGTTCAGAGTAAATAATAATACTACAATTATCGAATGTACACAATTATATTTGTAAGTCTATATGGCAAAACATAGCGCGCTAAGTATATACCTAATAAAGAGCTATATTGTATCACATGTTTCACAAATAAATAAATGATTATGATGATGATTAGAGTCCAGTGGTTTGTGTTGGGCTTCTCTTAATTACTTGAAACTATGCAAGCTTACGCATTAGCATTATTTTGACGCGGGTGATTTTATTCCAAATTTATTTCCGCAATTTCTCGGTTTACCATCAAAATCACACGCAGGACAAACCCATCCGCGCGAATAAGTATGTATATATTAGGGAGGTTTAATTCGGAGTAAGTAGGTGCTAAACAAAGAAGCATAAATTCAATAAATGTTTGCAAAAACCAAGTATGAAAGGGGACCCACATAATATATAATGTGCTCAGTGATTGCGCGGCACGGCGCATTAGTTGAAAGATGCACTTCTTTTTCTAGTAGAGTACCTAGTTGCTTACTTGCTTTTAATTATTTGAATAAGCGCCGGCACCGCCATAGATGCAATCTTGATAATTTCTTTCTTGTATATGTGTGTGTGTAAAAAGCGCGAACGCTGGTCTAACTGTCACGTCAATCATGACAGCTGACATTGAGCGGTGACGTTAATGTCGTTCACCGCTTCGTCTAGAAAATGGCTTAAACATCTTCCCCCCCCTCGAAATCTTCAGGGTTTCGAGGTGTTGATGATGGCTCAGGCAGGAGACAAAGATTGTGGACAGCTCTGCGAACCGTGCCTTTGGTAGTGTTGACGTCCGCCACCCGCGCTGCTCCATCAGGTCCATAGTATAGTTTTGAAATACGTGCCATACGCCATTTCAGGGGTGGCACGTTAAGCTCTTTGATGACCACTAAGTCGCCTTCTTGAAGTCCCTTCTGGTTGACCCGCCACTTTGTCTTCTGCTGCAGCTCACTGAGATATTCGTTTCGCCATCGTTCCCAAAAGTGTTGCCGCATTTGGTCAAGGCATCGATACCTGTCGAGCCTGTTGGGTTTAGCATCGACAAGGTTTTCTGACGGTAATGCAGTTAATGGCCTGCCGATCAAGAAGTGCGCGGGAGTTAAGGGATTTAGGTCACTAGGATCAGATGAAAGAGGGGTCAACGGACGGGAATTTAGGATTGCTTCAATTTGCACAAATAACGTTGACAACTCCTCAAATGTCAGATGTTTATCACCTAATATCCTGGTCGTATGGTGCTTAGCAGACTTAACGCCTGCCTCCCAAAGCCCACCAAAGTGGGGGGAGCAAGCTGGCGAGAACTTAAATGTAATGCCTTCATCGGCTGCGAAACCGGTCACGCGTTCATTGCTTGACTTTAAAAACCTTTTAATTTCATTATTTGCGCCGACAAAGTTGGTTCCGTTATCGCAATATAACTCTAAGGGCTTTCCTCTGCGAGATATAAAACGTCTCAAACATAATATAAAAACATCAGTAGTAAGGTCGCTTGCTACTTCCAAATGCACAGCCTTTGTGCTGAAGCAGACAAACAGGCACATATAACACTTAGTGATTTTACATCCCCGACCCTTACGATCGGTGATGAAGAAAGGCCCAGCGAAATCAACCCCGCTAACCTGGAATGGGAGACTAGGAGTGACTCGCGGAGCTGGTAAGTTACCCATAATTGGATTAATGCTTTTAGCTTTTAAGATTCTACACAATTTACAATTATTTACTGTACTTCTAGCTAATATACGACCTTTCAAGGGCCAATAATTATTTCTTAAGTCACTGAGCAACAATTGAGGTCCACCATGCAAAAGTTTTTTGTGGTGATGTATAAATAGTAGCTTAGTAAAATTATGATTAGTGCTTAATAATATTGGATGTTTTTTATTGCAGGTTTCATTAGAATTTTGGATGCGGCCACCTACACACAGTATACCATCATCATTAAGAAATGGACTGAGAGACAATAAGTTGGACTTCGAAGGTAAGTTACGTTTGTTTTTTATTAAACTAATTTCGTTAGAAAAACATTCATTTTGATGTTGTTTAATTAAAATATTTAATGCAGCATCCAATTCACTAGTAGTTAGTGGGCCGGTAGTAACTTTAGCTAGTTTATATCTTATGTAGTTTACATAGCGTAGGACATAGGCTATAGACCTTTGCATAGTAGCGAAACTAGAAAATCTTTCACAGTCTACTAGCCTAGGACGAGTTGTAGATTGTAATGTAATAGTAGTTACCCTTTGACTAGTTTTAATTTCAGGCAACTCTGGAATGTTTTTACTATTAATGTTCCGAGGCCACATGCTAGGGTCCTCAGTTAAAAATAATGGTCCGTGCCACCAAAGTGTGGCAGACTGAATTGACTTAGGATTTAATCCTCTAGATGCTAGATCTGCAGGATTCCTGTCTCCCGGAACATGTCTCCAAGTGGCTGACTTAGTCAACCCCTGTATTTCACTAACACGGTTTGAGACAAAAGGTTTCAAGTTACAAGCTTGAGATGACAACCAACCTAGCACCACTGTTGAATCCGTCCAGTGAAACACCGAGTTAATCTTACAACGGAGTGCTTTCAAAACCTTCGCACTGAGGCGTGCGGACAGCAAGGCACCGCACAGTTCGAGTCTAGGAATGGTTGCAGACTTTACTGGTGCAACTTTAGTTTTAGCACAAACAAGCCTGACAAGAATATGCCCAGAATTATCAATAGATCGGAGATAGATCGCAGAAGCATAAGCTACTTGGGAAGCATCTGAGAATGAGTGAAGCTCTATTATAACGGGTTCACTTATAAGGATATATCGAGGAATTTCAACACGAGAAAGATTTTCTAAATTAGTAACAAAACACTTCCATTCCTTTTGTAATGCAATATCTACGGGATCATCCCAATCTAATTTAGATAACCATAACCTTTGTAATATAATCTTTGGGATAATAGTACACAAACTGAGCAAGCCCAAAGGATCAAATAATTTTGCAGAGTTAGACAGTATTGTTCTTTTAGTTACAACCTGATCACATAGTATGTTGACTGAAAAACGCAAGACGTCTTCGGCCGGATCCCACTTTAGTCCTAAAACACTTGATGCTTGAGAGCTTAAATCTAAATTTTTTAATGGTGAAGGACTTGAATCGTCATGAATTGTGGACGGAGAGTTGGTACGCCATTTGCGTAGAGGAAGACAAGCTGAGTTGAGAATTGAAGTAACTGACGCTATGATTTCCTGTAATTCCTCTTCAGTATCAGCTCCTGATAGAAAATCGTCGACATAGAAGTCTTCCTTTATAATTCTTGATATCTTGTCATCCTTGCATTCTTTCGACAGCTGTACCAAACACCTAGTACTTAAAAATGGCGCTGAGGCCGTACCATACGTCACAGTATTAAGTTGAAAAATCTTAATCGGCTGCGATGGTTCGTCGCGCCATAATATTTGTTGTAACATTCGCTGACTCGGATCAACTATTAATTGGCGGAACATTTTCTCCACATCTGCGCATGCCACATACTTATGTTGTCTGTATCTTAAAAGAATTGAAAATAGGTCGTCCTGCACTACTGGTCCGACATGTTGTATGTCGTTGAAAGACACTCCAGTAGATGTTTTTGCCGAAGCATCAAAAACAACACGCAGCTTAGTAGTTTCGCTGGCTTCTCGTATTACCGCATGATGTGGAAGATAGCATGCAAACTCAGGTTTAATTTGTAATTGAGTCATATGACCTAAACGCTCATATTCATGAATGAAATCACTATAAGGTTGTTTTAAAGTTGGTTTGCTTTTAAATTTCTTCTCTAGCTGAAATAATCTTTTCTCAGCTATGTTGTATGAATCACCTAGCATGCCTATAGAATTCTTAAGAGGAATTTTAACACAAAACCTACCATCACTAAGGCGATGCGTAGTAGTGTTGAACAAAGTTTCACAATAATTATCATCATGATTAATGGCAGGACCAGGAGGAATATCTTCTAGTTCCCAGAACTTAGTTAGTTGATCCTTAATTTGTTGTGAGAAATAACAATGTATTTTTTTATTATTTGTATTAGAGTACGTTCCCCCCGTGGGGCCAGCCACTATCCACCCTAGGTGTGTTTCTTGTAATATTGGCCTTTGAGAACCTAAATTAACTCTAGACGTTTGCATCAGTTCCCAAAATACATCCGCACCTAGCAGTAGATCTATCTCGGCTGGTAAATAAAACTTAGGGTCAGCAAGCTGGATATTACTAGGAATGTCTAATTCTTGCACACACACTGTGGCATGAGGCAAATTGTCAGTAATTTGAGGTAAAATAAAACATTTGACAGGCACGCTGAATGAGTTGTAAATTGAATGTATTTCAATGTCGCAATGCTCTGTCACATTTAATACTGCATTCCCTAAACCAGAAACATGATGGTAACAAGTTTTTCTTTTACAGGTACCTATTAATTTTTGAGCCCTTTCGCTGATAAAAGATGTCTGGCTGCCACAGTCCAGTAAAGCCCTCAAAATAAATGATTTGTCATCGACTGTCACTTTTACCAACGCCGTGGATAAAAGAGCTTGATTGGTGGAGACAGCAGACATAGTTGTAGAAGTGGAGGGACCAGATATTGCAGCGGAGCCAGCTACAGGTAAGTTATTTTTAATTTCACTAGTATTATTATCAACAGTAGATGTAGTGATAGATCTAGACGTAGATGCAGGAGTAGATGGTGAGTGTGTATTTTGCTGAGTGTTCGGCAAAGAATATTGTTTGTGTAAAATAGTATTGTGCTTTTTCCGACAAAGCCTACAACCACTTAGCCGGCACTGGAATGCCTTGTGACCACCCTGCAAACAATTTGTGCATACCTTTAACAAGGAAACTTGTGAGATTCGTTCCTCAACAGGAAGAGATTTAAGTTTAGTACACTCATATAACTTATGATTGTTTTTACAGAAGACACACTCTTTATTCGGAGTTGGATCTACAGAAGAAGCAATAAATGATTTTGTTTTGGGTACACTATGGCGTTTTTCATTTTTAAACGACCTACCAGCATTAATTGTTTCCATAACTGTTGCTCTTTGACGAAGAAATGAATAAAATTGTTCTAATGTTGGAGAGTCCTTATTACTCCTAAATTCCTCCCATTTTCTGGCAGTGACGCTGTCTAATTTAGTTGTAGCCAAGTAAATTATAAGAGTATCCCACTTGTCAGTGGGTTCTCCAAGTAAATTCAATGCACTTAGATTTTTTGAAATAGTATCAATTAAACTATGTAAACCAGTATCCGACTCCTTATGCAATTGTTCAATAGCAAATAAACACTTAACATGTTCATTAATTAAAAGCCGTTTGTTGTCATATCGCTGGCAAAGTAAATCCCATGCGATTAAATAATTATGAGTTGATATGGATACTGAGCTTATAACTGAAGAGGCAGCGCCCTCTAGGTAAGATTTGAGATAATGGAATTTATTCACATCATCAATGTTATCATTGGTATGAATAAGTGATAAATAAGTATCCCTAAAGGAAAGCCACTTAGACATATCACCGTTAAAAGGAGAAATCTTAATTGGTGGTAACTTCAAGCAGTGTGATACTTTAGGTGTTGAGTTGGACGAGGACTCTAATTTGTAGTCTTTCTCAGATTTATCTATTAAGGATTGTGCTTTAGCTATCAAATTAAAAAATGTATTTTCTGTTATTTCACGCTCCTTCATTTGTTTATCTAAGTCCTCATCTAACATTTCAATTTGAGATTGAACCTCATCAAAAGCACTAGACAGATCTCTTGCTTTAACTAACCTTAAAGGCAGTTCTTTGATGTCTAACTTACTTATTTCCTTAGAATTAATTAAAGGTATTACATATTTTTCAAATAGTGTTAAGCGAGCTCTAATATTGCCTCTCTGCTTAATTAGGTCCTTTAAGTCCAACATTATGCCGGCGCAAACACAGTTGTAACAATAAATTAATAGAAAAGTTGATAAACAACAATGAATACGTTACAATAATCCTTAGGCGCAGATAACGAACCGGTTCCGCACCCGAAGCAGGCGCACGGTGCTTGACACAGTGTTTGTTGGAATGCACCAGTCGACACCCGGCGATGATTTTACCAAAATCTCGCAAGATTACTCCCGGAGTACACCTGGAATGTGTCGGCAGTTTGTATAAGAATATGTTACAGGAATAGGTTTATATGTATATAGTATACATATAAACTTAGATGAGATATTTTTAGGTAAATGAAAGTTAGTAGGTATGACACGGTAACACACTGTGTCGAAACTTTGAAATAAACTTTGTATTTTGTTTAAAAGAGTATTATATTGGACAAAAAAGGGTTCCTGACTTGAATTAACCTTTAATCTAGTAAAATAACAATATGTTGATAGGTTTTAAGTGAATTTTGCCGCAATTTATAGATTTTTAATCTAAGTAGGTAGGTAGGTAAATTGCGGTTTACGTACTTTTGTCAGTTTAAATCGAAATTATCCACGATATCTGAACAAATTAAAGCACGGAAAGGATAGAAATGAAAGGATAGACGCACTTCCCTCGGAAATAATGGCTGCAGCTGCTGGCTGGCGGGTTCCTAGAGGTTCAGTCCGTTCCTTGTGATTTGAACTTCAAAGATGTCGATCTTCAAACATTTCATTGAATCACGTCGTGGGTCACCATATGATTGCGCGGCACGGCGCATTAGTTGAAAGATGCACTTCTTTTTCTAGTAGAGTACCTAGTTGCTTACTTGCTTTTAATTATTTGAATAAGCGCCGGCACCGCCATAGATGCAATCTTGATAATTTCTTTCTTGTATATGTGTGTGTAAAAAGCGCGAACGCTGGTCTAACTGTCACGTCAATCATGACAGCTGACATTGAGCGGTGACGTTAATGTCGTTCACCGCTTCGTCTAGAAAATGGCTTAAACACTCAGTATCTCAGTGAAAAGCTTATGATCCAGTTCGGGTAAGTAGGTATAATTAGGTGAATTAACTGCATATGCCCGACAAAGCTTTTAACTGAACAGCGCAGCGACCTACACTACGACGTTTTGGTTTTCTGAATAAATTGCTGTAGACTTTTAGTTTTTTTTTCTGAAAGAAAACTAGGGCATTGTATTTTTCTCGCTTAAGCCCCTGCTATAAATTGTGTAATTAAATCTGAATAATAGTAAGGTATTTGAATTTTATTGTTAAACATTAATTAAAATGTATTGATTTTATAAAATTAAGTTTTGGATACGACCTGTAAGTAAGTCTAAGCAGATAGTTATACCTACGTACATATATACTATTAAAATCTTTTTAAATTGAAAAACGACCCAATCCGGATTTTAATTCTAAATATGACGAATTATTTATCTTTGTAAAGTATAACTTGCAAAATAATCTAAAGTACGTTACAAATGTGACACATATTCTGACAGAAATAACGAGTATCTACTTGTTGTAAAAATACTAACAGACGAAGAGAAGTAATTGGGCTATATTTAATTATTCAGAAGAGAGGATTGTTTCCTGCGGCAGAGATCCGAAAAATTGCTCCATTTTGGATCGCACACACATTACTACGCAATAAAATATAGGTACATACCTACGCTAAATAACCGTCGATTTTCTGGTAAAGGTCGCTGGAGTCGTTGCGTGATAGCGGCATATAGCTGGTACTTGTGGAAGTATATAGTGGACGCCTTTGTCCAGCTGTGGATCTCTTTTGGCTGATATGGTGATGATTTACTTCATAAAAAAACTAGTTGCTGTTGTTAGATCATGTGGGCCGCGTAAACAAAATATTACTGATATCTGGTAACTTGTTGACATTTATGGTGTCAATGTTGGGTGAAGAGGTCACGAGGCGTGATGAACGGATCGGCACGATGTGTTAATGATGGTCACTCGACAGCAGAATTTAAAGCGCACTTACCACGTACTTAAAGCTTCGAGGAAGAAGCTAATAAACTATTCGATATGTATAACAGTAGATCCATGAATGGCAGTGTTGGGAAATAACTATCCTATACGAACTGAAATTCTTAAAGCTTTGGAGGGCGAACCAATCGAACATCATTGCAATACAAAGCCGTAACTAAGGCCAAATCCCAATTGGGATTTTGTGCGGTCAAATCCTGGTACAATGCTTTTTGCTTAATGTAACAATGTGTGTACGTCCATATCAGCAAGATTTACTTCGTGCCGAGTTAAAAATGACCGTTTGTTTATATAAAAGATACAATGGAGTAAGTACCTAGGTATAATATTAAATGGAAGACTTAAATATTTTTTTTTATTCCTTTTGACTCTTTCCGTACTGCTTTTCCGTGGCTAAATCGTCTACAGATACTTAAGTTACGCAAAAAACTTTAGCAAATATTGCTCATATTGATGCTATGGATAATTACGACCCCCAATTTAGTCGTGAGTCTCAAACTTCGGTAGGAAATCGAGCACAGAATTCCTTACAAGAGGTTCCGTAATAATATAAGTCTATCCAATGACACGGAGTCTTTATTACCTACCTGTAACGTAAGCACCTAAGTAACTTCTGGAGGAGACATAAAAGTTACAACTTTGCAAAATATTTGCTATTTTCATTTAGTTAGGTCTCTAAATATATTAACCATGTCATTTGTGGAGTAAGTTTAAGTGAGATTGGTTTTGATGTTGCATATTACGTTTGGTACGAATATAATAAGTGAATATACGCACAGGTACATACGAAGCATATTATTCCGTATAATCTGCCTTTCATTGTACGGAAAGCATATTTTTATTATTATTGTAAAACCTTGAAATCAGTTGTTAATTAGGGATTGGTTATAAAATAAGCGTTTATATATTTATTAGTTTTGCATTAGCATCACTGAGTTATTGTGGATACAAGGGTACCAATTTTCAATAAAAAAAGGATTAAATAAAGATTCATTTTAGTAAAAGCGCCAGAGAAACAACTGCTAAATAACTTTCAGAAATAGATGAGCATAAAACTTACAAGGTACTCGTATACAGCCATAAAAGGTACCATATAATTTGAACTAATGTTGATTACATCTTAGTAATTACGTTAAGTGAACGGAAAAACACCAAGTGTTCAGTAATTAGTATCTACAGCCTTGCGATTTCTCCTGCTTCATATAAATTTAATATTGTTACGTACTAAGTTGGATAGGGTGGATACAAACAATATTCAATACTAACTAGTTAGTCAATTCCATGGTCTGGAACTGGATAATAAAACGCTTTCTAGAGTGTGGTCGCAGGTGTTTTTGTAAATTTTTGTTGCAAACTTACCCAAAAATGCTGATTTACTTATGTTGATTCTGGAACAAACAAAACCATATAAAACTAAACAAAATAAAATGAATGCTTCTTATCTATACCTTAACATACAATAAAGCTGTAGAGTTTGTTTATTTTAATGCGTTAATCACTGAGACTACCAGTCGGATTTTCAAAAATATTTTTGCATTTAACATACGCTCCTGAGCCGGGTAAAGCGGAGGCGGGGCACAGCTAGTTAGTGTTGAATTTATTAAATCGGGTGTTCATCAAATCAACTAGTAGTAGACTGTCCGTGGGATGAAGGCTAAGAATACAAATCTTTCTCCCTACTGGCTGGGACGTAGCACGTGCTGAAAAAGTCAATAAAACTCAATGATCCACTGGGGTAGCTACCATCTTCATATTTTATACGGTTTTTCCATGTCATTGGTGAGAGTCAGGGTTCTAAAACTGTAAGTACTCTATCCCTGTAAAACCCTGCCTGCAAAGCACAATCTTTCTACCACGCAGAAAACATCTATTTTACAATAATTTTATACCTTTGCCAAACTGTAAAACAGTTTTTTTGGCAGACTTAGACATAGCTCCCGCGTTAACTTATTATAATACAACTTGTTATTTAAGATTAGGCCATAGACATTCATGACAACATACACATACCATCACGCCTGTATTCCCAAAAGGGTTAGGCAGAGCTGGACTTATATACACCCACGTTTCGCCGGTATGTTTAGGTCCCATGTAATAGAGGGCGAGCCTATTGCCATTAACCGCGCACAAATCCAGACTTCAAGCTGCTACTGAGAATTTCATAGAAAAACTCAATAACACAATGCTCGACCTTGGAATCGTACCCAGGACCTCTAGCGTAGCAATCGCGTTTGGGACCACTAGACGAACGAGGCAGCCATGACAACGTTATAAAAAAAAAGCAGCTATAACCCAATCATCGGGAATTATTTAACTTCTCTTATCGAGTTCAGAGTTTGAGCTGGTTAAGCACACCACGTTGTTAATTAAGAAACGAGTATGCTCCTCCACGTAATTCCCTGAAGATCGAAGGCATTAACAATAGCCCCGCGCATCATCTAATTAATTACGTGCACAGATTTGGAGTAACGCTCTCACGTAGTTTTACAAGTTATTTTCGTGATTAAAGCTAGTTTTGTAGCCATGATCACAATTCAGGCAAGACGTACTATGTATGTATGTGTGTTTGTAAAGTTGTGAGAGCTATCGTGCGAGATGCGAGTCAAAGTAGCCAAAGTAAAAGATGATTTGATATCTAACTAAATACCTAAATATCAACCATACTCTGTATCATCACAGGTTTGACATCTAAAAACTGGTCAACCTGTTTATTCTTATTCTATTTCTTGATTTTTTTTATAAGGCCAACCATCTAATGATCATCATTTCATTCACCATGAGAGGGTTGGCCTTATAAACAAAATCCAGAAATAGAATAAGAATAAACTTTATTTTCTCGCCACAGTATAATAGAAATAAAAATAGAAATGCCATGTATTGCTTGCTAAACTTCTGGGCTTCTGGTTTAAACGTCTGCTATTTTATTGTATCAAATAATTTATTGTGAATTATTGATTTTTGACAGTTTGTCGAGATCACACATACTCGTACACACATAGACCGAGATCTATATTTATTCTCTTATAATTTATATAGGAACAAGATATTTATATATTTACTAGCTTTCCGCCCGCAGCTTCGCTCGCGTGGACAACACGATTTTGACTGTTATTTTTTTCCTATTTCCGGCGGGAAATTATGTAAAATTAAGACCAAATAATTTGCTCCACTATATGATTTTATTGAAATATAAAAATAACATGTAATTTTTTTATTAATTTATTCATGTCCTTTGAGCGATGGTTATTCTGGACGCCTCGTAGGGTCGATTTCAATGAGGAGGTACAAATACCGGAAGACCACTTTGCTCTCAAGAATTAAAATTGCACTTCTTTGTATACCACATTGGTTTTTCTGTATGGTATCAAAATGACCAGACTGCTTTTAATACAGTAACAGGCAAGGTAGAATTTCCCGTTCTTCCCTTAAATCTATGCCTGCTACCCTTAATGACAAAAATTTTATTTATAGCATTACAAAGCATCTTCTTAAAAACATAGGCATCAATTCACACATTCGAGGTATGAAAACTGAATCCCCCCGAGCACATCCAGAAATCACAGTGACCTTTTTAATATTTTTGTGCAATGCTGATACTCTCAGTCTAGTCCCGTTACATAGCTTAAATGCCAATCTATAGACTTCGTTTGTATATTAGAAAAATCAGGATATACTCTAAGATCTGTCATAGTCACCTGTCACTACTGTATTCAGGAAAGATGATAAACATATTTACAATCTCCATTTACTATTTTAAGTAATAGCTCAGAAAACTCTCCAGCAGACGCATCTCTCTCGTATTTCTTTTTAAAGATAATCATTATGTTGGGCCATAGGTATGACGATGTTAAGGAAGCTCTGACTTCGTCTGCTCGGGTTCCTCTAGGTACAACAGAATCTGACGAAATTCCCGTGCCAGCAGCACAGTAACTCCACCCATCACTCTATTGCTGCCTATAACATTTTTAAGAAGGGTTCATGTTTTATGGCGTGTCTTTCAATCTCAATTCCACTTTTGTGTGCCATAGAAAGCATATTATATTTTTATCAACCAACGTTTCTTGAATAAAATCACATTGAGTTTTCAAACATGACATGTGTCAAAATAAAAAGTAAATTAAATCAAAAGCACTAAGGAGTATTAATATCAAAATCGAAGCAAATCATCCCGAAAATAACTTACCCCCCTTTTTTAAGTCCGTTAGGGGATGAATTTCAATACAATACGAAGCACGTCTTCTATCAATTTTGTTAAAGAACGTTTATGCAAAATTTGAAGCAGATTGGACCAAGGAATCACGTTGTCCCATACAAACTTTGCCCCCCTTTTTCACCCCCTTAGGGATAGAATTTCGGAAAATCCTTTCTTATCGGATGCCTACGTCATACAAAGAATACACCCTCCAAGTTTCAGGTCTCTACGATCAGCGGTTTAGGCTGTGCGTTGTTCCGTCAGTCAGTCAGTCATTCAGGACAAAGGATTTTATATGTATAGATTTACGACTTGATAGAATATTTTTGATAACACAGAAATTTAAAGCATAAGTTAGAAGAAATCCATTTCGGAGGAAAAATACAGTTTTTCATAAAATTTGCACAGAGGGTAACTTGTCACCATTCTTTCCTGAATTTTGATGTAAACGAGTTATGTCGTAATTATAATTAAATTTATAAATTATTCCAAAAAGAAAATTGTGCCAGTCCTTTTTGAGGAAAGTATTTTACTTTTGCAGGACTGGTTTAACCTACTTTAAGTTTTCAAAGCATAGTTTACGTTTAAAAGAAGTTGATTCAGTGATTTCATAACTGGAGAATAGACAGAACAAGCTTTGAGTTTTAAGAATTGACTTTTATAAAAACAAGTAGAGAGAAAAAAGTAATGATATCACTTTTTGTGTGACTGACGACTGTTATCATTCTTGACAATACGGTGGAACTAATATTTATTATTTAAGATAATAATTATAGTAACTGTTTTTGTTTGTTTGTAATGATTTCATATCATTACCTCAGATCAAATAAAAAGTTAAGATGGAACTTTGCGAAAAAAGAAGTGAGGCCCGCTAAATCTACGCCTAACGGTGTACAACACAAGATATGCACAGTTTCGGTTTAACATATATATATATATATATATATGTTGAATGTAGATAGATTGGGCCTGGGAGTAGGAGGCTTTTGACTCTAAAAGACCTTTGGGATGCAAGTGAAATCACTATTATATTTTACATCTTTTGAAGGAAAGCCAACACCATAAACAAAAAGCGTAAACACATATATACTCATTTTCATGCATTGTCTATATTATATAAGATTCACGTATTTACAGAAAATATAATTGTGTAGGTAATTAATTAGGAGAACACTGAAGTACAGGATGTTCAATTCACATATACAAAATGTGTGTAACATAGTCACATAGTAGGTGGGTGTAGGTACTAATCAAGAGCTAGTAACCGCGTCTGGCGATCATCAGGCATACAGCTTTGAATATTCAACAGAGCAATTACTAGTTAAATCTCCGGTGTCTTGGTGAAATGAACCACTACTACTTGTCGCATGCGATTTTCAACATTTATATCTAGAGAACTTTATAATAATATGCTGTATTTCAAAATTCAAATGTATTTTAGTGTTATTTTTAATCTTTTTTTTTGGAAAGTGTTCACATAGAAATAATTCGATATCTGCCGTTCGTTGGTCCTAAAAATACATCATTCGCACCACAAAATGGTTTTTTTTAATTGATTTTTAGTTACAAAGTAAAGTTAACCAAGTTCTATGAGACCCTTTGAAGTTTTTAATTGATATTATTCTGAGAAGGCCGGATAAAATTCCTTAAAAAGTATAGTATTAATAAATTAAATGTCGCCGTTGCTGTTCACAAGAGGCCTTTGGGGCAATGGACAAATACGGGCTGATACGGGATGATGATGAAAATTCACTGTAATTAAAAAATACAATTTTTAGATTTTGAAATTCCTTAGTATATTATCTATTCTATAGAACACAAATTCACAAAATTACCTGAAACTTTATTAATAACGACGATACCAGCTTACGTGAAACACTTCGTGAGCTCAGTAATCACCATGGTAACGCATATAATACCGTCTAATTCACGTATCCCAGTGTAAACACGTAGTTGAGATATTAGTGCGAACACGCCGAGCCAACTTCCGACGGGATAATCCTTCTGTTAATATTCACCGTCGATGTTGGTAGCACTCAATGTGTTAGGTGCTGTATAATTGAATGTTGTATTTAGACTATATCGCAAACCTAATGATCGGCTGATCTTGGTACACAAAATCAGAAATGAGGGATTTCAAATTTTTTTTTGACCAGCGTTGGCAACAGTAGACAGAGAAAGCTATACCACAGTATATTTAATACTGTGGCTATACTAAGGGGTGCGCGTTGCCATCCAATAACTGAAGATTAATTAATTTTGCTGACTACAGTATCCTTCAAACCGGATCATGATAATATTAACATACTAATTGCTACCGTTTAGTTGCAGAATAATGCCGCCCCATATGAATTCCTAATTTGAATCCTTACGTTATTATGATTGGTATTTGGGTCTCTGTGTTTTCGGAAATAAAGAAGATATAGACATAACTGCTGGCCTGTTATAAAATGGAATAATGATGGACCTTATTGGGGTTTTGGTATTTATAATGGTAGCCTAGAACGCCATATTTAACGAAACTGAGTTCCTCCAAATAATCAACGACAACCAAATTCAACTGTTTGATTTGGTTGTGTGAACTGATTGATCAAAAATGTTGTAGTTAAAGTTTGCTGCGTGATGGGCAGAATCATAATGCTTTAGCTCTCACTTTCCATTAACAAAATGTGTATCCAATGTTCGTGTAGGAAAGTGGTTAAAACGCAATAAAAGAAGCACTTCTTTAATGTATTAATTAAACTGCTTCGCAATTGGAGAGCTCAGTAAAGCTGGAATGCTTCACTTGGGTATATTTTTAATTCTTTTAACTTTTGATGGATCAGGATCCAAAATGTTCGTGGAAAACACTTGGAAATAATTTATTTTCTGTTCATCATGTTTTATTGGAATTATAAAAAAAATAACTGACAGATTTTTATAAACGGTTATTATAAGCGATTCTCTTAGACGATTTGTTTAAGGTGAACCACAATTTCAAATATCATGTTCCGTTTGTAATTGTTAGCTCATTTCACGTGGTTTACTTAAAAAGAAGAAAAAAAAATATTTTAGGCAGGATTCAAACTAGCGTCCTTTAACTATATAATATAAATACAGTGGAAGGATGCTGGTTTGAAAGCTGCCTTAAATCGATTTTTTCGTCGCTAAAATATATAGGTAAACACAAAGTTTGGAAATCCAAAAGTGTTTGATGTGCTATTACGGCCCAGTATTTGCCTAGAATAAGCTGAACACAATTTCGAAAAATATTTGGTAGATCACGCATGGTTATTTTTTAACCTAATTTTTATATGGGTTCACTGTAATTGGTAATAAGTTGCATATAATATACCCACTGTCATAAAATCCACTTGCGTTTAACCGCAGTGCTAGTTCGGTTGTAATGTTATTGGTCGGTAGAGCCATTTATTTTCATTGCAAAAATATTCGGCAAAAGTCGTAATCAGATTTTTTGAACAGAACTATTTAAAACAGATTATCGTATAGTATGGAGCTGAAATATATTCATATTCTTGTTCAGAGCAGTGGATAGAAAAATAAACCTCTTTGGGCAGCAACCTATTTAGGTGTACAGCCGACCGGCGACCACCCTATTTTAGAAGCGTTCAAATTGTTTGTCTTTCATCCAGCCGCGAATATATTGAACAAGATAAAGGATATTGAAGATATATATCCGAGCAAATATGTCCCAAATCCGGTAAAATGTGCAGCGGCACTTGAAGGATCACCGAGTTCTGGTGTTTAGTAAATATGAATAACACGAGTGATATGGATTTGCCTAAGGAAATATCTTCGGCTGATAGAAGAGTATACTGTGATTTTAAGGGATATAATATCAATATTTACTGTCTTATGCTTCCTTTTGGTTCTTACATGTTAGTGGTTGGTAAAACAGTACCTAACTTATAAGCCGGTTTGATTTTTCAATTGCCTAAGTTATTGAGAACTAGGGTCCAGACACACTCAAACACAAAATATCGGTGGAGCATATACATATATAGGTACCTATAGCCTATGACATTCACAATTAACGAGGTATTCCACGAAGCACACTCAGACGAAGCACACCTATACATACTATATTTGGTTAGGTTAGGTGGCCAGCACATCAAATTACCACAAAATGTCAAATTTTCTCAGTTGATTTTGAAGTTTATCTCCAATATTTTAAGGCTTAAAATCATTTGGAGGAATTTGACAGTTTTGTATACCTTGACCTGCTGGCGACTGTACCGAACTAAAGGTAAACAATAAAAATGGCGGCGTTCAGGGCTGTTTAACCTTTTATTACAATGGTATTTTATGAATTCGGAGCGAAATTAATAACAACACAACTGCCAATCAATAAAAACAACGAACAAACAGAACAATAACTAATGAACACAATTTAACAAAAAGAAACACAAAAACGAACGAAAGTAAAGTAAACACAAATTGTTACGAATGGCGTCTAGTTATCCGACTAAGTATAATATCGGTTAATTCTTTTGGTGTGTAGTACTACCTCACAGTACCTACGCAATTTTTTTGAGTTATCAAAAGTCTACTACGTACGCACGGCTACACATCAAGCTATACAAAACCAATATATGTTGGCTTCCTTTTGTACAAGAAGCCTATACAGTGCGAGATCAGTTTAAACTGGTTTTGTATAGGTTGACCTGTAGCCGTGTGTACAAAAATGTAATGAATACCTGTCTTTTTAGATTCTTTTTAGTAGGCACATTCCAATACTTTATGTCATAATTATAAATTTTACTTTAGTTCATTGCTCGCAAGCTTAAGAATTAATAATTTATAATCACCATTTAATATTAAACAAAATAGTAAAATATGCTAGGATATAAAAGGAAAATGTGATTTTAGCTTAGTACCGTTAGATTGATATATGAAATATTATGATATATATTGAGGATATGTTAAATAAAATCTTACTGCTGACAGTACTTTTAAGCTAAAAAGCTTTTAATTGAGTTTCATCATCAACCCATTACATTGTCCCACTGCTGGGCACGGGTCTCCTCTCATTACGAGAGGGATTTGGCTATAGTCCGCCACGCTAGCCTACTGCGGGTTGGCAGACTTCACACACCCTCAAGAAAATCTCTCAGGCATGCAGGTTTCCTCACGATGTTTTCCTTCACCGTTTAAGCGCGTGATAATTAATTATTAATATAATTGAGTTTATCAAAATAAAAATAAATCGGGGTCCTCCGGGACGGGTGCCTTGGGGATCGGGGTACTGAGAGAGTAACCCTAATTAGGAAACAATCTCTGTTTTTACTAAGAGAACAATAAAAAAATTGCAGCAAAATAACTAATACATACCTACCTAAATAATATTTTTTTTAAAGTAATAATAACATATCACAATATTAAAACATAACTAAATGATGGTAGAAATTAAAGTTAGTCTTTTAAATAATAAATATTTTCTTCTGTCGATATTTTTATGTCTTTGTCCCCGCACTATGGCAAGTGATATTCTTAGGTGTGCTTCGTGGAATAGAAAAATAATAACCTAATTATTTTTTATTTGAAACCCACCTACGGGTGTGCTAAGTGGAATACTTTAGGTATGCTTCGTGAAATACCTCCAATTAACGGTGCTTTCTATTGATAAAAGAATTTTCAAAATCGGTTCAGTAGATCCAGAGATTACCCAACAAACTTTACCTCTAGATAAGTAAGTTTTTCAGAGAGGTAATATATTTTTTTGTAGTTACTATTGCCATTTAATTTGCCTTTGCATTTTTACTATTTTACTTTTAAACGCTTGCTCTGATCCAAGTTTTCAAACAGACATATGTATTTGTCTTATTGGATTGTGTTGGGGTTAGTTATTTTAGGTACCTACTTATTTCTATTTTATACTATAAAAAGTGGTCACCCACGTTTTCATTCCATTTTACCGTACGAATAACGGAAATAAAAGTAACTGAATTTTTGACGACCGGACCGTAAGAGGAAAAGATGTGACAGACATGAAACTACTTACGGCTCTTGTCACAACACTGGGAATTAATATCTTATAATATTATATATATAGACTCGGCCTTTAACCTTTTTATTCTATTGTAAGTTTGCAGGAGAGGTAATTTTCTTTTAAACTGATTGGATTTTAGAAGAAACCAGTTCCTTCTTTGTATAAAATACAATAAAGATAAATGCTATACAAATATTTAGATCCCTACTACAAAAAGTCGCAGGGAACAGATAAAAAAATACTTGTTTATCTGTTTCGACACGTAGGTTGCTAGTTGAATGGGCTAACAATAATAGCAATTAACACCCACACTATACCGTTTTCCTTCGAAAAGTATTTTCGCCGCCTATTTCTGGCTGCCTAAAGAACATTCGCTTTTAGATTACGCCAACGAAGAAAACGTTCAGGCAAAAGTAAATTCAGCCTTTCTTTTGAAACTCAACCCTCATTCACATCTCATTGAAGAGGCTTCCATTGTGTACGGTAATATTAGGTAATCTATCATTTACCCACGCTTACGACACTGAGAACTTTTTGATTAGATGCTATTTAGGTAATAATAATACCTAACTTACAATTAATTCGGTCTATCGGCTAGGGTTACCAAAAAAATCATGAGCATTCCTCATGATTTTTTAAGTAATTTCCATTTCCAAAGAAAACATTAGGCATAAAAAATATAACATTTGATTTATTAAAAAAAGTGTATTTAAGTGTATTTTTACCGACGCCTATAACAACGACATCTTTAAGGTTGGTGCTGATAACTCCGACGCCCATAACACCGACACGTTTCACAAAAACGGTAGGTAATATGACAGTCGCCAACGTCACCGACGCAAGCATCGACACCGATAACACTGTAGCCTATAACACTGACGCTCATAACACCGATATCTATAAGACTAACGCCCATAACAGCGACACCTAAACCAATAACACACCTTAACAACCAATACCTAGACATAAAAAAATAGTAGTATAATAATTAGACTTAAGGGTCAGTTTCATTAATTTACTGTTTAGCTATGGCCAAGATGGCTCGAATATAGTAGATTTAGCTTCGATTTTTGATTTTACTATACCTACTCGTATCTATAGGTATTTTTACAAAAGTCTGCAGTATCACGCCAGAAAGTATTTTAGGATACTTAAATAAATATATATATAATGTATTTGCTTTGGTAACACATTCACATAAAAAAATTGTTTGTGGTTGATAGTGTATCGCTATGCGCGACGCTAGCGACTATAGATCGTAAAATCATGGTAGGGACAATTGAAACATAGGTACTAACATCTGATTCAAAGTTATTGTGTGTGGTCGATGTTAGCTGCCACATTATAAATTAATAACCACACGAAAGCAGGGTTGATGCCCTTTGACTACTTCTTCTTTTAAGAAAACATAATGGATTAAATTAACTTCGGACATCCTTTGGCATATAAAATAACGCATAAAGATCAAAGAATTTCTAGTCGCAGTTTTTCAATTAAGGAAACGGACACGGTACTCTTACGTAATTATAACTTTTAACCGTCGACTCGAGAGTTTTTGGCTCTTCCGTATTTGACAGAATCTTGTAAGTTGACAGATACTACAATGAATCATTATATTAATGTCTATGCGTCAAACAGGGGTGGAGCTACGGGTAAACTCGATGTTATTTTGTGTTTTACGATAGTAAATATAGCGTTGCAATTTTGCTTGTTTTACATTGAAAATACAACATTGATTTGAGACATTTCTTGACTAGTGGTCCCAATCGCGACTGCTACGCTAGAGGTCTTGGGTTCGATCCCCAGGTCGAGCAAAGTGTTATTGAGTTTTTCTATGAAATTCTCAGTCGCAGTTCGGAGTCTGGATTTGTGCCCGGTGAATGGCAATAGGCTCGCCCCCTATTACATGGGACCCAAAACATACCGGCGAACTGTGGGTGTACATTAAGTGCACCTCTGCCTAACCCTTCGGGGAATACAGGCGTGATGGTATGTATTTCTTGACTAAGAATAAAGTGAATTTTCATGGTATCAAATATTTATCTTTATAAAATAAAGTTTATCAAGTATTATTTACGATTTTGACAAAAACGGCAAATAACTACAAGATTATTTGTTAACAAAATATATATTTATGAAGACAGTTGTACAGCTTTTAGATAATCTATCTCACTCAACAGACGGAAGTACGCATGTAGCCATCCTGTTGCTTAACCTTATTTTAGAGAGTTCAATGACCCATCCGACGACACTACAAACACGTTGTTGGCAGGCGAAAAATCTTTTGTCAATTACAACGTGACATAGAAAAGCAAAGTTGATCTTCATAATATGTTACCCATCAAAGTAATAATTTCAGTCGATCCTACCTAAGCCTATATATAAGTAGAATGATTCTCTTTATCGGTCGTATATCTATTGGTTGTACTAGGGTTTATTTGATTTTGCGGCCGGACTCGGCGCCGGGACGGACATAACCGGGTTTATTGCTTGCTTAAATAACTACCGTACCACGGAACCCCTTCACAATATTTTTCTTTTATATTATTCATTTTTAAAACTTTATTAAATTTTCCTTGAATGGTAACTATGCTTGTTGTTTTATATTGGCATACGATTTTCTATGCAATTTGTACCTGTATATAGGTAAGTTTATGTTGTTTATTTAAGCCTGCCATTTTAAATATAGCTAAGTAACTAGAGATGTTAATACTTAATACGCTTAATTAGTATCCCAGTTTATGAATACCCACAAATAATACCTATTTTTTTTTACTTATTGTTATGAGAAAATATTTATTAGGTATACTTTGGTTAGCTATATTTTGTTTAGCGACTGGTTTGGAGTCATGTTTGGATTATTTTTTATTACTAATGATCATGTGCTGATCACGAGAATTGCAGTAATTTTACTTTCCTTTGATGTAGTAGCGTAGCTATTATTTAGCTCCCCAAAAATAGTTTTAAAAGAAAGAAATAAATTGGCTATCTATTTTTGTAGTATTGCAATAAAATAAGTTATATGGTTATACAGTTCGCATAAGTAAATCTTACTAAACTAAACACACATAACCCTAACCACTTCGCTAGTTTATGGGAATACTTGAGCTTCTCGAAAGGGTGTATCGTGGCCTATAGAGATAGCGATGTAGTTGATTCAAGATGACGCGGCAGACAATAGCGTTAGGTATCATTATACATCAAAGCCCAGGGGGTGACAGTTCGCCCAGGAGCCAGCCTACCGGAAAATAGCCTGCTCACTATACCGAGGAGCCAATGCCGACGGCTGCCTGTTAAGACGCGACCACGCATTTTCATGTAAGCTGGGAGCAAGATTTTTTAATGAATTAACTTTATAGTTTCAGACTTGAAAGTACATATTACGCAGTGTTTCTGCACGTGAGGGACTTTATACTCAGATCAAATAAAAAGGTAAGATGGATCTTTGCGAAGACAGAAGCGAGGCCGGCTAAAACTACGCCTTGCCGTGTGTTCGCAAAGTTCCATCTTAACTTTTTATTTGATCTGAGTCTTTATATTATCAATTAAAAAAGAACCGCCAATCATTAGTCTAGTGTTCGTGAGTATGACTGCTATGTTACAGGGCTAATATGTTCGATCCCAGGTCGAGCAGTGTTTTTTTAATTTTCAGTGGACATCCCCGAGAAATGTGCGTTTACATTGGTGCACATCTGCCTAAACTTTTGGGAAATACAGGCGTGAAAATATATTATGTTTAAATAATACATCTTTATTAATATTTACATTGTAAAAAGCTTAACTTGTACCTACCAATTCAAGTAGTATTTCTCAATGAAAACAAACTCGCAATCTCTTCTGTAATCTAAGCAAGTGAATCAGTTTCTTTCACTTACTCCTTAGGGGTGCCACCTTTTATTGATAAGTTAATTTATACTTCATTTAAAAAGCTAGCTATTGAGAACAATTTATTAACCCTATATAATATAAAAGTAAAGTATTTTCAACCTAATTGAATAAAAACCACATTGACCTTTATTGGTTACATTTAGCAAAGAATAGTACCTAACTATTTCTACGTAGTACGGTCGCCAGCACATCAAGCTACCACAAAATGTCAAATTTTCTCGATTGATTTTGAACTTAACCATCAACATCTTAAGGTTTAAAATCATTTGGAGAAATTTGTCAGTTTTTTTTATTTTTTATTTATAATAAATTAAATACATAAATTTGTAGAAAAGACGTGTCTGAAAGTACAATAATTGGGAAAAACTAAGTGTAGGTGATCAATTAAGTAATAGGTACTGAAATCGATGTTTTTTTTGAATTGTTGAAGGTATATCTGTATTTCTGGACGGATTTGTATGACATTTGGTGTGTATGCGGATTAAAACCGTAGTTTATTTTAAAGTAAAGGGTCAACCCTATTTACACCGAGTCACTAACGCCCTGAAGGAAATTAGTACGAATGGCATCAATAAGGTGGAACAAACAAATAAATACGATTTCCCAGCCGTTGGTCATTTGTTCGGGACGTGCGTGCAAGCATATTTATCTAGATAGACAGAATTGCCAATTTGTTCTGTGTCACTACTATAATGTCAAGCTTTTAGTTCAGTAGTTTCATTTTGTACAACATTTTAATTGGTTGCGTGCTTAAATTTAAAATTGTTACATTTGTTTAGAAATAAAATATTTTGCAAAAATTGCTGTGTATGTATATATATATATATCAAAATCAATGCCACTTTTCGTTGTAATTTTATAACTCAAGAACGGGCTCACCTATCCAAACCAAATGTTAAGGCTTTGTTTGGACTATTTAGTAGATGGTTTATGTGGAGTTTGCACAAAATCGGTCGAGCGGTTCTTAAGTTATCACATTTTTTGTAACAAATGAATTCAATAAATGGCGGATCATTTTGTTAATGGGGATTTTGCTGTCAAATTTAAACGAACACGCGGGCCTCGCCGTGGGCGGAAAGCTAGTACTTAATGTATAAAATCTCGATGATGATGTCCCATTCTAAAGTATTTAATTTCAGATACAATGCACAATACCTATAATTTATTATGGCGAAATATTTTAATATGAATCTAAAAATAACTATATATAGCTACGCCCGGACAATTTATGTATTTATTTGACAATTGCTTATTAAAATCGACATTGAGTCTTATTATCTGTCAAGACAATTAATATTACTCAAGGTGACATTGACATTTGACCGTTTAACCGATCGAGTCGAGGGAATTTATGTTGATTAATTTCATGTATCGTTTTCATATTTTGGCTTCTAAGATACTGTCTTTATCTTTTCTAACCACCAGACTTATTTTATTGATGCATATATGAATAATATTCTTTTTTTTGAGAGAATCTCGAGTTCTGACTGCTTAGCGTATATACAAATACTGAAATACGGCGATAAATACAAATACTGAAATGTGTACAATAGTACCTACAACTTTGCCGATGCCTTCAGGGAATATAGGCGTGAAGTTACGCGAGTCCATTGAATTTATGACCTTCAGATTTAATAATAATAAAAAGTAAATAAAAGACCAAACTTCTTATTTCTGTACATAGTGGTATCTAGACATTCGTATACTTATAACGTGGAAATATATTTTGTCTCTAGGTGTCGCTCGCGTTCTCGTCAAATTTGTCGTCGGGAATAGGTGTGACGCGTAGTAACGAGCCAACGTCTGCGGCGTCGTTCCGAGACTAACAATAATTCATTCCAGCTGCCTGTCAACAATTTCACCCCCTGCTGTATATACACCCAAGGAACTAAAACGGCATACGTGTGTTTAATGTATTTTTGAGATAATTATACATAAATAACATAATTATACAGTCGTATGTAATGTATAACCGATACCATCCAAAGTTTATCAATTGAACTATTTAGATAAATTATAAAGTTCATGTTATGGACTGACCGCCACTATGCACAAAAGCGAGAAACAAGGTTAATTCTACAAATTCAGAGCTTAACTCAATCTATATCGTTTCGGTAATGAATAGATTCGTATGTTAACTAACTACAGCGAAAATCTTCATGCAGGTGGACCCTGATCATTAGTAGAACAATTAACAGAAACTATCATTTAACATTTTTAAGGTAGCGTTTAATACTAGTTTAATACTAATACGATTTTGTTAGTAGTATCCTGTTACTCGCGTGACAACTCCGATTCATTTACATTTTTATCACCGCAGAAGCTAGCATAGGTTATGTTTATTATTATGTGTTAATCAAGCCAATTTCAATTATTTCAATTGAAAGTGTTCGATTAAAAATTTAATATTCTCCTAAAAATAATTTCTTACTTATGCCGTTTTACTTAGGCACGGCAATATGAATCGTAGCGCTTCTGTCTGTTTGTAGTGAAATTTCTTCAGTAACATCTAAGGCTCTTTGAGTTACGTCACCTTTCCTTCGAGATTTATTTTTGTTTCACAATGAAAATTGTATAAGTACCTACCCACTTCTTTCGCTAAAATTTATATAATTTAAGATATTTGCATTAATTACTGCCTAATAACTACCTAACTTACCGATTTTTTTATTTATCAGATGTTTTTTTTTTAACTAAGTATACCGTCTTCTTCAGAGACTATAATACGAATCTCATCGTTATGAGCAATGGGTTTATAGATTTGTTGATAAATAAAAACACCACCGTTCAAGGTCTTTATTATCCCAGATATTATTTTATTGTTTCGGTCCCCGGAGAAAGGTACAGGCGTCGCTGAATAAAAAACTGACAACGTGTATTATTTTCAATTAATCGCACAGTGTAGAGTCTCTCGATTCCAGTATCAATAAAACCTATATAAAACGTTAAATAGTATATAATAGTTATTATAATTTCAGATAGCCAAAACACCTTATCTTAATTTGTTACCAGCTCTTCGGCTTCGGCTGAAGCCGCAATTCGCAATAACATTGCGACATGGGGCTTGACTCAGCTTCATATTTTACCTTATCAATAAAATGACGGGTTTACGTATTGCAGAAACTTGACACAGAGATTATTATAGGGTTCACATTGAGTATAATATTTACGTATAACGCTTGAGTTACCTAAAAATGCCTGTCATGCATGAAGACATCAAAATATAAAATGGTATATAATATATGACAGGAACCCATATATTTGCGGAAGTTGAACAATGACACACACTTCACATGATGCGGTGTTAGGAAAATTCCACCATAACTTTCATGTATGGGAAATACGCACTTACTTAAACTTTCAACCAAGGGGAAGCTAAAGATAAAGTCCCTTTTACAGTTATTTTACGGAAATAAGATTATCTTTTCCACAACTTGTAAAATTAAGTGAAGAGGAGAGATAATAGAACTTTTAAAGATATATTATTTTCTAGTAAAAAAGAAATGTTATCTCAGGCAGGATTCGAACCTGCGTTCCTACGGTTAAGGACATCGGAGTCTTCTACCTTTGATCGTATTTTTCTTACCTTAGAAAAAAATTACTTTACAGATATGTATTTAAAATATAATCCAATATAATTAGCACCTTTGTTAAAGAAATAACATCAAACTAGCTTTAGTTGATAAAGTGGTGTAAAATAATGTGGACTTGTGGTATTTTTTTGCCAGGTTAAAGTTCGACAAAGTAAAATTAACAGAAAGTTCTCGTTAATTGTATTCTTAAAGGAATACAATTCTCGTTAATTGTATTCCTGGAATACAGGAAATAGGAATACAATTAACGAGAGCACAACATGTATCTAATTCGGAACTGTGCGATTACCTGCGGCCACAGAACTTTGAAGATCGCGCTTCGCCAATTCTAAAATATATATTTTTAAAACTCAGCTATAAAAGAACAGGAATCGATTTTACTTTGAGATTGCGTACTGAAAAGTTTTAATACAGAAGTGCCCAGATAAAATACACAGTGGATTGCTTTGGTGTCGGTGGCTTAGACTCGTAAAGAAGCAATGCTAGCTAATATCGGAGAGTAGTCTGGCCAGGTGACAACTGTGTGCGCCATTTTGCCTATAATCATATCTCGCTACAGTGTACACCTTGCGCTACGACTTTAATTGCTAGCTCCTGGACTTTATAGTATAAAACAATGATAAATAAAGGCCCCACTTCGCCTTTCAACCCCTTATTTTTAGGTCAGCCGCGTTATAAATTACTTTGGCGTAATAATGACTGCTCTGTCATTGAGCGGAAATTAAATGCGTCCAATAAATTTATGCATTATTCCTTCATTATTTCGACAGCTTTGTTTTAAGTTGAGCTACAGGCGTCAATAAGTTTGATAAAATACTAGCTGTGTACCTACGGTGTTGCTTGCGATGGTGTTATTTTTAATAATGCCGTGGGATTTTCTCAACATCTTCTTTATTAGTTGTTTTACCTACGTTATATAAATAAGGATCTCCTGCGCAAAGGATGATAAGAATGCTCTGGTTAAAGTTTTGCGTTGGCCTTAATGAAATGTGTTTTTTAGTCTAATTATTCAAGGCAAAAAAAATATCTCCAAATCGCATATCTTTCAGGTCCTTGGTGTCCTCGTATCATTGCTGTTACCCATAAATAATTATTGCAAACCCTTAAATAAAATTAAATAGATTTATTATAAGCCCTTAAAATATATTGTAAGTATTGCAAGAAAACATTGTCAAAATGCATTTTTCTACAAAGTCACTCACAACATGAATGCTGTTTCATGATAGTTTCAGATTTTCTGCAAAATTATGTTTTTGTCTTGCAAAATAAAGTATATGAATTTTGCTGAGATCAATTTCTCATAGCTTCAGCTGAGCTTAAAGCTAAAAAATTAAAGCCGTTGTGGTTGCGATATAAATGGATTCGTTGGCATCTTGCTCGAAGTTTTTAATTGCCTAATTATATTTATGTAATTATTATAAACCGCTACAGGGTCCATTTTGTACCTAAATCATAACGAACGAGTTATTTTTATTCAATTTTACATTGATTCTGAAACACCTAAGGGAACATACGGTTTTTTAATGACCATTGTATACTTAACAAAACGATTAACAAAAACTATTGTATGCTGAAACCCTTAACTACTAGCTAACTTGTCTTTAAAAAAGTTTCTAAATTATACGCAAAATTGTGTAATGTGAAATTGCAACTGCCAGGTTTTAACGATTGCATCCACTGTTCTTATTAGATTATAAGTACTCGGGGCATTTTTCTTTTTCAACTAAAATGTGAAGGAAGCTTTGCAATTAATACATTCAACTCCAGCGGTTCAACCTTGTGTTATTTTCCAAGGTGGCGTCCAAAAACTCTTCTCGCTCTGATTTGAATTTAAAATACTCTCAGGGAACAATAAGACGCTCATCATTTTTGCTCCGCGACCTCGAAATTTGCATCTATCCGCCACGGGACCATCGAAATGTTTGGGTTGCTATTATTTGTAAGGATAATAATTGTACCGAAATAAACTCGTCATTAAAATTAATCCGTGGCTCATAAAGGGACCATTAATGGCTTATTGGAGATCATTAAACTGATCAAGCTCCAATCAATACCTAACAAGTTTATTGTAACTTTCTGTATGACATTATTACACATAGGGATATTGCTCGGATATTCTTTTAGTACTTTAACGCAATAAATCTCGCAATTTTAGGGCTGCTGAAGAAAACTGTCTTGCCGTTAACGTTTTAAATTATGCCTCTAACCTTTACTGTGAATACATAATTCTCCATAATTCTGCAAAAACCATTTCGGTTATAGACTTTAAAAGAGTCCGGAGGTCTGTTACGCAGTATAAAAAGAAGGTTCATTTGACCTATTTTATCGTAATCAATATTTTTACATAGACGAATAAAACCAAAGGACCGAAAGGCCGTACTGTTAAACGACCCCTGTTACATTGAAATGATTATGACCGAGATTAAAGTATATGCTGTACTGCTCTAAAATTGGCACTCTAAATCACCAATTTCACATCAATTAGCCACGGCAGGGCTACAAAATGATTATGCTAATACACCAGACAGGCAATTGCTTCCACGTTGGTTCCGCCGCTGTAATTAAAGTTCATCAGGCATTCGCGTCGCGTCTTCAACTCGCTTGTATATTGCTTTGGCTGCAAACCTACTACTTAAAATAGAGCCTCATTATTTCCTTTATGCCACCCCTCGGTGGCCGTGTTAGTTGGACTGCGCGGGGGGAGGGGTGTCGGTCGCTACAATGGATCTTACCTGTTTGCGGTAACAGAGGCGCTGCGTTGGCCTAACTACCGCCATAAATTGTGCAAGTGGCGAAGCGGTTGGGAGTTTTTCGTAGCAAGTCTTTAGAGAGCACTCAAGGGAACGGTTCGAGCGAAGATTTCTTGCGTGAATTAAGCTAGTGCTCCACGTTCGGGGATTTGCTTGGTATACTAATGCTAATGCAGGTAGTGCTAGTAGGTGCTCAATAGCTAAGTGCCGTAATGCTCTGTACGCTCTGCATGCAATCAAAGTAACGTTTGAAATGTAAATTACTCGTGTTTGCGAACATAATTGCTATGGCACGGTGCTTTTGCAAGACAATTAAGTTCAGATCACGTGTAGGTATGTGTGTTCTTACACTTAATATAAAACCTCAGGGATTCTTAGTACGCGGACAATATGAGTAAATTCTTCTCGGCTCATTGGTGCAGCATTATGCATTTAATGTGGCGCCTGGCGCCGGATCCGGCCCGGAACGGTGTCTCAAGACAACGAGCTTCATAATGAGAAGGCCTGCCAGATTGTTGGCTCAGAACCACTCGGCTCGGGGGAAATTACGACAGTTTATTTAGATATACATATATCAAGGGATTGAAAATCCGTCTTACGAAAAAAATATTAGATTATGCAAAGCGTTTTTGAGTTACAAAAAAAACGGCAATTGAATACCGTATTTCTTGTTGTACTTTGTATGTAATATTAAGTATTATACTCGGAGTCATTATCCAATGGTATCGCTTTGGGATACAAAATTTGCAACCCTCAAATCTGAGGAAGGTTTAGGATTTTGGTATGCTGCTTAAGTAAGTAGGTATGTGTTTCCACAACGTTATTAAATTATCTATGATAGAAAAGTATCTTGGATATTTCATCTACTTCACAGATAAAAGCATTCTGCTAATGGCTATGGTCCTTTAGTTCTGTGAAGGTTACCTTCTTTAGGTTGTTTTTTAAATATTATGTAAATTTGTGACACTTTTATAACTGTAATTAGATTTGATACGTGATCTTCAGAGTAAATAATTAATTAATAAAAATAATAACATGTAACTAGTAACAGAAGTATTAGTAGTATACCACAAAATTAAATTAAATACTTTTATTCTTAAACTTTTATTTTACACATCTCATTTTACTGACATAAGGCTAATAATATTATAATGACAGGCATAATAAATATATATGGTATCTATAACTTAACACAATAACAAAACTTACCCATACATAAGTATTTGAAACTACGTTACCTAACCCGATCAAAAACAAAGCAGGTGGATGTTTTCAATAGTTGACACAACATCCATCAGGACCGTTACGGGGCAAATCGCTGACAATATCGAATACTGACATTGAGCTATAAAGGGACAGTATCGTGAACCGAGTTATATGAGTTGAAGAGTAAGCGCTACAATTTACAGAGATAAAAATATTGGACTCGAGATTGCTTTGAACACATTTTTTGTAATGGGTAAGTATCTAATTAAATTGATTAAAGACAAAACGAACTAGGTACTTTCATATGAGTAAAACGCTTTTAAGCGCACAAATATTGTTATACCAGTCACGCCTCTAGTACTATAATATTATACCTCCATGGACTGCTTAAGAGAAAACTAAAATTTATGGCAATTCCCCAGTCAACTTTTTGCATTATTCCCTTGTTTGTTTCAGTTTTTCAACTAACAACAAGGAAACACGTTTTCGTTGAGAAATACGATAGAAAACTTGTACGACAAATGGCAACCTTGATCCACGGAATACGTGGAAAACATGGCTATTTCGATTAGGCACTGGAGCGTTCCATCTTGTTTAAGCGTTTTTAGGGTTCCGTAGCCAAGTGGCAAAAACGGAACCCTTATAGATTCGTCATGTCTGTCTGTCTGTCCGATCGTGTCACAGCCTTTTTTTTCGAAACTATAAGAACTATGCTGTTTAAACTTGGTAAGTAGAGGTATTCTATGAACCGCATTAAGATTTTCACACAAAAATAGAAAAAAACAATACATTTTGGGGGTTCCCCATACTTGGCTCTGAAACTCAAAATTTTTTTTTTCATCAAACCCATACTTGTGGGGTATTTATCGATACGTTTTCAAAAATGATATTGAGGTTTCTAATATAATGTGTCCCCCCTCTGTAACTTCTAAAATAAGAGAACGATAAAACTAAAAAAAAATATATGATGTACATTAACATGTAAACTTCCACCGAAAATTGGTTTGGACGAGATCTAGTAAATAGTTTTTTTAATACGTCATAAATCTTAATGGTACGGAACCCTCCGTGCGCGAGTCCGACTCGCACTTGGCCGGTTTTATTTGTATTCGAATTACCAAAACATACATCATTTAATACCCGCGAACTGGGTGTGTATACCAATGCTTATCCTTACAAGTAATAGTTTAAAGGTGTAATGATTTGTTTGTTGTTTCTGTTAATTCATAATGGCCCGACCATTAAGAATTAACAGAAACAGCATCATCCCAGAATAGCATGTTCAGCTATACTTAGTCCTCGCTCTCCTAGTGTGACTTTTATGGTAGTGAACAAAGTTTCAGCTTTTTTCTAACTTTTTACAAAATAATTTCATAGCGTAACAGTAAAGCTTAGTGTGAAAAAAAAACTTCTAGAAAGTTCTCGAAAATTCCACCTTTACGGATGGCAAAGTGCCATATTTGTTCGTTAAAAGTCATAGAATAATAACATATAGAAGTATATTCTCTCGCAGCCCTATTACAAAAGTGAAGCCATTTTTGCATATAGGTATATGGCTAACAAGGTTCCTTTTTAATTTCCAGATGAACTGGAGCACCATTCGACCTACAAATCATTTCTTAAATAATCTCTTGCTTTTCTAAGACAATCTTTTAAAGCACCGATGTGTCATTAAGCCATTTTTGAAGGAATTGTAGGCGAATTGGGCTCCAAACATGTCGTGCGCGCACTTTCTAGGTGTTATTATTCTAAGTTAACATTACACACATGTATACTGAAAGTACTTACGTGGTTTAAGGCCTTCATTACACGACACTAGCAAGTTTGATGTTTATAGCCCAATAAAATACCTATTGGTCTCCAGGGGGCAGTAACACGGCACCTTCCACGACCTACAGACGTATCGATTGCTGAACTTTGAACTCTTCTAACGTGCTTATGTGACCATTGTAGGTTCAGTAAGGCTAATTTTCTTATTAACAGAAACCTATCAGAAACTGTTTTTATGACAATCTTACATGTTAAGTTCCAAATATTCCAACTGATTCACAGGGGAGTTTTGTGTGAAAGAATATGTGGTTTTGTAATATTGAGAGTTTATTTTAACTGAACTTTTTAACTAATTCAATATTATGCTTTTCAGGTTAATATTGGATCTTTCGCTAGTCAATTTAAATTTCTTGATTTATTTATTATTTAAAGGCTGTCGATGTCGCCGCGAATACTATTCAGTCACAGATGTCGTCGTATGGCCCACTTTTAATAGTACATAATTATGGCTTTTGATACTACATCAAATTCATATAGCCTATATTCATAGGTATAGTTTCAATATTGCACCTAAAGATGAGGAAGGAACTCGTTAAGATACGAAAGTAAAACCCAGTTTGTAATTCTTTCGCCCTCATCGCACTAATTGCGAGATTTGAAAAAAGTATTTTTGCAGAACTTTTTTAAATATCCCTGCAGTACGGAAAAAAGGTGTCTGAAAGCTCGCTTCATAGAAAAAAGGCTTAACGTAGTGTACTACTACGTACTCGTGTTGATAAGCATCCTAAGTCGGTTAAATGACATTTTCTGGAAATAAGATGGATGTAATTAATTTTATCGATATTTTAATCATCATCATCATCAACCCATTACATTGTCCCACTGCTGGGCACTGGTCTCCTCTCTCTACTTTTAATCATATTTTCGATTAATCGATTTGTTCGTTATATTTTCTGCGGTTGCAATGCTCTGATGTAAACAAGTATGTCTACTACTATAAATTCTGCCTAGTCTTTAGATTTATAAAAGGCTATTAAAAAATTGCTGTCAAATGGTCCAGGGAGGGGAACAGCCGATTGGCAACAGGCAATCGTATTGTGAAGCAATAAATTTTACGCCTTGTGGGGAATGGGGAAGGCTGTTCCAAAGGCTGTTTATTTATTTTAAAGGATATATTTTTTGAATTTCCCTAAGGGTTTTTCGAATAAATGAACAAATATGATTCCAAAATGCTTAAGAATTTCAGTTAGGATATTTAAAGTATATCCCAAACCAGTTATCGCATGTTAATATAAAATTAACATAACAAAAGTTCTTTTGAGGATTGCATACCTACTTAATATTTGAATCACCATTCATTTTAACGAAAATACTTCGAAAGTTCGACGCAATAAAACACTTTTCTCGCTTATTTTTAAGCGTTTTATTGAGCTGTTTTTTTTTCGTTCATTTATAAAGCGAGACAAAATAGTCATGACAGTGTCGCCCGTTTCGCACTCAATACTCGGCGTGCAGACGACATTGAACGATTTACGAACTCTCGGGTGATTAATATGGATCTCATCGATCGCTTGGGAAAATAATGCCGGGCACACCCCTACGATAAGCACCTATTAGCTCTATTATTTATCAATATTTTTCCTTTAACCAGTGGATTTCCGCAGTTTATTTGAATATGAATTGGTATTGTGTGAATGTTCGGATATTTTTGTTTATTGTGGAGTAATTGATGGTTCGGCATCGTTAGGGCCGTTTGAGTTAGATGGAGTATAGAAATATTATATACTGTGAATTATACATATATATATATTTAGTTATGTATGCGTACCTCGTAATAGTATACCATGTGTAAACAAAACAAAAGCACTATAATCATTAATTATATTTTCCTGTCGGTTTTCTTCACCAATAAGACCCACTATATGAAAAATAGGAAAATTGTAGTAATGACGGCTCTTTTTGGACGAATTTCATAGTTTTTTTTTCCTGGAAAATTTAAAGTGTGTATTTAGATTTAGATCTTAAAAGTAAGTTCAGTTAATGGTTTTCTAAGGAAAGTTTTATGTTTTCAAACATTGTGAATGTGCGAACATTACAAATGTGTTCACAAAAACAAACATTGGCGCATCAAACAAGACTGATGGCCGTGAGATAGTGGTGGTGACACGACCCCCGACGACATTTTTCATTCTCGCTTCAAATTGCAAACTAAGTTCATTTTGAATAATTTATGAAGTTCGCTTAGGTACATACACTTTGAAGCGATAAGTCACACAAAGGAATATATATTCGCTTTTATCACGTAAAGCATAGTATATCGCTGAAAGATAATTTTCTTCTTATTAGATTTATATCGAAATATGATTTCGGTCTCATACAAATCGATCGTTTAGATATGACCGATAAAATGAATCGGTGGATAGCGACATTTTCTTAATAGTATTCTCACAGCAAGTAAGATGTTCAGCCTATTATTGCATATAACTGGATATCTGAACACAGCATCCATATATGCAATTACCCTTAGGCAGCAATCACAGATTTGCTGAGGATATAGTTTTAAGTCCTCGTCATCATAGTATTAGACTAAACACGTCTACAGCTGAATAAAGGCTTCCCTAAAAAAAAAAACAAAATGACCGGTTCCCGTCGTCCCCTACCAGCTTGTATATCCCGAAGGGTTAGGTAGAGGTGAAAATGCTAATATACACCCTCAGTTCGCCGGTATTCTTAGGGGTTGAGTCTATTGCTATTATCCGAGCACAAATCCAAACCCCGTGCTTAGAAGTTCTTAGACAATCACAATAACACATTGTTCCACCCACAAATTGAGCCCAGGATCTATAGTGTAGCTAGTTTTTTAATTAGCCAATGAAAGACAAAAAATGCTAACTGTTTATTTAAATTTTGTATCAAATTAAGTCCCAATCAGTTTACCGTTTCAAAGAAATGGAATGCTTAATCATGAAACATAACATTTTGATAGCATCATTAACATTTCAAACGAAAAGTAAATTACGATAATTATCATGCTATATTAGAATAATAGCTGCGCGTTTGTTTTATCGGGCCTGTAACTACTGAAAGGTGAGATAGAGGTTTACTTACCTAGTTGTATCGTGAAATGGTATATAAATTGTCAAATTTCACTATTAGAAAAGCGTCACTTAGGGAGTCATTTGCTTGACTAGGCAATGACCACAGTACGAGTTCGAGTAGGCAACGAAGAAAAGACTCGCCCTATAGCCCGGTGTAGTGGTCACTGGACCTCAGCCTATCATGGTCGTGAATAACGTCGCCAATCCCATGTCCTATAGTCACCATCCATTGTGGCATATAGGACAAAGGACATATCTACTCTATCTACGACTCAACATATCCTATCAGCGCCTTTAAGTACGTGCGTTATACTGGCCGGCACACGTTTTATATCAATTATGCTGTTTTTAGTACCCTTGAAGATAACATAGTTGTATATTTATACTCTGACCTCACCCTTAGTAGCTTCGTTGACGGACAGTGTGATAAATGAGAAGAATGGTTGAATTAATTAATCATTTTTCTTCGGCTCAACTGCTCGGAGTTAATAGTCACAATCTACATTTTCCCCTGTCCAACACCTTCTCTTCAGTTCTCAGCTTTGTCCGAATTAAAGTAAGCGATATCTGTTTCTCAGAATCGTCGAAGCACAATTTAACTTATTGTGTAATTATTCGGAATTTAATACAACTTATCTAGGAATTTCAATAATATTTTTTCCAAAAACTTCACTTGAAATAAATGTGACCCTTGATATCCACTGGTTTTTGGCTGTGCTTTTATTTACATTTTATAACCGTCAAAACGTCGAAGAAATGGTAGTAGGATGAAGACCTAAGTTAAAGGCATCCGAATTTCGAATCTGAATCCGAAATCCCAATAATAAATAATACATGTGTGTGTAGCACGATACATGTTGGTATTACTTTTGTACAAGATTGCTGGAGCCTTAATTATAATATATAATGTATATATAAAAATACCTAATTTCTAGTTAATTAGTTTCTATTACCGTATCCACTGCACTGACAACATTATACATATAAGCCTGCGCCCCACTCTCAACAGAGCAGGTTTATCTATCACTTTGGTGAAAATAAACAAATTGTCCTTGTTTACTCAGATTTTCATTTGAATCTTTATTAATTAATTTACACCACTCCAGTAGCCGTCTATTCCAGTTTTCTTTCGTTTGTTTTATAATTTTCATTGTAAGAATGGTTTCATTAAAATGAATTCATACTTATATTATATTTTAAAGATTAGATAAGTAGCCATTAGTATGTAAGTGAAAATATTTAGAACTACTAATTAATATAGATAGGTTTTACCGATGACCTTTAGCACTGAAATATGAATGTAGGTACGTAATGTTGGAGCCAAAAATGAAAAAGATTTTCTCAGTAATGGAAAAACTAAAATGGCATCGTTAACAAGGTTAAAACAAGTTTATGTTTACTTTCAACGTTAATTTCCTTGTAACTAACAAAAAGTGCTGTTGCAAATCATTGCATTACATAAAATTTGTTCTAGCTTTTCTTTGCGGTGTGTGAATTTCATACGGTGTCGGAATTTGCCAAGTTTGGTGACGTTAACAATGTCTAAGTTCGCATTGCATATAGGCGGTACAGGCCGCTGCAACGCTCACCGTCTGCAAATTGAATTTCTAAGTTATTCCCCAACTTGTGAAGGCACGAATGAAGTGAGCTCGTTCCTAGTTGTTGTTTCCCGACTTGGGACTCAATGATTGGAGCCGAGGGCACGAACGACTTCGGTTTAGACCAACTTCTCGCTTTCTAACACTCTGTTCAGATCGCCGTCGAGCAGCATAACAAGTAGACATCGATTATTTTATTACTGTAAGTTGTTTCATACGTGACGCATTTGATACGAGTCTCTTAAGAATACTTCTTTGGGGAAGTAGTGTATTATTCTATAGGTATTCAGACATTTAATCGAACAGCCTATCGTAGTCTACTACTCAACAGAGGATCACCCAGTTGTTACTGTTGTTCTCCGTCGCTCTGAGATTGGAAGCGCACTTTCTCACAATCAAGATTACAAATAATTTATTTACACTCGGCCACTAGGAAGTAGCTGTAGAAAATCTACGGGACGTGCCGTTTGCAACTAAAAAGTTAGTCTATGTTCACTATAAATAAAACTAAACGCGCAGACAGATTCGATTGTCACAGGATCGTATCAAATGTCTCATAATGTTCCTATTGGCTACATAATATAGACACATATAAGAGTATCGGGTGAATTTATTATCATGTAAACTGTCGCCTTATAGTAGTTGATAGTCTTGGCGTATCATTGTTTGACAGGCGTCGCATCACGATCCAAGCGCCGGCGCTCGGCTGCGGTGTGAACAAAGCGTTGTAAGTGATTTCGTGTTGGAAGCCTGACACGATGCCCTTGAGAGATAACTCGTTCATTTCGAGAGCAGATTGAACCGATTCCCCAGTTCAAGACATGAATTTAAAATGCTCGATTTACAATTCAGTTTCACTCGTGGAGCAACCCTCACTTTTGGTTTGAATCGGTACCCCTGTAACAAACGTGATTACGTTTTAATTGGATTCGATTTTTAAATGTTTCCAGCGACCAAGTTCCTGTGGTTTGCGTGTACACTATGCATTAACACGCCACGTCTGATACCGCGATACTGTACAATAATTGCTATTATTAATTATGAAAACGACAAATATTTCTAGACCCTATCGCGTTGTGTAAAAAGTTGCAATTTGATATTGCAACAGATTTTTTACTTACTTTTTATTACGGTGGTAGTATTTACTATGTCATAATTGTTCCTGTCTTTAGACAGCATCATAAGATTTCAATTAAGAAATTAATTGTTACATTATTTATTTAATAAACATAACAAATTTGTTTAATTTTATTAAATTTTAAATACATGGAATTCACGAAATATTATCTAATTACATATATATAGAATCAGCAAAAGGAAGAACTGGAAAATACATCGTATCAAGTGCTTGTAAAATTTGTAAGTACTCTTATAAAAAACTGGTTCTTCGTACATTAGATATATTTAAATAAAAGTGGTTATATAAATGTCTTCGGCTCCAACATAATCTCAATTAGTTTAACAGATCCTGAGATAGAGCTTGACAAAAAGGAGAGCACATCACTGTTGATTTTTCATTAAATTCTTTCTATTCGTCTGTCGGAGAAAAGCCGCACGCAAAACCAAGAACCTAAGAATATATGTATTTAGCTTATACAAACTAAGTATGATTACAAGATACGATCCTTTTATTATCCTAAAATATTCCGAAGACATAACAACATGTAACAATAATTACAATAAGTTAGCGAATCAGGCTAAAAAATATAATCATAACATTGAAGTATATGAAATTACGGAAAATTATTGAGGCGAAAAAGGCTTACATCCAGGGGTTACCAACTTTCGGCAGCATCCATCGACCATCACATTACTTTCGCATAATTTACGTCCTTAATAGTTTTCATATTCATCGATGCATTAAAAAGAGATTAATATGAACAACAAAAAATATGAACTATGAGGGATGTGTTATTTATCATTCTTATATTATCATAAGAAAGGCGGCTCATTCATCATTATCTTCTGACTTTTCTTTAAGCTGAGAAGCGGTTGTTGAGCGTAAAAGGGATCCTTGCAGCAACAAAGACTAACTGCGTACAGTAGGTATAATTTGTTAACAAAAGGCCAGAAAGTCTGACTTTTTAATTTATGACTTTCCTTTCACCTCCATGAGGGCTGGGCTGAGTTCTCGGGAGTATTACAATATTAGCGGTGATTTTAGGGCGCCGTCAAAGTTTGGGTTTGGAATGTTCCAGTGAGAACTATTGTTTAAACTTTAATATTGCGAACTGCTTAATAATATTAACCTTTATTTAATATTATGATAGCTGTTAAAATCTCAGTAGATATAGGGTTGTCGCCGTCATAATTAATTATCGGTTTTGGTGTCCGGTTTTATCCAAAACACCACTTTACGCAGTCAACAAATCGAAGTCAAGACCTTTAGATAGGCTTGTTCATGAAAGCTTGAAAAAAAAAATACTGACGTCAAGTATTTCACCATAAAATTCTTTAAGTCGGTTTTTTTCTATCATAGAAGTCGATAGTTAGATTCTAAGAATGGCATTCTGTGAGACTTTCTCGGGAGTAGATATATTTACTCAATCATACAAAAAATTAATCGTCAGGATTGGTTCATGGATCAAAATTATGTTATGTATATAGGAATTGAGAAACTACTAACTAATAAAAAATATGATTGTTTTTTCGCTAACGCAGCAATTTTGCGTTTACATAAAGTCTGAACAACCTTTCTTCTCCTGCTAAAACTCCTGCAAGTTCAGGAAGGAAACTTCCTAAGTGCATAAAATAACAGTTAGGAAGCAACAGATTTACGAGGTCCAGCTTCAGTTCGTCATCACTCATAGTGATGCGTTTATCACTGTTACGGCAGACGTTACGCTGTTAGTTACGTAACGCAGCGTCAGTGAACCCAGTTATCCTGGCAGGAGGGCATAAATCGAGCGTGCGTCCGCTAAACGTACACTGAGCAACAGTGACAGCACAATGTTCGCTTATCTTAATTGCCTTCCAAGATACGATCGTGGAATTTATCTGCGGCGCCGCCAGAATAAGTACGGCACTTTTTAGCGGTCTGCGCGGTAAAAAGTTTAATGATAGTGGCCCAGCTATCTGCGACAGTTGCTCTTTATTTTTCACAATTAAAATAAATGCTACTCGGAGTTGTTGTGCATCAAATAAAGCGTTGCGACGAACAATTGTATTTTATTGTTCGTATTTAGTCTGGAAAAGTTTTCAAGCTTTTGAGAAATAGTTTTTCATTTACCTCAAGATTATTTGAGGCAAATGAGGGGTCTTTTTCCGTTTTAAGAGCTTTGTGTATTTTAGAAGAGAACAAGGTGATTTTTAAACGGTTACGACACACCTTGCCTCAAAAAGAAGAATATAAACCTTACAATTCAGGACGGTATTATGCAAACACTCTACTTAATGAAAGTAGAAAATTCTAAAGTCAAAAGGTCTGAATGCCAAAGATGTTTATTAAAATTCAGCTGGCTCGGGAAGTATTTTCAATCACGCCAGTTTATTGTTTCTCTATTGTCTCGCAACCGGCTGATTTAACGGACTAACTGAATGAATAATGCATAGCACAATGAACTGCCAAATTCCAATCTGAATCTATTTTCACAATCTTTGAATCCGATAAATATGAATGTTTTCGACTGAATTTGATTCGTTTATTGCTTATACCTACTTCATAATGTACATCAATTATTTTATCATCGTCATCATTATCAACTCATTACATTACATACTGTCGGTGTTCTCTCATCGCGAGAAAACCTGCATGCCTAAGAGATTTTCTTGACGGCGCGGCGGCGTGTGAAGTTAGCAGTATGCTAGTGTGGTGGACACTAGCCTATCCCCTCTCACTCTGAGAGGAGACCCGTGCCCAAGATAGGACAGCGAAAGGGATGATGATGACATAATTATATTCATAAAGATTAAAACCTATCACCATTACGTATTTACTATCCGTTTAGTTTATTTATCACTAAATGGAACATAAGCCAAAATGTGTTGATACCGGCTAACTGACCAAATTCTGGTACATAAAACGAGATTTTCAAACAGGACATTATCAAATACTCGTACACACAGAGCGGGTATAATCTGTGGTACAGTTATCATGAAAACGCTGAGTCCTAAAAGTCTTTGCACAAACACATACCTTAAAAATACAGACGTGAAGGTGAAATGGAACGTTAACGTAATGACTGTAAAAGATTAATTAGATCAGCAAAGCAACGTCGCCTGAAACACTACTCGTACTCGTACTCGTACTGTATCGATGTAAAGACGAGCAAAAGAAGCGTCTTTAATTAGTGTGATTGGTTTTGACAGAGCTCGTTAAAGTAAAATAAAATAAACCTATGTCTTTCGCGTTTGTCTGTAGGTTGTGTTTACACCGAGAGCTAGGCAGTCATGAAAAATGATCGTTATATAAATATAGTGACAACGCACACAAAATACTGGTTTAATACCATTTTACACTTCGGATGAATATATTTAATGGGTGAAAGGCAAATAGTCGTTAACTGGCCAGTTGGCACAGACCAATGCAGGCTCCGTTAATTCCGGGGACGGTCACGATGCCGGTAAATGTGTCATGTTAATAGCTCCCCGGTAAAATATCGCACGTTTTCATTTTATGATCTTCCAATTTTATCGCTAGAGCTGCTGATGGGTGATGTAAAATTTGGTCGCTAGCTCCTGGAGTATTCTGGCAAAGAGAGACTGTAACCGAGGCATATTCGATCACCTCTAGTAGAGATGATGTTGTATTATATAGAATGTTGTACATCAATAAAATAGTCTTTTCCTAGCTTGATCTTATGATAATTCAGAAATTTTTAATGCTTTAGTTTAACCTCTTCTTCATAAGATTAACCTGATTTTCTTGTTACCTTTTTATTAAATTATAATTGTTTGTGAACTTATCGTTTATGTTGTTAAATTCTACATGGCTATGTGCCTAATTACATCTTTGAACACTTCTTATGTAGACATTATAAACATTTCCATACTACGGTCATGGTTTAATCAAAAGGATTTTTGGTAAACTTCAGTATCGACTATAACCCAGAACTGAATACAGTCATCAGCCGCAATATATGCTCTAATACTAACCACGCTTCAGTATTTAACGGTCTACTAAATACAGTTAACACAACCAAATCGCCTAAAATAGATATTTAACTATGAAAATCTACGTCCAAAATCCGCGCCCCCAGGCTTTGGCGATAATGGTTATGAATAAAAATTTATAGGTTTTGGAATAGCCTCCTATTCTGTAAAGCTTCATCTCAATTAAAGTCCTATTATCTACTCAAAATGGTGGCGCCATATGCTCGGAAGTGCTGCTATAAGTATTATTAACAGCGAATTATCAGGCCGCCCGTCGATAACTTTCCTTGGCCAGAAGTGTAACTATTTAAAACAAATTTGGAAACTTTTCCCGGGTAACGTTTTTGGTCGTTTTGATTGATAGCGAATGAAGTGTTAATCATAATCATTATATGATAACAAATAATAATAGGTTCTTCATTTATTTAGCGAGGCTTGCAATATATTATTTTTGTGAAATAAATAGCCTATTCGCGCCCTATCAAAATAATTTTCTTTAAAATGGTTTCGTTAATTCGGGTCGTGTACGATATTTATAAATAATAAAAAAATATGAAGACGACAATGACATTATAATGAAGTTTTCTTTTAATACAAAAGATAATTGTTTTGGTATTCCTATTTTTCAGAGCGAAAAGAATTGTTGAGAAAATCGCTATACAAACGAGCTAGTACCTATTGTTCATATTAAATCCGTGAATTGAATGTTATTAATTATAAAAAATACCTAACAGATCACGTAGTAAACAGTGACCCAGATTTTCCTCAAAAGAAGAAAATCACGGCGATATAGCCACGGAAAACATAATATATAGTTATACTTAAGTATAATGCTTCTACCAGACTTGGCAGTGATTCGGGCCATTACATATTAAAACAAAGCTTTGTCGATCCAAAAAGCGCAGCGGACCTCCGACTTCCGAGGTCAAGGTCACAAGTTCGATTCGTGTGTCTTGCCAAATATGTGAAGCGCCCTGAGCTGCCAAGTATTTATAAAAACTGCAGCGGTGCGAGGGTAAATGTGTCATGTTTGGTATATTTTGTGTGAGATGAAGCAAAACTCCAACTGATAAAATAAAGAAATTGGCTGTATCGTCTACTAGCTTTCCGCCCGCGGCTTCACTCGGCGATTCTTTTCATTTTACAGGATAAGTAGCTTTCTATTGGTGAAAGAATTTTCAAAATTGGTTCAGTAAATCCAGATATTGCCCCCTATAACGTCACAAACTCACAAACTGTACCTCTTTATAACATTAGTATAGATGAGTAGGCTACTCTTAGTAGCTAAGCAGATATTTTTTTAAATGCAGAATGTTTAATATGTATCCACTACTTCTCAGTCTTTTTGCAATAGAAGCATTCCAACTTCCATCAGCAGATCCAATTGATTTGGACACCATAAGCACTCGGTATGGGCAAAATTCGCATCGCAAAAATTCGAAACAAAGTATTCACTCGTTTCACTTGCATACAACAACGTAAATTTTAATATATAAGTTCTAAAATCGATAACAGCGTTGGTTAACCAACAAATGCTTACAGACTAAACATCGGCGGTTTAAATTAAGCGTTCACAAGTTTTATTATCAGTTAGCCGGTGTTGCAATGAATAATAAGGAGTTTGCTAGTGGGAAGTTTGTTGGCAAACCCCGTAGCAGCGCGCGCCCTCTATCTGCCGCTAACTTAAACAAGTGCTGTCAGCGATTTGTGATAATCTCATTATTAAAACAGTGAATATTGGTTATTCATATAAAACTGAAACTTCAGTAATTGCTTGTTCTTATTATAACAATCTAATAGTCTGATGAAATAAAATTTGAGTATTTATACCTATTCCTTCTAAGTAGGTAAGTACCTTATTCATTTTGATTCTGACAACTGCTTTTATTTAGTATGCGAGTTCTTTAAAACGAAGAATTAATAAATAAAATCTAATTACCATATAAACCATTATTGTTAGATATTAATTCAATTCATAGATTTTTTTATGGCATACTATATCATAGTATGTTTGTAAAAATATTTAAAGTGTAGCAAATTGATGACCGTACTTAGTCATACATTATAACAGTCGACTTTAACAACACTTACTTACAAAAAAAAATATTATTTACATTGAAAAAATATTTCTTTCCGAAGGGTTAGGCAGAATGTAATGACTGAATCTCCGAAGGGTTAGGCAGAAGTGTATTAGTATGTTTATAGGTCCCATGTAATAGAGGGCGACCGTAACCAAACTCCGAGCTGCTACTGAGAATTTTATAACAAAACGCAGTAACACTTTGTTCGACCCACGAACCGAACCCAAGAACTCTAGTGTAGCAGTGGCGCTTACCACATGACTAAGGGTAGTAAAATTATGTACAACATGAACATGTACCCGCAGAGCCGGTAATGCTTTGTCACGCAACATGATGTGGCTTTTTGGGAAATGGCACCCGTGTTAAGTATTATTATGTGCGTCGCCTCTGCAATGACATCAACTTCATCTACTTGCTAACTTGACCTTGACATTACGGGGAGAAACTGGCTGTAATTAAGGGTCTATGGACACTTCAGATTATTTATCTGCATAGGAAGATGTCTTTTGTCAGAAGCAGATATTTTAGGTAGGTACAATATTATGTGGGATCAGTGGTGAAAAATTAATTATGACCTCGTGGAACCAAATTCTTTATTCTTAAAAAATGTCACAAAACTCGAGAACGTCCTGGCACGTGTGTTAATCATCGACATCCTCTTATTTTTTTTCATTGACAAACCATAGACATCTACAGCAATATCCACAGAGTAAATTAACTTTTTTTCTTATCATAAACAATTAACCTATGCTACATATATATGTAGTCACTGTAATATAGAATGTAAGATACATGACTATAAAAATTAATGTTTGTATTTCGTATAATTCTTTCGTCCGGTTATTCGATTGAGATAAAACTTAGTCAACTTATTCCTTGTAGGTACTTGAGCGAAGTTGAAAGGTATAGTTTGGGACACAAGTGAAATTGCTTGCAACGGCTAGTATTATATGATCTTAATCCATCACTAAGCAAGAGATATCCTCAAATTCCCCAATTCTGGATAAAAATTCTCAAATAAAATATTTATATTTTTCATAACTGTTCATTTAAAATTGGTATGAAAAAGAAAAGGGATTGCGCTCATGCAGTGTTGCGTACATAATCAATTGATTTGTAAAAAACGTTAGGAAAAAAATAAACGCGTGTAGCACCGCGAACCCAATAGAGGATAATAGCTACACAATAGAGGTATAATGATGAGGACCTCTCATTGCCTATAAAGTATTTTGAAACTTTAATAACAACTCTCACCTTCCAAGATCAACGAATCATACCAAGATATAGCGAAAGGCCAAAGTATACCTCCCTAACTTAAAACGCCGTTCCCTAGATTTTATTGTAGTGTTTATTGTCTCTAAAGCAAGGCATTCGGGCCTTCATGGGACTAAAATGACCGACAACTTTTCATTATTTTAGGATATATGACAAGTTACAATTTCAATTATCAGCTGACCTCATATTGTATGGGCTTGTCGTAGAGTGAAAGGTCAGCCTATACTGGCAAAGGCAACCATAATACATTCCATAAGCATCGATACAAATGCCAACTTATAAATCAGAACGCGGTGTTTGGAATGTAAATCTCGGGGCTAGTTATATATTTTTTAATTAGCATGAAACTTCATACATTATCTTTAGCGCTTGACCCAAATAAACACGAATATTTTAATAGCCAGCATTATTCCCGCAACCGACATTCTGGGAACTTAGGTAATTTTAATATGTATGTTTTTACTCGGTAAGCTATTGAACTGGATAGTTTCGTGATCGGTTTGCCGAGGCCCTAAATAAATAAAACTAAATAACTAAGTAGATACAGGTATTCAATATCGCAACAGAATATTCATGCAATATTACTGATTAGTTTTGTGATATAGTACTATTTATTTTGAATAGCCAATTCGAGGCACATGGTGGTACGAAATGATTGCTATAAAAGAAGTGTGCATTGATTTAGATTTTTTTAGTAATGGTATGCGGCCTCATTGTTCATCGTTACTAACAATGCTTGTGGCACAGAAAGGTGATTACCGTGATATTCTTTCTTGTCGTCTCGTTAGAAGAAAGATGTTCTAGCGCTACATCGCGACACTGTGGAACGAAGTTTGTATAGTTAATACCTACTAACCTTATACTTACTATAGGGTACGAAGGACCATGACAAACAAACGTTACAGCATAAAAAATCGACTTTATGGTCGCCTCCTCACTATTCTGGAAAACTTAACTTTTGCAGGAACTTGAAATATTATACAAATAACATCGATTTACCCAATGGGCACACAATGGGTACTAATAACCGCAGCTGTATCTATATAACAAACCAGTAATATCCACGCGACATCACAGAAAGACATACGTCAATTGTCACCGCAAAAACCGCCGAGGCAGCGCTTGACCGACCTAATTAATGACGACTGCCTCCTGGGACAGATTAAGCCGCACATAAAACCTTTTCCGTGCCCATACGGTCCGCGAGAGGCCATCGATCCTTTTCTTGTTAGTCGCTGCCAATCAAATGCAATCAGGTCCCTGCGACAATCCGCTATCGAACAATCGGTGTCTTGCTGCTCGTAAAGTGAGTTGTTAATGCATTAGTTCACGCAAAAAAGGGTCTGATTGCCTTGGTGAACATCCTGTATCCACCCATCAATATTGCTCATCTGTAGTATCAATTTTTAAGGAATAGAGATGCTAATCGCTATTTATAACAATCACGTCTAAAACCACATATTATATGCGATGTCGAGCTGTGAATTCATAATTAGAACGTAGCTCATTCTAGAATATGAGCTTACTTTTGACCTAATTTCAGCTCATGCATACTGACGTCGGACTCGAACTCTGTTTAGTAGGTTTGAGGAGACAACTTGTACGAGCAAGATTGCACTGCATATAGTAGGAAATCAAAGTTTCGCCTTTTGTATGAGGTATTCGCTATATTTCCATGACAACAGAATTCATTGAAATGCAGTGAGTTCGCGGAAAGTAACATCGCGGGGAAGCCCGCGGTCCATAACTATGCGCCGGCGTCTTCCTCCTCGCTCTTACAATAAATTCTAACAATGTCGTCGAGTGCACCGAATATTTTGCGCTGAATATAAAATTTGTGTATCGAATAAAGCTGTTTGCTACACGACAACAGTATTTTATATTATATAAAAATTATAACTTTTGTATGAATTTTATAAGTTGGTAAGTTGAGTATCAAGTGTAGTCCTTGCAGTAGCTTCGTTGGTCGTGTTGAATAGGCGTGGAAATAAAGTAAACAGCTGATTTCTGTGTACAGGGTATATTGTCACACTATAGGCACGGTTAACACAAGCGGATAGTCACAGAATTATTATAAAGAAGGATAAAAGTCAATAGGCGCAGTACAAGTTGGTAAGCGGAAAATAGAGTATAGAACACTAAATTACGGGCGCATAAACGTGATGGAAAATAAAATACGTTTACAAGTTACAGTAAGTATGGGGTACGCTACATCAAGTTTAAACTGTAAATTAAAATATGTGTCGGTGATAGCTGATATAATTTACATATTGAAATGGGAGCAATTCTAATTATAACGGATGAAAGCAAAATAAATTCACGTAAATCATCACTTTGTTTATATGAAAGTGTTATTTAATACAATCAAAAGAAGCATTCAGATACTAAGCAAAGAAAAAACATAACATTATGTTTTACCGGCAATAACTGAGCAAAAGTGATCACATCTCCAATAACAAAAACATGTTTAAAAAACATTATTCTGTGGAATGAGATCAAAATGGGATTGGGGTATAATGGGCACAAGTTTACCGTATTATTTGCTTTAGATATGGTCAGGGCGTCGCGTACTAAATAATGCGCGCTGTTTCTATTGATTGCGGCTATTTCGAGCATTGGTGCCGCCGCCGCCACGTCGTTTCCGAGCCATGAAATTATTATGAACAACTCTGATGAATTGGAAACACACTCATTTTACACTTAGAACATACGTCATACCGTTGCGCTTACATCCCCCAAGTGGTAAGCAGAGCCATGAAATTATTATGAACAACTCTGATAAATTGGAAACACCCTCATTTTACACTTAGCACATACGTCATACCGTCAAGCTTACCTAATAGCTAGCTTATCTAATAATAATTTATATCACCGTTTAAGCGCGTGTTTAATAATTAGTACCTAATACGCACACGACTTTGAAAAGTCGGAGGTGTGCGCCTAGGACTCGAACTCGAGACCTTTGCCATGGCAGTACAATGTTCATAAATATAACACTAGGCTACCACTGCACTAACAAATTTCATCATGCCATCTAAGTAATGTTATCAAATCTGTCGTTTCCCTCCCTCACAATATACGTGACAATTTTCAAATAGACCCCATTTCTAATTCAGAACAGCTACTTATCGTTTACACTCTGTAAGAATTCAGAGATATCCAATTTTAGCAAATGAGGTGTTAAATTTCGACTGCTTTGTTGGTTTCAAGTGCCGTTACTGTCTGGTCCAGATCCTGAATTCGATTCTCAGGTCAAATAAGGTCGAATAAAGTGTTACAGGCAATTTTCAGTAGATGCTCGGAGTTTGGATTTAATAGGTTTATAACGAACATAACATAACATCACGGCTGTATTTCCGGAAGGGCTAGGCAGAGGTTACTAATGTACACCCACACTTCATAGGAATGTTTAGGTCCCATATAATAAGGGGCTAGCCTATTGCCATTAGCCGGGCACAAATGTAGACCTGCTGCTGAGAATTTCATACAAAAATCCAAGAATACTTTACTCGACCTGGGAATTGAACCCAGGACCTCTAGCGTATTAGTGGCTCTTGGGATAGCTAGACTAATGAGGCAGTCATAATACAAAATAGAGAATTATAATTATTGTAGTTCTCGAGAGAACTGGCGTCGTCACGTCATCGAGGGCGTCAAATATGGCTCTCTGATTACTCCGACACGTAGCACAGCTTTATGGCACGATATTAAGGCCTCGGATATCTAGCCTTTCTCAAGACTTTCGAGCAAAAAATGTGACGTAAGCTTTATCTACTGTAATATTTTTCTACGCCATTTTCAGTTTAAGTGGGAGTTTTAGATAGTGACAGTAAATGCAATGGATAGGAAATGTTATGTTACGAGTAATATTAAAGGGTTACAAAACTCTTCTACTTCGTCTTATTATGGAGTCAAGGGTTGAAAATTTTCAGTAATATAAGGCCACCTCAATGAGTGTTCGGACACAAGGGATACACCATGCAGCAAGGGCGACAAAGATTGCTCTCGCCATCTTAAAGAAAATAAAAAATGATTTATGATTTACATGGATGAGAATAGGCAAGGAACACTATTGCAAAAATGTCGATAAAATAGCGCTGTTTATTTGAAAAAAAGAACTCCCATGAAAATGTAATAATGCATTACATTTTCATGGGAGTTCTTTTATAGAACACAATCGGAATTCGAGCTACCCATTTCAGACTTTGTAACAGACAAACCCAATTACAGGCTGTCCAATGAAAATAGAACATATTGGATTTGGTACCACGCTCGCTACCCGACTAATGGTAAAATAGTAAAGAATTATTTATGCGATGTTTACATACATTCGGGTTGTCACGGCTTCGTACAAAAACGGGTCGGCACACACTTAATTCGGATCACGTGTGGCGTTCGCAATGAGCTTGTAAACACGTATACAATGTGCGCTTCAACTACGCGATGACAATTTTGTGAGCACGCTCATCATTCAACCGATATTTAGGAAGTAATAAAGCCCTGCTCGAGACTTCGTCTGGGTTTGAAAATTGACAGTCTAGACTGTCAATTCTGTATTATAAGATTCTGCGAAAGCAGCTGACATAAATCAGTCGAGCCGTTTTCAGGGGTTGATTTATATAAATTGATAAACAATGGGATAAATATACAAAAGATGTCATCATCAAGCATATATTCCCCAAGAGTTTCGATCTGGGAATCAAACCCAACAACTCTTGTTCAGAATTTGCGCTTACGAGCAATAAATTAACGAGGTAGTTCAGTGAAATAAAAGTATGGCCTTTTATGCTGCTCTCTTTATTAAGGGATGCTCTGATTTCAACCATATTGTGTAACGGAATTTTATTAGAACAGAGATGTGCACTGCACATCACATTATAGAAGCTTCTTTTCAAAATTTGGTTTGAAAAAAAAAAGCTTCTATATATAAATTATAAAAGTAATAAATATAATAATCAATCATTTATTTTCAAACGAAGTGTCAAATATGCTTAAATAAGCTTCTTCAGACTTAGGTTAGGTATTATGAATTTCTCCAACAGCAATTTGCTGCCTGAATAAATAGGTTAGGATCACCTCGGTTTGGCATCCATAAATCATTCAGTAGCTAGAGCAATCAGGAAGTCATCCAATAAAGTACAGGGTTGGCGGTTAATATCAAACTGAAGGACCAATGACCGCTCTAAAAATACGATAAGAAAGCTATCACGCGGCTGGTTATGAACATCTAAGGAAATGTCCACACGTACGTGTTAAATGCACACCAAACATCAGTTAGCCGTCTCGCGTGAAACTCAATATTCCAAATTCAGAAAAGCTTAGTGATACATAAAAAAATGCGGATCAATTGCCGATAGAGTTGTTGTTTAAATAAAAATCAGTTTCACGAGATGTGCAAGCTCTTTAGATGTTCGTGTGAGCTGGGGCTTATTGTGATGGAGGCATGCGCGGTGAGCGGGTGCCAGGGAAGTGAGGGAAGCCTGGCTCAGTGGTATTCGGCGCGACGCGAGGCTCGCACGCGAACGAGCCGCCCGCCCATACCGCGTGCCTACTTACGTAAGTCACGTGAGAAATAAAAAAAATAACTTTATATACAACTCTTCATAGGATCGCATGTGATTTGAAATATAAACTAAGGCCTATTTAATTCGCAAAATATCCGGTCAAGTGAGTTAAGTGAGTGGACTATGATAGTGTTTGTTTGACATTCTCTGTGCCAATACGGATAGAATAGATGTTTGTATGTAAGAACGTGATGTTTGGTAAGTATACGTGTGGCCTTACAGGAATGTTTTAGGTACTTATAAGTGAGTTTCAGGTTTTTATATTTTTGTAGTGAAGGAATATAAAAAGACAAATGTACAAGTTTAACATGAAATAAAATATATATTCATCGATATGCAGACGTGTTTGGCTTGAATAAGAAGTGAGAAAATATGTCTGTTTTACAGAAACTAATTAATTTAATTCAAAATTGTATTTATAGGTACCTTAATACAGTTCCATGTATAAAAATAACATTCTATAGTTCTTATATAAAAAAAATACCATTCCACTTTTAATATTCAGCAAGTTTAGGCGAAAAACATCGATGTTTTTCTAAGATGTTGGATTAAAATTCTAATTTCTAAGTAGTTTTTAATACCTACCTATCAGTTGTATCAACAACTAATTTACTATCCCACTGTTGGGCCCAGGTTACCTTTCATTATGAGAGGGAGGCTATAGACTGTAGTCCACCACACTGGCCTCGTACAGGGTGACAGACTCCGTGCGCCGATGAGAAATCTATCACGCATGGACATTTTATCACAATTATTTCATTTACTGAAAGAGCAAATTACCTATTGTTATTTAAAATATCTATAATATTATAGAACACCTGATTCTATAAATAAAAGATAATTTAAAAAAGTGGGTAAACATCCCTGAACTCAAACAGTTATTTATAGACTTCTTGTTTGTATGTTAGGGATTTGCGCAAAAACTACTGAACAGATTATAATTTTGTTTTCACTGTTAGAAAGCATAATGTTCCAATTAAGTTTATAACCGAGGAACATTTCACATCAATTAGTTGAACAAATCCTGAGATAGAGCTTTACATCTCTATTGTATGCAGATCTGTTAAAGAAAGAAGAAATCATCAGACTGCCTCATTAGTTTAGTGGTCATAAGCGCGACTGCTACGCTAGAGGTCCTGAGTTCGATCCCCAGGTCGAGCAAAGTGTTATTAGGTTTTTCTATGAAATTCCTAGTCTAGCAGCTCGGAGTCTAGATTTGTGCTATTACTTGGGACCTAAACATACCGGCGAATTGTGGGTGTACTTTAGTACACCTCTGCCTAACCCTTCGGGGAATACAGGCGTATGGTATATGTTATGTTAAGAATTCATCACTGTTGGTTTCTGATTAAGCTCTGTCTAATCGTCCACGGGAGTGAAGCTACGGGTAAAAACTAGTTTTATTATAATCGTGTACCTATTGTACACGATTTTGAGAAATCTTGGAATGAAAGAAATAGTATTATCACTGTACGCAGGGTTAGGCAGAGGTGTACTTACGTAGAGTCATACTTCGCCGGTATGTTTTGGTCCCACGTAATAGGGGGTGAGCCTATTGCAATTAATCGGGCACAAATACAGACTCCGAGCTGCTACTGAAAATTTCATAGAAAACCCAATAACAGTTTGCTCGACCTGAGGATCGAACCTAGGACCTCTACTAGGACCATTATACTTTGTCCATTATAAGAACCGTTTTTTGACAGATGCCTTAGACTGCCTTAGAACGTAGCTGTTCCAGATTACGTAAAAGTTAACTTTGAATTGCGTAACAAAATAAATGTATTATCTACCTTATGTTATTCAATTATCTTAATTATGATTCCTTGCAGACATTATAATATAATACCATTAATGTAACGGATTTTCCAAAAAAAATGATTATTGTTAAGCGTATTAAATTTAGTTACATTCTACCACATTCTACCGTGTCTAGTGATGCAATCGAATGTATTCGCTGCAATCATTTTGAACAATGACATTAAATCAGTATCGGAAAATGGCATCCACTCTAATATCAATAAAATATAAATTAAACAATCTTTTTGAAAAGAAATGTATGGAAAATGAATATTATACAAAAATTAATACAATCAGATGAATATGATACATATTTATTTATTATTGGTCGTCGTTGCACCATTTTCGATTCGATAACCTAACAATCGATAATCACTACTAGACAGTAATCAAAGTGTCAATAATCGGGTCGATAATCGCATTGTTACGTTCCTGCAATCACTAGTTCCATCTGTCAAAAAACGGTTCTCATAATGGACAAAGTATAGACTAATGAAGCAGTAATAAAATTATCAAATAAATATTTTAGGACTTTCAGGTACTGATGTCAATCTCAATCAATAATTAAAACAACCGATAGGTTATTGAAAACAGCCGTAAATAAAGATATCAACGAATCCACACACGTCACACCTAAGTAATCTGACTTAATTAATTAGCATCGACGTAAACACCACTCGTTTTTTGTAATAAATCGTATTATACAAACATACCATCACGCCTGTATTCCCCGAAGGGTTAGGCAGAGGTGTACCTAATGTACACCCACAGTTCGCCGGTATGTTTGGGTCCCATGTAATAGGGGGCGAGCCTATTGCCATTCACCGGGCACAGATCCAGACTCCGAGCTGCTACTGAGAATTTCATAGAAAAACTCAATAACACTTTGCTCGACCTGGGGATCGAACCCAAGACCTCTAGCGTAGCAGTCGCGATTGGGACCACTAGACCAACGAGGCAGTCGTAAATCGTATTATGATTAATTAATTATAATTTCCGATATCAAATAAGAAACAATATAAATTAATAAGCGTCTTGAGCGCCTTTACTCTAAGAACGAAGTCAAGTGGTGCTCAATCTATCGGCCTTCTTGTTAAATTAAGGCTAATAAGGTAAACGGCCCATTACTCGTCAGTTTTAGACTTTTTCTGTGTTTACAGCTCTGCCACCTCAAAATGAGTTAACTTAGAAATTTTTGTTTGGTACGACAGGGTACAGAATTTATTCATCTTTCCGATAAATATATTATTATAATGAATATAAAACGATAACATAATTAAATATTTAAAGAAATCAAAAGACTCCCATATGTACCAGTACTCGACACATTTGTCCTAATTAACGTCAAGATGTCCCAGTACCCGTCAATTTTCAGTGCAAATTTAGACTCTATGTCATAAAACATAAGGTTCATATTATTTGCGATTTATTCACTTATATGCGAAATTTAAAGCTACATTATGGTAATGTTTATTATATATTCAGTGTATACAGATAGTATAAATTGTTATTTTCAAATTATATTTCCTCATTTTTGTCTCTAATAAATAAGAATAAAAAATAACAGCAGTGAGTGAGTGCCAAATGAAACTTATAGTAAGGTATAGGAAATATATAATTATAATTGTCAACACGTAGTCTAGTAGTCTCGAGCACAGTTTTGATGATTTCCAACCTCCCGAACAAGCCGGTTTCCGAAAAGGTTTTACTACCATTGCTACGCTGCGGCAGATTATATAGAAGACTGATGAATATAATCTGCCATTATGCTTACCGTTTCTGGACTATGAGAGAGCCTTTTATTGATTTTTTTATTTTAAATCCCTGCAGCGGTGCTACATTGACTATCGGTATATCGAAGTGCTTCAAAGTGCTTATATAAAAACGCCACCATCATGTCGGTCCGAGTACAGGAGTAGTGTATGAAGCAATTCCGTTTCAGAGAAATGGTAGTTAGGGAGATGGAAGCATTGGGTTTTATCATAAATGGTGAGTGAGTATGAGTGAATCACTCACCTTCGATTTGCCGACGATGTCGTAGTTATGGCAGAGTTGCTCCACGAGCTCGGTACAATGCTCAATGACTTCAACAGTTTCCCAACAGGTGGGTCTTAAAATGAACATGGGTAAGACAAAAATCATCTCGAATGCCCATGTAAAGCCTATCCCAACATGCATTGGGACCTCTGTTCTTGAAGTTGTTGACGAGTATGTTTGTCTGGGACAAACCGTCAAGATAGATAGGTTCAACTTCATAAAAGAGGTCACTCGTCGAATCGAACTCGGCTGGGCAGTGTTCGGAGAACTTCAAACGTCGCAACGTCTTTTCGTCGGGAATACCGCAGTGCCTTAAGACAAAAGTCTTTAACCAGTGTGTGTTACCAGCGATGACGTATGGGATAGAGACGTGGTCGCTCACTACGGGCCTCATAAGAAAGCTCAAGGTCTTTCAGCGAGCTCTGGAGAGAGCTATGCTTACCATTTCTCTACACGCGACCAAATCAGAAATGAGGAGATCCGTAGAAGAACCAATGTGGTCAACACAGCTCAAAAGATTAGCAAGCTTAAGGGACAGTGGGCGGGGCACATAACTCGTAGAACGGATGACCACTGGGGCAAATAGATTCTCGAGTCGAGACCACACACCGGAAAACGCAGTGTGGGACCACCTCCAACCAGATGAGCAGACGGCCTGGTAAAGGTCGCTGGGAGTCGTTGGATGCTGGCGGCATATACCAGGTCGTAGTTGGAAGTCTATGAGGGAGGCTTTCGTTCAACAGAGGACCTCATTTGGCTGATATGATAAGGATGATGATGTGAAGAAATTTGTAGGAAAATACGAATGTAAAACATATACAACCCCACTGTCTTAACACCGAGTTTTGATATTAAAATTTATCACTTGCTGACAACTTCCAGATGTCAATAAACTGAAAACTTCACAGTTTACAATAAACTGTGCTATAATTAAAGTAAACCTTCAATAACGTTGCTAAGAGTCGTAGCATGCTTCACTGGTTGAAGTGGAAGTCTATGGGGGAGACCTTTCTTCATCAATACACAGACCTGCAAAATCTCCGAAAGCTCAGGGAACAGCACTTCGGTACAAATTAAGTAAGACACTGCGGTCTTACTGTAATCACAGACGCTGTAGTGTTCGTTCGTTTGTTCTGCAGTGTTCGGTATGTTATAGTGATTTGCCTTATAGTCGCAGCTATAGGATTTGTTGATTTGACATTCTTCACGTCTATGACAGGCCGTGAATCAGCGTTTACTAGACCCCTTCAAAGCCCGTCTTGCGTCATATTGTGCGGCAAACATGGGCTTTGGGGTTATTGTCTGATCGCATGGCGAATTCCTCAAGCCAGCCGCAGCCGCCAGCAGCCCACAGCTCATGGAATTCAAAGATTTGCCGGTGTGGCTTATGCGCATCGGAAAGAGTTTGATAATTCTCTCCCCCTTTCGACCACGGCGCAGCTCTGTCTAAGCTGGGCATAAATCTTGTGTGCTGCGTCGTATCTTTGGGGCAGTCCAAGAAACGGGCATTGATTCTCAATATACGCGCTACAGGTCCTTCCCGAGACTGCCATGTCCCAAGAATACCTGCATCAGACGAAAACTGAGAGCACCTTCACGAGAACGACCACTAACAAGTCTGTACGACTTTGTACCAAAAGGTCGCTGGAACTGGTTGGGTGCAGGCATAATATAATCAGTACTATTGAAGATCTGTGGCGGAAGCCGTTGTTTAAACACTGCTGACAGTGGACGACCTTTGGCAGACATGATGATGAAGATTAAAAAATCCGAGAGAGGGCAAGGCAACCATTAATCCGAAAATATTGTGGAGGTTCTTAACCATTGGCCCCTCAATAAAACAAAAGAGATTCAACATGATTATTAACGAAAGTATATAAAGTACCTACCTTATCTTGTAAGGTTACTTTTAATTGTTCTTGACCACAGTTTCCCTTGTCACGAATCCCTTGGCCATGACTATAAGGTAAAGGCACTCAAATATCTCACGTATCATCTGCCTCCTAATATGATGTGATGGTGAGTTGGGAGTAGGATCATTTTAAATTTATTTTTTTTGTTTTACATAACAATAACAATGTAGGTATCGCAAAAAATATAATTTTATATAACAATATTCACTTTTGCATTAAATAAACACAGCATGTCGATATTAGATACATTTCTCCAAACGTGTCCCAATTTCCGTCAAAAAAGTACTAATTTTGGCGAGTACTGGGACAAACAGGGATTATTTAGTACCAATACTTGTCAGACGCTATAATAAATATATAATGATAAAAAAATACAATTTGATGGGTTATATCGTTAGATAATTAACCTAACAATTTCTTGAAATAATCACACCTATCAGAACGGTCGACCAACCCAGTAAGATATGAAACCAAACACGGCAAGCCGAACCTCACTTTCAGTAGCTGAACTTCCAAAAAAGTACAAAATTTGGAGATGCTCCCCTTTGATGAGTTCCTACACTGACACCATTGCAGTTTAACTTTAGCTTTGTTGTTTTAATGATAGAATATATTATTCTTAGTAGGTTTCTATAAAAATAAATCATTAGGACATTGGTAGTATTAAAATACGAGCCTTTTTATAAAATATGACGAGTATTGGGACACTGTCGAAATTACGTACGTTTACCTTACATGATATTGAAAAGGAGCTTTTAAGAGGAATTACAGGTTCTCCGAAAGCATTTATTTGTTATCAGAAAATAAAATATTTTTAGTGAATTTATATAATCGTGTAGGTTTATGAATGTTCTTTGCCAAAATTGCTAAAACGGGACATAATCACATTCTCTGTTGCCAAGGTAATTTCTCGAAAGATATGAATTATAAGAAGCTTTTTAATAATATGTTTATGAATTCAGTATAAATGTAACGAATAAAAAAATTGGAATGTTCAATGTTAACAGGTTTTTCGAAGAAATATTTCGTATTTTTGAGGGTTTTCTTAGTAACTTGCTTTTAATTTTGACATTATTCGAAAACGTACTTGCTGTAAAGTAAGTCAGTCTGTTCAAAAACTTGCATTTTCAGCAGATGTCACTGACGTCACCTCAAAGACGTAAATTATATAATGTGAAGGCAAATTTCGACCTGGCGGGTGGGACACGCGGTGGCTTAGCAGTCATAGCGTCTGGGGTACCTAACCAGAAGACGCAGGTTTCACAGGACCTAAACATTCCGGCGAAAAGTGGGTGTACATTAGTACACTCTGCCTAACCTTTCGGGGAATACAGGCGTAATGGTATATGTTTTTAAGATTTTATCCGGATATACTAACACCTCAGTCTACTCTGGTCGACTCTGCTATAGAATAGAGTATACCTATTTGTTTATTATTATAAAATTTCTCATGACATAAAAAATAGTTTATAGGATTGGAAAGCGTTCTCAGAAACTATTCTCTATTCCAAATAGAAATTTGGAAAATTTGAATAGAAGTTCTTTTAATGCCTAAAAATACAAAAAGATAAATTGGAATAGAGTAAAATGAGTACAAAAAAAAATACAATTACTGGTACTTAAGGCTTCATGCTCATAGATCAATGGAGACATGGCTCGTAGATTTGATGGCTCCTGGGGCAAATAGGTGCTCGAGTGGAGACCAAGGGCTACGACAAGATGAACAGACGAGCTGACAAAGGTCGCTGACAGTCGTTGAATGCAGGTGGCATACAACCGCACCTCGTAGAAGTTTATCCGGGATGCCAATGTTTAACTGTAAATCCCTCTAGACTGAAATGAATGGCAATTACTGATCATGAGTACTTTTCCTATTTGAAATATTAATTTCAATAAAATAATAGAGCAAATCGAGGGCGAGTCGCTAGTACCTATTTAATGAATGACGTAAGGGAATATAAGGCTTATGTGAAATTCGAGTAGCTAATATTTATTGTTTGTTTTAGTTAATGAGGTTGTCGGCTGTGATCCTGCGTCACGCGTCGCCCCGAGGGTATCGGGTAGAAATATAATATTACAATCTGCCGAGGATTTGTTTTTAATATCTGAACCAAACCAATTATTTTCCGAGTTATACGTTATACGCTAAAACGGGACACCTGCTTAAATAAACTAAAGTATAATGAGGAAACATCTTTATAAAGATGCATTATAATATACTTATTAGTTTTGTATTCTTTATTATTCATTTTCTTTTTATTTAAACATCAAATTTATTTTGTTTTTATATTTCTCGTGTAAGTATGTGATTTATCATAACATAAAGGCAAGAGACCTTTTTTAAGTTTTGTTGCTTGTATTTCTGTTTATATATCTAAGCTTTCTGAAAATTTCTCACGCAATTCCTATGACAGATTCAGAAACCAATTGACAACTTCAATATAACTATTGAATATTGAAATTGCGGTTGAGATGGTCCAGTGTCAGTCGGTACATAAAATATTGATACTCAATCCCATCCAATTAGACTGAAAGTCAACTCTAATATACTTGGGAAAGGCTAGGTAAACATACCTAAATTTAAGAACTCATTCATAAATTTAATGTAGTTAATACTTTACTCCACCTGTCACAACTGGTCAAGTGCGTCTGCGAAGTACGACATCGGGTTGGGAGGTCTTGTGCCCGATTAATGGCAATAGGCTCGACCCCTATTACATGGGACCTAAACGTTCGGGGAATGCCGTCGTGATGGTATTTCATGTTATGTTTTAAGGTACGTCATATAGGAATATAGCGTTCCGCGTACCGTGGCGCGGATTATTCAAATGCCAACAAAGAATAAGCCGAAATTCTATAAAGTGGGTTCCAATAGTTGCTTTCCTGAAATGAAAAATGTGATATGTTCAACGGGATCGTTAAGGAATGCTTGCATGTAGACATTTATCATTCTTTCAAAACCACTTCACATTTCTAAGTTTGATTTAGTAAAATAATATTTTATCTATAGAGAATGAAAGACTAAAAGACTCAAAACTATGTGTTATTTCTATTACATCATAGGGGAGATGATTATAGAGTAGAAGTTTCACTTTAAGCATGTAAATCAGCCAAAATCAGCCTTTACTAAGAATGCAATCTACATCCCTTCAAATATTATCAAAATCTGTTCTGTGGTTTACGCGTGAAAGGTACTGATACACAGTAACTTTCGAATTTATAATGTAATGGTATGCATTTACGTAGAATTGTAGACCAAGCCTAACATTTTGTTTTATTTAGTACTAAGTTGAAACAAAACAAAATTTTGTCTGAGTCTTGTTTGTATTATCCTTGTTTCAGTGAACAGCATACCATAACGCCCGTACCTCGAAAGGTTAGGCAGAGGTATACTAATGAACACCGATATGTTTAAAGTTTAAATTTTCGTCTTTTTATGTTTAAGGGAAGTTATTATTCACATTTTTGGTCGTAGGTTTATTTTTTGGAGATATTAAACCCAGCATGATTGAGAAAAGTCTAGGTAGATGGATATGGATGCGAGCTGCCCAATACCGGGATGGTTGGCGCTCTTTGGGGGAGGCCTAAGTTCACTAGTGGACCGGCAATACGCTGAATTAATAGGAGGATGAGGATGAATGTCGTGTAGTCATACAAAAGTAGTAATTTTAACCCCCCAGACGCCCCGTTAGTATCCTCCGATGCACCATGCACTTTCATTTTTTGTATGCAAGTGAGAATGCCAAAAGTTTTGCGCACTGCGTCTCCCTCCACCACGACTGAATATGTATGGGACAGACTTGCCAATTCAAATTCGTTTACTTTATTCACTACGTTGCAGTCTTATTGGAGTTTTAGTTATGACAATACTGGTTTAGCGATCGAAACCTTCTCGCGTTCGTCGTTAAGAACACCAGGAAATGACATTCTGTGTAATGTTTCTTTATTAAAATTAAAATTTATAGTAATTATTGTGAATCAGTTGGGATATTTGTAACCATTATTCTAGTTAATAGATGCAGAGAACTTTTAAATTATCTTACCTATTGATTGTTAAAAATATATGTTAGAGAAAATAATTAATAAGAGTGTACATTGTGTTATTTTATTATTTATTTAATTAATTCGGATGGTAACACTGCACAGATACCATAGACGTCAAATGTCAAACTGTTGGTCAGTTGTCAAAGTCGATGTAATTGTCAGTAGTGCGTTCGTTGAAGCATTCACTTGCTCTCGGAACGGCGCCTGCGCCGGGTGTGCGCACTGACTATTATAAAATCAATATAGCGGACGATAATAACGACCACGCGCATACTAATCCGTTTGAATCCGCGACATATATATGCTGTCGGTGTTACTAATTAAATAAATAAAAACAGACTAAAAATTTGCGAACATACAGTACTTTTGTTATTTTTGGTTAACTGTTTTACAAAATGTTATATATACATTTCACTTTTCCCTGTTATTTTCCTCAATGTTGTATAATTAAATAATGATCTGTATTAACCTTTTGAACGCCAGAGTATAAACGTATCGCCGTACCCCTGACGCCAGGCCACTTTTTCTGTCAAATCACACAAGGTAATGAAAACACACTAAAGTAATAATTAAATTGTTTATTTCATAATATGGTGCGACGTATATTTTGTCATATATTTGTGACGTTGGCGTTCAGGGTAAGATTTCGTTTGTCACATATATGTGACAATGGCGTTCAAAAGGTTAAAAAAACGGAATAATTATAAACAACCTTCTACGGTTGATCGTTTCAGCTTTCAATATTGCCACCAAGCCACCATTCCTCATATTTTAATTATGACCAGAACTAAAGCTTTCAGGAAGACCTCTGCCGTAATTAATTTGTAAATAAATTATCGCGGGCCGGGCAAAGCATAGTACATTTATAACAAAGTATTAAAACATTAATGAGGAGACCGTTGTTAACGATCAATGTAGGGAGCAATTTAAACTAGTACTTATAAGGACTACTAATTTGTGTTGGGTATAGTTTATGGTTTTACTATACAAAGAAACATGTTGATATTTTTCTTTGATAATATTTTTTGATACGATTGGTAGCTACAAAAAAGAACAAAGATTAAAATGCAGTTTTGTTTATCTACTTACGGTAGATAAATTGATTTATTAATGATTAATTTAGAAATTGAAATTAAGCTCGAACGGACCTGTATTAAAAAATCTTGTAAAGACTTGTAAAAGCAGTGATAGCCTTGTGGTATGACCATAGGACTGCCATGTCAAAGGTCTCGAGTTCGAATCCAAGGCACGCACCTCTGTCTTTTCGAAGTCATGTTCGTATTAATAATTAATTATCACGCGCTTAGACGGTGAAGAAAAACATCGTGAGGAAACCTGCATGCCTAAGAGATGTTCTTGACGGCGTGTGGAGTCTGCCAACCCGCAGTAGGCTAGCGTGGTGGACTATAGCCTAATCCCTTTCGTTCTGAGAGGAGACCCGTGCCCAGCAGTGGGACAATGTAATGGGTTGATGATGATGATGATGGACCTGTATTATATACAATTATTTTGTCATCGTTATCCATCCATAAATTATTTTTTAACTTTATTCAGAATATATTAATTGATAAATTAATAAACGACTACTACGTACCTACTGCTCTTATTTTATTGTAAAGATATCCTTATTTCTTCTAAAATACACAGGTACATAATTAAAACTCGAACGGATCTAATATTATTTACAGGCAAAGCAATTATTTTGTCGTTGATGTCCATCTACAAATTAATAACTTTGTCAGCTGTTAGCAACATGTAATTATAACCCAGCTAATAGTTTCGCACATACCAGAAGCTACATATATGATATTATTTAGTTACACCAAAATTAATATCCGCACTAATGACAGACCGAACATTAAATACCTTGTAATTATGAAATACCTAAGCTACCTATTGAATAAATTATACCCATTGTTGAACTTTGTAATGGAAATACTCAGAATCGAAACGAAAAGGTCATTATTAACCCAGCATATTTCCCGATAATGTCGGATTTGGATTTTAGTCTAATCAGATGCTGCTGAGTATAATTATTATACACGGACTGACTGAGATCCAATTCAATTTTCACAATAACTGACTGTAAGGCTTCTAACGATTGTCATACGTGTTTGTATGAGGGTTTAACGCGCTCTCTGGGGCACGAGGGATTTCGCTATGAAAAGGGTCATGCATATAAAGACTGACTGATACAAGCGAAGCTTAACTTGAAGATCGATTGATCGGTCTGTTTTTATAAAGGTGACCCAAAAAATAATTTATTAAAGTTTCTTTATATTATAATCATTCAAAGTTTGCGGGTGGTTTTATAATAACTTTAATATTTTAATAACACTTGAAGCTTTTTAAAACTTTTGCACTTTATGTTTAAAAACTTTTCATTAAAACTATAACTGCAATTATTTGAACGATATTGTAAAACCTATCTTTTTAACGTCATGAATTTATAGTCACTTTAATGTAAAAAAAAACCGCTAGTTTTACTCAAAAAGTTTGAAGCTGTCGAACTATAACACCAGCTACTTTAAAGTGCGTATAAATCGCAGCCATGCAGCTATTAGTATGCTATCCTGCAGGCTCTAGATCAGGCTTTAACCTATAATATCCTCACTCACCTTAGCTGGGCTACTTTAATATCAAAATCGATAGTGTAGTGACCCATTTTATAGCACTTTATTACTACGTAGAATATTATTCTACCGAGGTGTAATTTGCTATACTTAAAAAAAATAACCGGTCAGGTGCGAGTCTAACGGTTATATTGAACCCCTGAATTAACCAAGGGTTCCGTACCATTATCTATAAAAACGGCAAAAAATCATGTCTGTTGTACTGGAGCCCCCCCTTAATTATTTATTTTTTCTGTTTTTTAGTATTTGTTGTTATAGCGGCATCAGAAAAACATCATCTGTGAAAATTTCAGCTATCACGGTTCATGAGATACAGCCTGGTGACAGACGGAAAGACAGACAGACGAACAGCGAAGTTATAGGTAATAGAGTAATAGGGTCCTGTTTTTAAATTTGGGTACGGTACCCTAAAACTATCACTCAATTATATATTATTATTAGATGCGTTTATAGTAAAACATATTTAAACATAAAACAAACCGGCGCGGGTGTTCGAAAAGATGTATGAATGTGGAAGAAGCGAAAGAGATATGCAAGAGTCGTAGCAAGCGGCAGTCCATAGTTTCTGCCTACCCCTGTGGGAAAAAGGCGTGAGTGTATGTATCTAGTAAAATATATTTAAAATTGAGTTGAGCGACACAAAATAAGTATAACGCATTTATCTCTCTGCGCACGCTCTGCAGTCATTCAACGGCATAATTAGGTATACATTTAATTATGTTACACAATATTTACGAATTGACCATGATCCAAATTTTCATATTTAGACGCTACTAATGCAACGTGTCTACCTCTTCTTAAACTATAAATAGTGAAAATGAAAAGCCTTTCCTTTAACATTACTATTTTTGTCGAGACTATCTTTAATTTAATAAAAACGTTCAATTCATTAATAATTTGTCCCAACAACAACAACAACTTTTCTATGCGCCGAAAGAACCTTTCTGCTCTGCAGAATCTGATCGGTCAGCCACTGAAGTGTTTGTTTGAAGCGTTTATCACTCACATAAGAACCATACATTAATACATGTTACAATTCAAGTCGCCCAATCCTGAAGTCCACGCAGACAAAGTCGTGGTTACAAATCTAGTATTGTATAAAGGAGTAAACAATTAGCTACAGGATATTTATTTAAAAATATGTCCTCTGACATCACAAGCTACAATAAAGATCAAAGGTACGTTCCAACTTATTCTCTTACTCCTTCCTTTATTAAATCCTTTGTTGAGAACGGTACTTACGAAAATTATGTAATACATTATGTTTTATAACGTTTTAATTTGCTATTGTAAACACGTTACTGGCTTATCGTAAATACATTCTGTATCAAACATGAAATACACAAAATAAATTATATCAACAAACTGGCTCTGACTGGCCGCTATTTGCAAACGAAGGTAATTGCTTCATTTGCGTTTGCAATCTCGTTAATACATTGTATTTTAATTAATATCTAAATAGGTGTACTTTGGGAGCAAGCTTTGGGGTTCATTTGAAATCCAATCATATCCGGTATCATATAACTGCTTTACCACACCTGCGCGGTCATTAATACAATTGCTACGCTTGAATTGGACGTGTTTGAATGTTTAATTTTGTTTTATGCGGAAACGTTTAGCGTATGTTATTTACAAATCCATTGAGTGTCAGTGGGTTGGAACATCATGATTGATAAGGGAGTTATTAATACATACATCATGTAAAAGGTTCCAGGTTAAAATGGTCCAATAGCCATCTTTCAAAATTCGGTGTTGTGAAATTCCGTGCCCTGGATGTCTACAAACTCTCTACTCTAGACTCCGGACTCTAGAGGGCTCTAAACTCTTATGACACAAACGTTAGAGAAATTATAAATTTAGATCTTCATCTAAATCACTGTGCTGCGTCATAGTTTCAATATAAATTGCAAGCACGTACCAGGTGTAATACCTGCACAATGTTTCCTCTAACAAACTTGTATGTATACACATTGGCACCGAAAACACGCAACCAATTTGAAGTTACACTCGCGGATTTAATTGAATTGGTTACGTTTTTTCCACAGAATCACGTCACGTTGTACTGTTACAATTATTTTTAATTAGCGCTATCGGAGAATTGGGATTGAGCTTTGTTTAATTAACAGTGAGATTTAATTATTTCTGCATTTTACGTGACTAAGTATTTAGGTAATATTCAGCAATCATATCATAGTTTAGTTTACCTATTTATTAAGTACCTAGAGGTTTCAGTTCTATATTTGAATTGAGAAGCTTTTATGAGATCCCTAACTTGGGTGCTATTTTAACCCAACCAATGGACAAGACGAAATAATATTTTTATGCAGAGGTAGAGGACAAAAACGTCGTTAACAGCTTTTTGATTCAAGTTAGTATTGAGGTCAATTGTCTTAAATATAATTTGTGTAAAGTCGTCTTGCGATTTAGAATATCGGAGCTACCCACCTACCCAACCCTTGGCTCGCGCTGTTGAATTTCTCTTTAAAATTGTCCGATGTGAGACGTCTATGACGCAAGTATTTCAGGCGTAATATCATAATTATATTGTCACACGATTTTCCAGACATAGACTCGGACTCTATCAGGCTAATTTGTCATTTGGTAGCATACATTTGTTTCAGATTCGCGTTCCAAGCATGCTTCAATATGTCAAAATTTGACTTATGGATGCATAATTTTACGCCCAGATTCTTCTCTTAATCCTAGATTTAGTCTTTGCATGGGAAACTAAGGTGGAAAGCTTATGTAAGCTGAACATTTTACAGGTTTCACATTTGACGTTGAGTTACTTTGTTACGTCAAGAGTTATTGGAAACTACGTCTTAAGTAGGTAGTCACTAGTCAGAGTCACTTGTGGTCAACTTGTGCAGAATGCTACCTTTACTTGTGTTAAGTTGCCGCTAAGTCGATAGCAGCATATTTGAGTATGTTCAGGTCTGGTTAGAGCTCTGGTTTCATTTTTATTGTGAGAATCGTATGTGTACACATACATTTTTGTATTTTTTTTGAGTCGAGTGGTCTTCAGTGGCCTTTAAATATTGTTTTTGTTTTATTAATTGCGTCAAAGTGAAAAACCCGAGGCCGTATCACTACGTCATTTTTAGGTTTTAGACAAGGATGCTGTTCTAAAGGCTTAATAGCTCTATCCTCTTCTCAAAAACCAAAAATGAAAAAAGCTTAATGGACACGTTACGGTACGGCTTTTTTCAGATTAGACTAGTAGGTAATGGAGTTAGTTTTTTGACCATAAAGTAAAATTTCGAATCTTTTAATAACAATATTTTTATACCCAGTTTGAAATTACTTTAAAAAATCTTTATTAAGTCTGATTTTAATAAAAAAATTGGTATATCTAAAGAATCATATTTCAAAAACCGCAATAACTTGGAAACCCCACCAAATTCTTAGAAGACATCACTTTAATTATATCGTAGGTTGTAAGTACTCGGCATTGTCCCTTGATTGATTAATCCTTAGTCTCTTCCTAACATAGCTATACACAGTGATGGGTGGGTGGTATCTACTTGTAACTCCGAAATCGCTGCGCAACAACATTCAATAGTCTATACCTATGTAAGTATATACAGGGTGGAACGTACATCGACGCAGAACCGCCTGCCATGAATTCAGTACATGATTCTGGACCCCCTTGAGTAAATATTTTCCGCCAGGTCTATCTCAGGGACTTCCTACCCTATCTGTGTTTAGTACACATGACTGAATTTTGCTCACACACACACACACACACACACACACACACACACACACACACACACACACACATATACACACACACACATACACACACACACACACACACACACACACACACACACACACACACACACACACACACACACACACAACACACACACACACACATACACATCTCTACAGACTCTCATTCCCTCACGTACAGGTACACATGCACAGTACACACGCACACTCACGCAATGATACATACACATATACATCTCATTGCTACTTCACAATTTTATTACTACTACGTACCACCTTCATCCCTGAGGTGGTTTTAGAAATCTCAGAGCCCCTTCACTATCACAATATTCGTTAGGACACTGAAATGAAACATGAAATTTCTAATAAATAACTAAGAATCTATTAACTAACTAGGTCTTACAACTGCATATAGAGTGCAGACCTTATCTAAAATCCAGTTAAAGTTAAGCTGGTTTCCCGACACCAATTTAACCTTTCGGGGATACAGTAGTATAATATAATGTCAATAGAGTTACACACATTTGCACCTTCCTATTAGTCCTAACAGAGTTTATATAACACACGTTACCTTAACGACTCTAAAATTATATAACAATTTTATGTTCGCGGCAATGCAGTCCCAGCGGCAACAATTACGAGGGTGGTGTTTTCATGAACTTCTCGTAGATTTATGTTCCGCGAGTTTCAAAGAGTTCGGCGCTTTGCTAACGTTGTTTGGATGTCTCGTTGAAATGTTTTGTTAAACAGTCGACCGCTTCCACTAGTTTTTTATTTGACTTTTGAAGCGTTTAAAAGCCCTCTGGTAGTGGCCTAAAAAGTCTTATAAGTGACTAGATGTTGCCATCGGTTTCACTTGGATTCCATTCCAAAGGCCATTGCATTGCAAAGGACTACGAAAAATAGCCATGTCTTTTTCCAAAGTCTAATTTATTTTTATACCAATATTTGTTTGGAGGTTAAGTGTAAAAATAAACCAAACACACCGAGTTCGATACTTTCGCAATTATAACATTGGTATAAATTACATTGGTTCTATAATTTTGAAGCCAGCGTCTCCATTGTGGCATCGTAGCTCCTAAATTAATGAGTCGATTCCAGAAATGAAGTTATAGAGATTTTTATTATTCTATCCAAGAATATTGATACATAATTTATTTTTAAGCTGTGTCCCGTGGCTTCACTTAGGATGTTTAACTTTTTCCGTATAATTCAAGGCCAGCCTATACCTACTGGTTTTATATAGCTTGATGTGTAGCCGTGCGTACTAAGTTAAACGCTTGTGTTACGAGTGGGTTCACGTCGGTAGTAGCAACCACATGATCGCAAGTCTGACGCCCTAGCCGTTAGGCGAACGCCGCTTTAAAACTAATGCAAATTATTGGGCCAGTATGATTCCGCTTTGGTTTTGTGGTTATCGTAGTTGATGAATTCGATATCGGCGTGGTATTAGCGTATGATGTCAACATTGCCCATTCAATTACCTATTAATTAGGTGTTTTAGTTTAGCTATAGTTTGCTGATTGGCGCTCATAATGTCATCAATATTTATTTTTCAAATTAAGGTGTCAATTTATATTAGAATAAAATGCTAATACTCCCTGAATTAAAAACGTTCTCATGTTATATTATGTGGTACCTAGGGTTGCTAAGTCTATTTGAAATAAGTAGGGTTTAATGTCCAAAAAATATACTCGTGCATAGCAAGGTATCAACTTTAATTTGATGTATGTTTAAACCTAAATATTAGCTACTATTCCGTAAATTTTAAGGAATAACGATGACATTTCTCGCCTTTATTACTTGTGAGAATAAAACTGTCTTCTCTTGAAACTAACGAAAGCTTCTAGAACAAAACCGAACTGCAATTAGCGGGCGCTAACAGTAAAAAAACAATCACCATGAAACAAAAACCCTTTTTCTGTGGAAAGCATAAATCTTCCTTGTTTGGAAGCTTTCTGGCACTCCGAGGGTTAGCTAACACATAAATAAATACATTGTTTTCGTTAATTTTGTCCAGACATTTTATTCTTTTCTTTTTTCTTTATAAATGTCCCAAAAATCTCCATTTGGTAGGTGTCTTCTAGGTCCAATTTATAAATAGGGTAGTATTGTGGAATATTCTGTTAGCTACAACTACATAGAATACAGCTTTTAAGTTCGAATTTATGCCTGGATATAGAGATAGCCGAAGTATCTTATACATAAGTCCTAAGTGCCGTCACCGACTCGCGACGAACGTGGACGTAAAATATATTACGTGGATTAAATTTTTGGGGATTGGCGTTCAGAAAATGATATATCTCACTGTCTATACCTATACGCCATTGACAGAAATTTCAATTTAAATGATTGAATGTCTTTATCGGTCTTTAGCCTATTTTATTTTGGTTTAAGTTTTCTCTTGTAAATACCACACGTGATAGAAGCGGGTCGCGGAGGAATGACAACTCGCTTCAGTGACCCCAGCCAAAAGTAGTGAGACGACACCCATTTGGTTTGAGTCGGTAGGTCATCCACTTAGTCGGTAGGTCATCCACTTAGTCGGTAGGTCATCCACTTAGTCGGTAGGTCATCCACTTTGGGTGTAGTCCGACACGCCCCGTCGCCTTCCTAGATGGTGGAAGTTCATGATGATGAGGATTTCTACACGTCACCAAAAAAGTGGTAGAGGCTAGATTAAATATTTATTTTTTTATTCTGGGTGCGTTAGGACCGAAACTCCCAGAAACATCCAGAATTCTGAAAAAAACTATCATGAAACGTGGCTAGGCAACTGCGCCATTCTAGTTGCCAATCTCGTTAACACGTAAACAGATCAAAATCATCGAACCTTTTTGGCCTCTATGGATGGGTGATGGCCATTTACCACAGTTTGCGTTATAGTCCCCGGCAAACAAAAGCCGCCGAGAACACTAGACACTGTCAATCGACAGTTTGGTCCTTTGACGGATTCCTCGTATAGAAATGGATCGATGATCGTTGATATTTCGAAAATGACGCATTGAGTATTAACTAACCCTGTAATGTGATGTGCGATATTTAAGCTGAATCTGTAAGATGTAGGTACCTACTATCACGCCTGTATTCCCTGAAGGTAAGGTAGAGGTGTACTTATGTACACTCACAGTTTGCCAGTATGTTTAGGTCCCATGTAATAAGGATAAGACAAGTTAAGAGAAGATTGGAAAGCTTATCGGATTTAAAGTACGAGTATGAGCTTCAAATTTGGTGTAAGGGTATAATAAATACGAGTATATACGCAGTACCCTATTTATAGAAGCCCTTATTTAAAAGACTGAACAAGACAATTTATAAACAACAAGACGAAAATATATTATTTGACACGGTTATATAACAAAATGAAAACATGATAGTCGTCCAATCAGTGTTTGTGATCGCAAACAACATTTTGTTTACATTGGCGTGGAGCTACCGCATGTTAATTGTTACATTTTATTTGTAGAACAACGAACAAGCTGGATTAAGTACTAACTACGTTTAATAATTAACAGAATTACTTAATAATTGTAACAAATACTGCTGATATCCTTTAACATGTAAGTTCCAAGTTACCTAATGTTGAAAAAGTCAATACTGAACTTTACTGAACTTAAATTACAAATTAGACAAATGCTAGCATAAGTTTACGCTTCAAATTATCTTTGAATACAGATCTAATAACGTTGCAATGCAAGACATCTTATTACAATTTGAAACAATGAAGCGTTATTCAAATAAATTAATAAAATATAATTATAAGAGCAAACAGATAACAGTCACTCGATTTAATATCTTATAGCAATGTAGACAAGGTTCTTAATGTAACCAAGGGTCCGTCCGTCCTTTCTATTGATGCACAGATAGGGAGGACCCTATCAAAATTTAAATGCGGTCCATTTTAGATGTTTCGGTCTGCGGCTTCGTAATGAAAATTTCCTTTACATTTCCCTATATTAGATTTTTATTCTACTCAATCCCTTTATTAAGTCAAGTCGATTATTGTACGATTGCGATCTCGACTTTTAATAAAAATTCTACATAATAAGGGAAGTATACAATTTTCTTTTAAATGTAGGTATACTCAGTTTTTGCTGAAAGTATAAGTTCAGACCGCGCGGTTGCAATTCACAAGAGAAATATAGCTCTTTCATAAAATCCGAGGTGTCATTTCCTTTTGAATAGTTCGTTATATATGCGCTCGGAACGAAGTCGTATATAAGTCTCAGGTTATTTCGAGTCGGCCGCGATCCTTCCGCGTCATTGTAGGACGAAAGTGATATAAAACGGATACTGAATCTCGCCACTATTGACAAATGACGGCGCTCGTTACAATGCAGTATCGTTTTCCAGGCCCGCGGAATTTTATATATCCTTCCATATTTTCGGTGTCGTATGATCATAAAGTACTATAGCTTCCTTCCCACCGAGCATAAAGATTGAATATCCCTCTTTGATGTGTACCTAAGTATTTGCGAGTATAAATAGGGCTGATACATCGGCGTTTGTTTACTAGTCTTCCTTTATAGAAATATTTCTTTTCTCTTTGGAATATTCATGTGAACTGCTTTTAGTCGTTGACCTGATAATGATTTTTAAAAGTTTTTCCTCAAAATAAAGAGAAACAGGCAAATCTGTGAGCAGTGTTAGCCTAGTGATATGACCACTGGACTGCCAAGTCAAGGTCTCGAATTTGAATCCACGGCACGCACCTCTGTCTTTTCTTAGTATACTCGGCATAAATAAATTAACGGTCAAGGAAAACAAACCGAATTATTTTCCCTAGAAATATATTTTGGATGACAAATAAAATTGGATCTTTCATACACTAAGTGGTTTTCTTAGTAAGGTTCAATTTATTGTGGTCAATTGTACATTTACATGAGAATAGCACCAACTTCTGTATTGTATCATCATGCATATAAAGTATATTTATATTATTCATATACCTACCGGCTTATGTTGAGACATAAATCCCTACTTTCAATACTTTTATATCCTATACAGAAGCAGGAATTTATTACGTTTCGATAAATAAGTATGGTATAAACCGTCTTTGTGGGAAGGGTCATAAATCACCCAAATGAACCCGAAGCTCCATTGACAAAAGTACCATCATAAATAAATAAATACATTCTTACACGGTTCCCGGCACTCATACAGAACTCTTTCAAGTGATGTTCCCTTTGTGCAAATAATGGTAAATAGGCATTTATACAAACATATTTCGCATTTGTCAAAGGTGTCCTTTTATGGTGATTTGTGTATTTTTTCTCGGTTTCGCGGGTTCCTTTGTTAGTCTGTAATATAATATGATACAGAAAAAGAGAAAATATTCATATTATATGCTTAAAAAGCCTATGATTCTCGATGTTTTGTCGTGATTGTGAACGTGTTACTACTAGTAACTCACTTTACGATGCTTGCGACTGTGGAGTATTATTTGGAGGCTATAAAGTGGAAATATCATACAATAGATACGTACGGGGGCATCGATACGGAATTCACTTCAAAGGATGGAGCGAAAGGAACAAGTCGATTGGAAATAATCTTCATTTTCAGGAAGGAAACGTGACTAACAGACATGTTCTGGTCTTATCTATGTAGTTAACATAGCATTGGAGTAACCGTTATTTATTTATTGTTGAGTAATTGCATATTTTAGTTCTTAACTAAATGTAGTATTGAATTTACATAACATACCATCACGCCTGTATTCCCCGAAGGGTTAGGCAGAGGTGTACTTAATGTACACCCACAGTTCACCGGTATATTTAGGTCCCACGTAATAGGGGGCGAGCCTATTGCCATTCACCGGGCACAAATTCCGACTCCGAGCTGCTACTGAGAATTTCATAGAAAAACCCAATAAGACTTTGCTCGACCTAGGGATCGAACCCAAGACCTCTAGCGTAGCAGTCGCGATTGGGACCACTAACAGACTAACATAACGTAAATATTACAAATAAAATGTTTTACCGAATAAATTGATTTCACTGGATTCCAGTGATGTTCAGAAGTAGTTATGGCAGCTAAGCCGAAGAAAAAGGCAGTTGTGAGAACAAGAGAGCACATCATTGTAATTTACCAAACGTAAAGAAACAAGAACCGATAACATAGGTTCGAATGTAAACATACATTCCATTCGACACTTTAAGTGTTGTAAAAGAGTATTTGGAATGTGTTGAGAGTTTGCCGTCGATTCGTACACCGCTGAGTAAAATGTTTGCTAGCTGGGCTCCAGCAACACCAAAAGAACTCACTGACACGAAAGTGCATTGTCATCTATAGATTTAAGCTGTAAAGCACTTCAGACAAAGAAGCAAAATAAACTCCGAAGAGTAAAGCTTAAAAACAGCAAATTCTACACGGAAACTAATAATGAACGCAGATATTGAACAAGCAGAGCGATGAAAGAAATAAACTTAAAAGTAATCTACTGAATCAGTAAATCAAGTTCAGCCCATTGAATCAAACGCTTTCGTAGAATCGTACTTAAAAATATTTCCTTGTCAACGGTATATTAGGTTTTATCGGCATTTTCCAATATTGACTGATGCAGCCGTAGCCATCACCAATTCTCTTCGGAAATGATGTGCGGAATCGCCAAGTAAAAGGCATTAAATCTGTCTGGAGCGTTCGATTTGCATTGGGAAAATTGCATTTTCGAATCGACGACGGCGACAAGGAGGCGGCGCCTGTGAATGTTTGCAAATGTGTTGCAAAAGGTTTGCTTTAGAGTTTTGCCCCCCAGTGTTGCCACTAGCAATACGACGCCGTATCGTGCCAAGCAAATGACGTAAACTGGAGACACTTGTGGACTTTGCAGCAAATCACAACATTTGTAGGTACTTATTATTTTTATTGAGCCACTTTGTGCCAATATTTACCCTTTGTGTTCAAACAAATTTACAAATAAATTTTACTGCATGAAGATATTATGACATAAATATTATGAAAATGTAGACTCTATAATTAAAATTATAACTTTAAAATTGAACTTTGGCAGAGTCACATACTATACCTACCTTATTTCAAATGGTTTCCAACAAAAAGGTTGTTATTAAAAAAAAACCGTTTATTAAAAGTGAGACGGTTACTTAAGCCATAAAATAAAATAAAAAACGGAATACTATTTAAAATTGACAGTGAAAATTTACCAACACAATTCACTGATTTCGGCCACAATAAAAATTCTAGTGAAAAATATAATAATTTGAAAAACAAAATCAACAAGAAGAAAAATAAATATTGAAAACTATAAAAATATGGATTGCTGCTATCCGGTTGAATGTGAGGAGTATGCTGTGACACCGATGTTGATAACTCCTAGTCCAAAATATTGCGAAGAGGAAACAATATGCTATCCGTGTTTGCCGCGTTGTTCTAAGCCAGCGTACTACTGTTGTGAGGGAAAGCCACCGAGAACTTCCCAGCGGTCGGCGCCGCCGCCGGCGCGTGAGCGGGAGTACTGCAACCCTATCACCAATAGATGTTGCCCGCAACCATTGCCACCCCCCACGCGCCAGGAGCCATGCCCACCACCAGCACCTAGTTGCAATACCTGTTGTCACCCACCATGCAAACCAGTCAAGACTAAATACATTATGCCTTGTTATAGATACGAAGATGGCCGAATCGTAAGTTTATGTTATTGTTTTCATTCATCTTATGTAGTAAATTATTTACAGATGTGGTTTTGTTACTCGTTATAAGCAATTAAAATGGCATTTTCAAGAACCTGACCTGAAACCAACTTCTTCGAAGTAAAAGTACCTAACAAGGGAAAGTTTTATTGTCAAAAGTATTAATGGATAGTGCTTTTTTAACAATAACAATGTGATTACCTAATCGTCGTTTGGACATTAAAAAAATAAAGATGTAGTTGTGTGAGACATACATACCCGCTTGAATTCAGTGCATGTACCACTTTACTGAACCCTACATGTTCGTTCATGTTTGTGTTTGTGAATACTTTCGTGGTTCCATTGTTTTGTTGTTGGTTTCAGGAACGGTATGTTCCAACACGTTACGGTAGACTTCCCATGTCAGCGTACCGACGAAACGGAATGCAGGATCAAATGCATGGCTATCGTGGTGCTATTCGATATCTGTGTACGGCTCAAGGTCCAAATGGCGAATATTGTGTCCACACTGCCGTCGAGCCCATGCGTAGATTATTCCCAAAAGTGACACAGGAAATACTACCCGTACGAAAGAAGAAGGACAAGAAATAAAAAAGCCTCGTAGCCTTTAATTGTAACTTGCGGTTCATAATTTAACAGTAATCTTAATATGAAATCAACATTCTTAAAAGAAAAAAATAAGACAAAGAACGCACCTGGCAGGTAAATCCTCTGCCGTCATCTGCGCTAAAGCGGAACGGGCTTCAAGATCAGAAATTCAATGAGTGCGGCAGCATTTCATATATCCGCAAGTGTTGGCAAGACGCGATGTGGAGCTACCATCCTTTTGCCATCCCAGTCAAACCAATGAAGAAATGTGCCGTACTTAAACGGAAATAATGACCTCTCCGATTCTGGTGCGTAAAGTAGCATAAATGCCAATAACAATAACAGAAGTTATATTAATAGTTATCGAGATAAATTCTTATAATCAAAACCCAAAGTATCAATATCAACGACTTTAATAACTTTCACCATATTTTTGTTTCAAGTTGCGAAAATACGGGGAAATTCGCAATGCCTGAGTTGGGCGCAACTAAACTGCGTCTATCTGGTCCGTTGCAGGTGAGGCAGCTACCCGTATCCGCATTCAAGCGCAATGGAATGCAAGACCAAGAGCACTCGAAGCTCCTCGGCACTGCGAATTTCCTCGTAAGGTGTCCTCGAGACGTGTCCATCGAATGTGACGTCCGTGTGAACCCGGTCAAAGTAGCTGACCCGGCTAAAGTACCGCCCTGTTGCACTAAACACGCACTCGGTTGCGGATACTTAAAGAAAAAACCGATTGAAGTGTCCCTTGAAGACATATTATACGATTAAGGATCGCGTTGATTAGGCCTTAATATTGAAGCCAAACGGCAATACCGAAGCAAAGCAAGTCCAATTAAAGTACAATTTGAAAAATTGTAGCCGTTAGATAAAAGAGAATAATAAATGCGAGCACCTCACGTAAGCAGCTTTTATTGTATTATTGAAGGGGTCAAGTCGTCGGGGATTTTCACGACATTTTTTCGTCATGGTGAAGTCACCATGTCAGAAAAGCCGCTACTCTCCGAATAAATAAAACAATGGACCTTGGAGATTGTAGAATGGAGATTTGTATGAAATAAACTACTGAGTAATTAAACAGAAACTGTTTCCGAGTTGGTGAAATGCGACCTTAGCTGCACAACTTTTTTTACAGAATATAATTGTTTTAAATATTATTTTGTATTGTTTCAGGCGAATCAACCAACGGTGCTGATGCGCCGTGCTTGTGAGGTGGCTTGCGGGACGCGCGCGAGGCGCAAACCTTTCATTGTGTCTTCATATGCGGCCGACTCATCCAGCGAAATACGACGTTACCACTCTGAAGATGAGCGGGTATATTAATTTTCAAATGACTATATTGGTTTGGCAATTTTCTCATTTAATGCATTTGGTTAAAATAATACTTTTCAAATCTATCCTTTTCATCATTATTAAGCCTTCAATTTTAAATAAGTCGTTTAACAAAAATATATTCCTTTTGTTGATTTCAATTGAACTCTACAATATCGTATGAAAAATTAATATTCAGTAGGAAGATGGAAAAGCGCCACCTGAATTGATTCCCACGCAATATCCTTTTAGAAGCCGAAGCCAAAGCAAAAAGCCGAATAAACGCCGTCGGTGACGCCGAGGAGAAATTCAATTTCATTACAAACCCAGTTCAGTGCTAGAAAAATTAATCCAACGTGGACCACAGCCGCAAAGGAGATTAGATTTCTTTTAATACAAAATTTCCAAAAAGTTTATTATAAAAATAAATTCACGATTCAAATTATAATTCGTCATAATTATAATCCAAAGGTAGCCGCTTTGCCAGTGGGCTAAAAGGATATAGTAGACTGCTATAATCATAATTATTTGAAAAACAGTGAAACAGTAACTACGAGTATGTATGTAGATTGTAGTTATACATTTGGAGTAAGTGCCGATGTATTGCCTATTCTGGTTAAAGCATTGACCTCGATTATGTCGCAGCTTGCTAGGACGTCAGACATCAAACGTTCCGTATTAATAATACAAAGCAGAGCCCAAACCTATAGTACAAAATGTCGTATCTCCCAACAAAACAACGTTAAAAGATCTCCTAGATCTCAAAGTTGTAACAGAATTACTGAATTTGTCAGCTTCAAAATGAGTGTTTTAAGAATCAGATTATCCGTTGTATTAGAATTTTAATCAAATTGCAACACTATTTACGAGCAATTTACGAGAGATTAAATGCTATTGAGGACGCCTGTTTGGTATATTTTTGACATCGATCGTGTTGTCTCGCGGACCACAATGTTTATTCGTTGAACGCGACGTGGGTTCAGATGGGGATTTATTTCCGACTGGGGCTCAAGATACGACTCTTCGTGATTGGACCCTGTAATCCGAAGGCTTGCAGAATTAGGCCGCACTGTACACGGAGCACCCGCTGAGTTGGTCCAATCTAGTTAAACATTTTATTGCTTGAAATACTTGACAGTTTAATTAAAGTTGCATCTGTTATCGTGATGGTTCACTAATCCGCCGCGGTTCGCAAACTTTAAGGCGATCTCACAATTGAATATTCAACGAATTGTACACCATCACCTAAGCCATCATCCTATAACATGAAAAAGAAAGTTAACTGATCCTTAACTGAGTTTAAACTTTTAACACTCCTCAGCTAAGCTCAGTAATTAACAGAAAGCGTAGTTATTATCTGAAACAGGAAAAACTTTCTGGATAAGGAATTTGGACTTACGATTTGTGCTTTTTTACCTGCAAAGTTAATTAATTTACGGGATTCCAGTTAGGAAACTTATCTGCTTATGCAAATAAGGAGACTGCCGTCCCTCGTAAAGATTTTCAAATTTAATTTGGATTTTATTTGATGAATTCTTGATCTCCGAGATCTTTTTCACCCCTTTTATTTTTTATTTCGTTTTATTAAGTTTGTTTTTGTTTATGAACAGGGTAATTGTTGCTTCCACTTCGAGAGAAAAAAACCAGTGAAGTGTAGCCCGTACATTCCTCCGTGTCCGCCTTGCGTGTCGTGTCCTGAGTGTCAATACGTAGACTGTGTGTATGCTAAGCCGGTGAATACACCAAGCTGCTGCTACTATTGCAGATAGTGCCAATGTCTTGATTGTCCGTAAATTATACGTGCTGGTTATCTTTATTATGCCCAAACAATTTGGCGGCTATATGTTGTTAGTAAAGCTTTTACATAACCCTAGTGTTTCATTTTCAAATAAATGTATTATGTCACAGTAAGATAGCCAGTTTCGTTAGGCTATGTTAGTAAATGCATTTTGTGGCTATTTTACTGCAACATACTTATGCATTTTTATTTTGTAGCTGTAGAACCAGTAGCGTATTTGAACACACTGTATGGGCTCTGGATGATCTTTGTTTACATTTGAACGGCTCCGCTAACCGGATAACACAGGATGTTAACGCCCGAGGTTGAACAAATGGTGTTGTTATGATACCTTCGTTTGGGGTTTTCCCTGGTGGTTTGATCAGTATGCTGCTGGAACTGCCTCCTCTAAATTTTTTTTACAAATTAAAGGATCAAAATAGCGATATCACTGATCATCAAAAACATCAAACATCAAAAATACTTATATGTAGTAGTATTTGACTGCCTCATTAGTCTAGTGGTCCTCAGCGCGACTGCTACGTTAGAGGTCCTCGGTTCGATTCCCAGGTCGAGCAATGTTATTCTCTATGAAAAATTCTCAGTGGCAGCTCGGAATCTTTGTCCCTACACATACCGTCGGTACATAAGTACATCTATGCCTAACCTTTCAGGGGCCAGGGGATAGCGGCGTGATGGTATGTGCCTATATCTGTGTAGGTACCTATGTATGTATACGTAGTACTTGATTACACAGCTACTCTCAATAATGGTAATGTACGGTCGCCAGCACATCAAGTTACCACAAAATGCCAATTTATCGATTTGAACTTAATTCACAACACTTTAAGGTTTAAAATCATTTGGAGAAAATTGACAGTTTTGTATAGCCTGATGTGCTGGCGACGACTGTACATCATGTACATTATATTTTGAAATAAAATAATTTTTAATAAAAAAGTAAAACCGCCTTTAAAAAATAATAAAAATAATGTTAGATAGATATGTGTAAAAACGTTTCGGAAGTCGGTGGCGGAAACACCGTGGTGGTGGTATAGTTTTAAGGTGGGTACCGGGTCACGCGGGTATCATTGGCAATGAACGTTCCGATGAACTCGCAAAGAGCGGGGGCCAATAGTACGCAGCAGGGCCCTGAACCCTTCTGTGGAATACCAAAAGCCCTGGCTCAAAAAACCCTCACTGATTCAAGTTTTGAGACTGCCATGAAGCTCTGGACGGAATCGGCGGGTATGGCCCACTCTAAAGCTTTAATTAAAGCCTACAGTAAAAGGCAAACAAACCTTCTCCTAACGCTGAGTAGGAGTAATCTGCGCATTGTCACGAGAGCCTTAACAGGACACTGCTGCTTAAACAAGCACATGTTCAACCTAAGGCTGAGCGATACGCGAACCTGCAGATATTGTGAAGAGGCTGATGAAACGCCACTTCACCTTCTGGGGGAATGCGGATCGCTGATGTACAAGCGTAATGCGCATCTGGGGAAACATGTATTAGCCCCAGATGAATTGAGGGAGCTCACCGCTAAGGAAATCCTGCAGTTTATAGCAGCCGCAGGGTTCAGCGGTGAACTTTAAATCATTAAGTGGCGATCACAATAGAACGATTACGGTCGCAGTGATACAATAGCCACAAAACACTAATAAAAAAAAAATAGGCACGAAATATAAATCTAGTAGTAGATAGTAAAAAAAAATAAAAAAATAATAATACGTTTATTTGTGAGAATATTGTAGTCACAGGTTGTTACAGTTTATGATGTCCAAAATATTCTACCGTTTCCGGCGCACAAATCTTTACAAAATATCAAAAAAAAGAAATTGTAATCAAAAAGCTATGGTCTACACCATTTAGCCATAGCAAAAGGCTATGGCTAAATGGGGTAGAAATACGAGCAATAAGTTCTGATGCCGACTATTGGCACATCATGGCAGGTCAAGCCTGTTAAGATACACCTCGGCATACCTCGAAAGTCTTCGGCAGCGTAAGGCATACCTAAGGGCGCCAGTTTCGGCAGTCTTCGGGACATCGAACGCGCTGAAACGCCATTTGCTTGAAATAGCAGTCACTGATCGCACGTGTGTAGGTAGCATAATTTTGCAAAGATGGGTGATGAAATATAATTAATCTTGTACAATCACACAAATGTTTGTATAAAATATATGTGGCATTCCTAAGCACACATCGGCATGCCTGAGGACTCCTCAGCATAAATTGCCGTCATTAGATGAGTCTGCGCAAAGGTCGGTATGCCGAAGGATTCCTTGCCATGCCGTGCCGATAGTGGGCATCGATCTTCACTTACGGTTATAGTCTGCAAGACGAATTGATCTCCGTTTTGAGCATAACAGGTTATCTTACACATTCGAGCAGTTTGTCTTTTTCACTGTGGGTTTTGTAAGTACTTGTAATTCAAGTTATTGTTCTGAGGCCTCAAGAATTGTACGACTGCACGTAATTAGTTCGTTATTAACACAACAAAACATGCAACAAACGGAAAAACAAATCTTATTGACATTTAATATCAGTAAAGATACCAAACAGTTTTAAACATTTTTGTCATTTGACAACCGAATCCCGCGCACCTTGTCAATGTTTTCATAGACAAATCTATGTTGAACGTGAACAATATTATCTAAGTCGTGCACAGATAATGAAAGGATGTGAATGCTTAGTCGAATTGCAAATTTAGTTAGTTTTCTATAAAGTAATAAATAAAACATATTAAATTGCTTATATTGATCGCTTCGTGATATACAATATCTTTTAACAAAAATTGGAAAACCGCCTTCAAAAATAATAAAAATAATGATATGTCTAAAACATTTTCAGACGTCGGTGGCTTTAATTTGAGTGGATCTTTTGTTTCCGCTACCGACTTCCAAAAATGTTTTAGACATATCATTATTTTTGAAGGTGGTTTTACATTTTTTGTTAAAAGATATTTTATTTCAAAATTTTTAGTGATCACATCGTTTTTCAGTGGGTTAGTTTGTAATTTACCTAAGTTACAATAACCCAATGTCAACTGCTCATCACTTTTTACAAAATATTGCTTTTCCCAATGCAGGGACGTTAATTATTGAGGAGTTCTCCTGGTACTTCACCATTATTATGCTTTATAACTAGCATAAATTGCAACTATATAAAAGTATTCGAATCGAACCCCTACAATAGGTACCTACTTATTATTGAGGAGTTGCAGTGAAGCGGTGGTCATCATCATCAGTATCACTTCACCAAAAGAAGCTCTCCTAGGAACTGAATTTACACTTGCACGAGTTTCCTAGAGCAAATTTAAACACAATACTTAATTGAAGAGTTCCTTCGATTCCTCCAAGATTCCATCGTCAGATTTTAACTTGATGGCAATGGGACTACCTGGGAAGTATACGACGAGACGAACTTACTACCCCCATATAGATTTCTTTACACCTTACTAAGACGCAAAAATAAATCTTTTTTAGCGAGAGCATTTTTGTATAGTTTTGACTTCGAGCAACACGGTACGTTTTTATGATGAATTATTTTTATAAGCTGAATGGAATGCAAGTAAATCATCGGAAAGCAAAACAAATTGGCAAGTCAGTATGACCAAATGATAATAGTGGCCGAAGTAAAAAGTGTAGAAATGCAAGAATCAAAGCAAGTGGCGTTCTTAAGTTTCTAACAGAATGCAAATTAAGTATGTACAGTCGCCAGCAGGTCAAGGTATACAAAACTGTCAAATTTCTGCAAATGATTTTAAACCTTAAATTGTTGAAGATAAAGTTCAAAATCAACTGAGAAAATTTGTCATTTTGTGGTAACTTGATGTGCTGGCCACCGTACCATGATCAAGAGTCTAATAAGTGTTTAAATACCTAGGTATCCATATTAAATAGATTATGCAAGTTCAATGCTTCCAGGCCCCGTGTTCTCGTAAGCCATGTCCTCAATCTTTCGAAATTCAGAAAGACCACCGCTCTTATGAAATCTGAACGTACCTATACTTATTCATTGTCGAGTCTTATTGCTTCCAATAACTTTTTAGGTGAGTTTCATGTAATAAATGAACGAAATCTGTGCCAGACATAAAGATGAACGATCAATTTAGCGATATTACTTTGATTCCCGCCTATCAGTGCGTAATAAGGTGTAACAAAGATAATATTTTGTTGCAGACAACATGTCGATCAAATCCCGCCGCGCAATCAAACGGAAGGAGGAAGATCGCGGAGTTTTGTAATGATACCGCAATAAACTAGTGAAATCAAAAATGCGATATGTGCGTCGTGTAAGCAGTGTGTCCATGTTTGTGTGTGTTTGTGACGGTGTTTGAGGGGGTGCAAATGCGAAGGCGGCGCGGGTGGAGGGTGGGGCGAGGTGTGCGGTGACTGCCCGCTGCACCATGCGACCACCGCTGCCGCTGTTGCTGCTCGCCGCGTGCGCCGCTTGTACCGCGCAGATTGCGTGGACGCCAATCTTTCTCGACGGAAGCAGTGAGTATTTATACAAAGGTTTTTGATTGAAGAATATCTTGAATTTAAACTTCGAAATTTCACAATCATTAGAATAAGAAATCAGAGGCACTAACGGAGCAAATGTTATTGTACATTGGCACCAAAAATAAAGTAGGCTAGGATGAATAATATTTTTTTCCCTAGGTCAAGTAGATTTATGGACGCAGTCATCGTCGGGATGCGCTTGCCCAGGCAGTGACGGCGATGACTGCGCATGCTGCGTGCGCGACGGCGCCTGTCCTTGTGGGGATATCGCGCCAGCGCGATGCGCGCAATGCGGTCTCGAGCAGTATTGTGCTAACAGTAAGTAAAAATGGAGTTAGAGAAGAGAGAAAGCCATGAGTAATTGAGAATGATACGTCATAATATGTAAAAAACATAATATACAAAAAGACAAAAATTGGCCATTTTTAGGGTTCCGTAGCCAAATGGCAAAAAACTGAACCCTTATAGATTCGTCATGTCTGTCTGTCTTTCGTCTGTCCGTCCGTATGTCACAGAATTTTTTCTCTGAAAATATAAGAGCTATGCTGTTGAAACTTGGTAAGTAGATGTATTCTGTGACCCGCATTAAGATTTTTACACAAAAATAGAAAAAAACAAATGGGTTCCCCATACTTAGAATTTTTTTTTCATCAAACCTATATACATATGAGATATCTATGGATAGGTCTTCAAAAATGATATTGAGGTTTCTAATATCATTTTTTTCTAAACTGAATAGTTTGCGCGAGGGAAACTTCCAAAGTGGTAAAATGTGTGTCCCCCCCCCTGTAACTTCAAAAATAAGAGAATGATAAAACAAAAAAAAATATATGATGTACATTACCATGTAAACTTTCAACGAAAATTGGTTTGAGAGAGATCCAGTAAGTAGTTTTTCTTTAATACGTCATAATTCGTAATGGTACGGAACCCTCCATGCGCGAGTCCGACTCGCACTTGGCCGTATTTTTTTTACTTGTAGGTAGGTACCCATATTAGGTCACTAATACACATGGAAAAAGTTGTGATTTATGGGACAAAATAACTATTGATTACTTTTAGACTTTAGTTGCAACTTTTGCCCCTGCATCATTAACAATAAAACAGTTATAACCAGTTAATATTTAAGTTATCTCAAATTTGAATATAATCTCAAACAAATGTAAAGCATTTATGAAGTAGAGTTATTAATTGCCATAAATTCATTAACGGGTTTCATGCTGCGTCCACCACAAGCTATCTGTTATTTTTCTTTTAGTATTCTGCACAAAATTACTGTTCTCCGCAGACAAGATGTATCTTTGTTACAAGAAATTCAATTATTATCTATGCGGCTGGCAGTGCGCCAAGCTATCACTGATATGTTTCCTTTTCCGGTGGAAAATTAATATTTTTAATTTTATGGTACGATACACACGACACAATAACAAATCCCAGACGAAAAAGAGGAATAAGGGGGGAGATTTGGCTCATAACATTATATTATTTAATATGAAGTTAGAAATTTATGTACCTTTTGGAGAAGAGTAACTTATGTTTACCTATTCCAGATGGGAAATGAAAGTCCGCTTTCAAAAACTTGACAATAGAACAAAGGTACAGAAATAATAGGCCTATATCTCATGGAACCTACATTTAGATCATGTATCGATATAATGTAATAGTAACATTTATTTAATCAATCAATCAATCAATTTAATAATAGTTATTTGATTTTCTATTAAATTCTCTGCAGCAGCTGGGAGTCTGGATTTCTTCCCGGTTGGTTAATAGCAATAGGCTCGCCCCCATGGGACCTAAACATACCGGCGAAGCGTGGGTGTAAATTAGTACACCTCTGCCTAACCCTTCTGGGAATGCAGGCGTGATGGTATGTTGTTAAGTTATTAATTAGCCACGAGCCCCTGTAATGACCATACGATATGATGTTGTTTTTTTTGTGGCCTGACCATCTGTCAAAGCACAGAAAAAAGTCCTATTTAGTTCAATGAAGCCAATTTACAACAGCTACAATTAGATCTGGATGTTTAGTAAAGTGCTCTATTGTAAAATCTATTCACATAACGAGCGATGCTATTACACAGTGGTTTTAGGACCCTTTTATCTGATCTATGGTCTAGTTTAGACACATTATCGATAAACACGGTTTTAACGGTCTACGTAATGGATCTGATAAAATCAGCTTGCTCTTAATCGACGTAAAATAGTGTAATCCAACCCTTATCAATCACTTTCAATATAGTTCCGTCGTCGTCATCACGTTTATGAATCCGTTTGGGTTCTTACTTATGCTGATAACTGGTAAAATTGAATGAGAGTGAAATTTAAAATTAGATGCAATAGCTTGAGATACATATTTACCGTCACAGATCCGACCTTTACCTTATGGTCTAAGTTTACGCAGTTCCAGTCATGTATGTATGTATGTATCTTTAAACTTTGAAAAAAATCATTTTTAAACAAGGCCCCACAAAACCGATTTCACGGTTTGTCTGTGGGAACAGAAAACAACATAAGCACTAATTATTATAAGTCTTAATTAATCGAATATAACGAATCCCATTGCCTATACTATAGGGCATGGTAAGGCAAGTGCGGTTTATTAGATGGTACGAGTCCGTTATACCCTGAAGCCTTCCCAGGTGGCGGAATTTCCGCAAAAAAAAGTTTACTGCAAATTATAAAACTGCAACTTGGACGCCATTTTTGGGCAGTTCATCTATCTGGATCGAAACTGCCGATTGTGTACGCGACTGCATGCTTGCTGACTGTAAGCTTACCATGTACCTACACAAGGCTACAGGTCAACCTATACAAAACCAGTTTAAGCTGATCTCGCATCGTATAGACTTCCTATAGTATAAGAGGTCAGCGTAAACTGGTTATGTATAGCTTGATGTGTAGCCGTGTGTACCTGGTAGCGCTTAAATTTGGCAGATGTTTTGCAGACTAAGTACAGAATGCATTATCATATTTTATGCTGATTATATAATAATGAATATAATATAATCTATTCCCTCCCTCATGGTTGAGTCGAACGACGCTGATACACACGTCATGCTCGTGAACGGTAGCCCTCTGTCGGGGCTGTTCAGCTTCATGCCATGGCAATAATTTTTGGAAGGCGATTATACATAATTATTATTTAATAATAATAGCTACTCATGTAAAAGATAATTCTTTTAATTCATTGGCACTGCGTAATGATCACATTGCAACTAAGTTTTTGGCATATTAAAATTACCTGCAACAATAGTCTAATTTGAGAGGCGGTAGCCTAATGGCTAGGGCGTCGAAATTGTGATCATGTGGTTGCCGGTTCCAAACCCACTTATTGCACTACCGACGACCCATTCGTAATACAAGCATTAAGTTTAGCACGAGGGGTTTACAGGAATACCAGTAATGTGTGACCGACAGTGCTAGTAAGCTTTTTAAAAAAATATTAAATAAATATTTGACTTTGTCTTTGATATAATATTTTTCTTCTAGTGTGCAACATCACGATTGACTCGCGGATACTCAAGAGCAAGTCGGGCAAGACGTTCGGTCAGATCAAGTCGCCTTCCATCGAGGGACCGAGCACGTGTTCCTATTTCCTTCAGCCAGATGCAGGCCAGCGGGTCGAAATACAATTGTACCGGCTGGTCTCCGTTGGCAAGTTCAATGGTTCCAGGTGGGTTATTAGAAATTAGAATTAGAAAAACCAAGAAGTCTTCTAAAAAAAATTATAGACACAATCCAAAATCTATTGTTCTTGTGAGCAGGGGCCATTACGCGCTATAAAGCCTTAGATAGATTGAATGACAATTACTTGGAATAACATTATACAGAATAATTCATGAACACATTATTATTATGTCAAATACAATATTCATATTCTAGCGGCATTTGTTTATGATTTAAAATGTATAATGCCTCTTGTGGCAGACTGACACATTTACCTCAATTGAAATGCAATGGATTCCATCCGCAATTACCTATACAATCAGAAACTAAGTCCTGATTTAACCATCCTGATTTAACTGATTTATTGCATAGGAATTATACACAGATTATGTGCCCATTCGTACGTAAATAGTATTGAATTTTGCTGCAATTACGTATCACATTTAATTATCTTTGTTTATTATTGAGTATCTGTATTACAACATTATAATAACAATGTATTTAAACAATTACATTGTTAGAATTCTAGTTAGACACGCGAAAGTTATGAATAAATTACACCAGACCATATACAGAATTTAATAATCGATAAAGAGGTTAAAATATTACGTTGTCACAGTGATTCCCTTTGATACATCTGGTATTAGAATTATATTAAAATACCTAGTGAGTAACAATGACATTATATGTATAGTTATTATTTTTGTGAAGGAAAAATACGCCCGCGGGCAGGATTCGAACCTGCGTCTTCTGCTTAAGTACACCAGACGCTATGACCGCTAAGCTACCGCGACCCTCACCCGCCATGTCGAAAATGCCTTCACATTTTTAATTTACGTCTTTGAGGCGACGTCATGGCGGGTGGGGGTCGCGGTGGCTAAGCGGTCATAGCGTCTGGTGTACTTAACTAGAAGACGCAGGTACGAAGCCTGCCCGCGGTCGTATTTTTCCTTCACTAAAATAATAACTTAATAATCTTTGCATGGAAAATGCCTAAAAATTACAAAAAGATAATTATATGTATCGTTTAAAAATACGACACGTTGTTAGCCTCCAAACGTGAGATGTTATGCGGTTGACTGACCTATTGTGTATATGGTTGCAGACACAGAGAAAGATAAATGCGACAAATGTTTTGTCACCCGACTTAATTTTTAAATATTATTTACCGTGAACGTGACGCATGTTATAATAAAATATATCATTGGTGTGTAACCTAAATCCAGTCTCCCGATAAAATTCTTCGCTGATCTTGTATGAGGTTTATATGAAGCGGGATGCAATGCTTACCATTGCAATTGGTAAAGGAAAAATTAAAAATGAATGATAATGGCTCGTTCGAGACGTTATGAGTTTCGTGTTTCATTAAACATTGACTGAACCATATTACCTTTGTAAAAGAAAGATTATAAACATGTGATGTTAGAAGCAAATCATACTCAAAGTTGTTACTTTGTTTTTTTAGATATTTAACTCTATATCTCTACTCTAATTTAACTTTAATTTTGTCTTAGAAATACTAGACAATGATTGCTAATCTGTCTACTCTCTTTGGTCTGAGTTGGTCACTCAAGAATATCCTCCAAATCTCGATAATACAATCCTAACATAAAATACCTACAATAAAGTAAATCTGTTGTATTTGTGAGGGCATAAAGTGACGTCGCGAACATTTTTATGCGAGTTAAGCGTACACTTATAGCATTGTAGGCGTCGGGCAGCTTGCCCACAGTGCACCAGTGCCGCAGTTGTTGTTGGATTCAAGACAAATATGTCTGGATTATGTTGTACACAATATTCAGTAACAGCTAGAGAAAACAAATTGCATTAGACTTTCGTTGTAACGTTAAACTAATATATAATAGTATACATGATGCTATATCTGCGCAATACCTAAGTACATAATATAAAGTTACCAATTTGAAATTTTATACCTATGTGACACGTCGACTAATAACACACACAACCCTATTAAGTTACGTATCAGATTAGTTATCACCTAATCATATTATGAATCAAAATTTATAGGTTATATAATTTTTACTACTATTAGTCGCCAGGTGGTCGATTATATTTTTCTCTACTCCTTCTCTTTATGAACTTAAATTATTATGCCAAATCTCGCACTCATCCGTATGCGCAATGTTCCAAAAAAAGTGTACATATTTAGTTATTTTTTCACGTATATATTAAATAAAGATTACGGGCTCATTAAATTCACTATGTGTTAAATCCACACTACGTATTAGGTTTAATTTGCCTCAAACAATTATGGAGTTAAAAAAATATACAAAGAACGCAAACACGCTCGTAAACAAAAAAAATATATTCAAAGATAGGATAAACTTTTATTTTTTGCCACAAAATAACACAGAGTACATGAGGAGGTAACACACTACACTATGATCAGTAACCATATTGTGGAAGACTACGGCCCGATTCAGTTAATTAAAACCGTAGCGATGTCGCAGCGACTTAATCATTGAAACAATTTTCCAGTGTCAAGTGAATACTATCAAGCCAACATTTTAGAACGATTCTCACCCAACGAACGTGTATGAATGCGGTTCTACGCTTTTTCAATAGGATGACTTCTAAATGAATCCGATCGACGGATGTGAATAGGAAAACTGTTTTAACGATTAAGTCGCTGCGATATCGCTACGGTTTTAATTACGTTAATCGGGCTACTGGTGCGTAAACTAGGCTTGTTAAGCGTTTGTGTAAGACTTGTTAAGTCATGTCTTATTTTCCTAGTTGTGTGGGCGGCTGGCTGCAATTGGGCAGCGCAAGCGCAGTGCCGGCGGGCGGTGCGGCGGAGACGCGGCTGTGTGGCGCCAACGAGCGGTACACACCACCCGTCGTACTGTTCGCCGACCATGGCGCTTCTACTTTAGAATTTAGGTGAGTTACAATAGGACTGGTGATTGAATCATGGTAAGTAGTCTTCGTCGCCCACGGACATCTGCAATACCAAAGGAGCTGCAGAGGCGTTGCCAAGCCTATTTAAGGAAAAGGAAGGAGATAAAGAGAAGGAAGGGGACTGAAGGAGGAATTGGGCCTCCGGGGCGCTCCACACTCACCGTACAAGACGCAACAGTACGCATACTACTATTTGACGTATTCTGTGAGAGGGTTCTACTAAAATTTACTAAGATCCATAGTTTAGTTTTGTTAGGGATTCAGATAAGATGATCTATCCCGTTTCAGCAACACGAGTGTTAGTATAGAATTTGCATGGCGTATTCGTTTGTAGCGACACAAACCGCTATAGTACGCTCTTTGTCTACCGTAAAATTAAAATGCTTATATCATCCTTATTTTTGAACCAATTTTACTATTGTTAATTATTTTTTTATCGGCTTTATTTATATTTTTTAACATTAAGTTCGTAAAAACTGTAATAGGGTCATATTATAGTTTACGTTAAATTTGAGGTAGGGTAGCTGCTAGAATTCCTGCGAGCGGCTCGGCTGCGAGGCACCGGCTCGTAGTTTAATCTACCATTTTATTAATACCTTATAAAAGAGTGTAGAAAGTAGTGTGTAGTGGTAGTAAAAGTGTGTGAGTGTAGTACCAATCATGGTCGTGACCACGATATTTCTACTTTATGGGTTTACCTACCTCGATAAAGTTAAAATAATGTCTTGGCAATTGGTAAGATATAGGCATCTGAAAAAATCAAGCAAAGGAAAATTACATAATTGGATGTAAGAAACTAGCTTTAAAAAAGTAATTATCTGCTGACTTCGTTGTAATTAATCTGCTTGCATAACATACACACTAGTAGGAAGTGAAGATTGTAAGAAAAAATTGTAATAATATTAACGAAATAATAAATGTGGCAAATTTAAGTTTTCAAAGAAAAGGTAGGTAAAATTTTGGATAGAATGAACGTGTTATAACAATTTAGCATTTAAAGTAAATATCATTAATAGTGAATAAAATGACCATTAGAAGCATCTAAAATTGTTGTTCTGTTGGTTCAGAAAGGTTATGTTTAGTAAGCTTAAACAGGCCGCTCCCGAAATTATCCATTTTTAAACAATTTTCTTCTTAATTAGTATACTTAGGCTTTCGATAGATAAGCCTAAAAGCAACGAAAACACTATTAATCGTAGATTTATATTATTTTGGCAGGCCAAGTCCTTGATTCCTCAGGCATAAAAATATTTTACTTCCGGAAAGTCTGAAAACGACTTTCACCAGCGAGTGCAAATTGACTCATTCTATGGGTATTTAACCTAAGCTTCCAAAACTGCTGCTCTTGTAGTTGGTCTAAACTGATTGCTGATTGAAATTTTATAATTATTGCTAAAGCAATTATTTCCATGGATTGCCATTGCCTTATACGATTAAGTTCGTGGTCATTACTCATCATTGGCCAAAGCAGGAACCTGAGTAGCAAGGCTCCGTGAACTAGAGCAGGGGAACTCCCAGAGGTGTACTCTGTACATTCGTTACGAACCAATCATGAGATAGTTATCAATAGATTTTCTATTGTTTGTAATTTGTAACGCAGCAAACTGAAGCTGGCTTTAGATTACGGGGTAGGTATATGGAAATTTGGGGAAAACATTATAACAATGGTAGAATAGATAGTGTATAAGCAAGAATAGCAGCGGGTCATTCTTCCGCTTATTTTAATGGGAAGGGATATCGAGTGGACTAAGTGACAAAAGTATTATTTCCCTTACATCTCTGTGTGGATGATGGAGGGAAGTGACACATAGGTACATAGGTAGATTTTAAGAGACCAGTGTGCATATAACGATCCAAATAGAGTAATAATTACTACCCAAATAATTATGATGGTGCGGTATTCAAAACGTACGTGTGTAGATTCATCGATCATTAAACATAACTCGTTAAGCAATCCTTTATACTCGTGCGGTGGTAATGAATCCAACCAAAATGAACAATAATTAATTACATTTTCGTCCGCTAATGGGAACGGCAGACACTCAAATGAGCATTATTTCCGGATAGTGAAGCGATGCGGCCGCGTGGAGCATTTCAGAATTTATCTCCATTTGCAGTTCGGTTCGGAAACGCGAATTCCGGTAGTGAGCGGCAGTCGGAATCGGAACAAAAGGTCGTCACAGCGGAACCGGTAATGCTCGATTCGGAATTGTGGCCGGTTGTCAGGGAGTGCTGCAAATGCTCTTGTCAGCTGGCGACGTTGAATTGCTTGATTTTATGAACTACGTACTGCTTGGCCGCTCGGAACGCCGAATGTGTGGTTAAGATTTTATGTTAGTTGAAATAATTTGCTCCCGGTTGTTAAAGGCGGTTATTGCAGTTGCAGATAAGAGAATACTCACGTAATTTATTATAGCTCTCCGTCCTTCCTTTTTGGAAATTATTTACCACACAACCAACTGTGTGAAAATAGTACGGCTCTTTTTCCTTTTCAGAAAAAAACATAGCCAGGAAACAATCTCTTTGTATTATTAAATATACCTACATATTTTTTATTTGTGAACCTTATTTTCTTAACAATAAAACAAGCACGTCTTATTCGGCTCTTTGTTACCAGGATAACAGAAAAGACTGTGAGGTCACAGTTCCTCGCGTTCTTCAGTTTCACGTCGCTAAGTAATACCCAAGGCGTTGGGTTTCACCCGAGGGGCGGTTCTCGGATACCCCACACAGGTAAGATATATGTTATATGAAAACATTAAACATTTGTTTTTCCCTATTATACATAACCTTTTTGATTATACTTAGGGTAATTCAGGGGAATATGGCCGTATTTTTTTGGAGGTAGAATAAAATATAGGTATAACAAAAATAAATGAAAATATGCATTTTCTAATTAAACTTTTATTAATCAACTCTGATTATACAGACGTTGGTTACGATTGATTCATTAGAATAATAATAAAAACCATTTAAAAAAAACCTAGTGAGTGGCCATCTTATCCGATATATCCGTCTCAGATGGCCATAGCCTGACGTACAAGATGGCCATATTATTTCTTCGTCCTTTTCCACTTCCCTTTTCCTTTTCTTCTCGTTTTATTTGTCTTATCACTTTTCTTTGCTTTTTCCACACGTGTCGAAACTATTTTCAGCAGCTTGGACGCAAGTGTCTAATGATTCAGCTTTAGGCGCCAAATTCATATTTTTTTGTTTTTCGTAAATTTTTCGTCTCTAACACATTTTAGCTACATGAAGAAATTGCAACATCGTCAATACATTATTTACAAATTGATTGCTAAAACTTTTGCTTAATTAATCAGAGAATTGGTATAAATTGTCAATTTTGACCGAATTTTCTATTTTACACCAAAATCTTCTACGATAACGATTTTTAAACAAAAGCTTTAAATTACTATTGTGTATAAGTTATTATTTCTGTCGTAATTTCTACTTCCATGTCCCTATAATGTGTAATAGACATATTATAAACAGCAAAAAAAAAATGGCGCCCAAGACTGAACGTTTAGGTTTTTTTTCCAAACGTCGCTTTAGAGTTTTTCTCTTAATAAATAAAATAAAAAAATAAATAAAATAACGTTTATTAGCAACCAAATCTGTTACAATACAAAAGAGCTCTGTCTCCTGAACTAGGTAACAACCTGTATCCCAGGAATGAATGCTTATTGCAGCCTTGTAAACTGACATACCCTCGTTTTTTATAGCAACTAATGCATTTGATAACTGTTATTGTGTCCAGTTACCATGATTAGACTTTTGCGCGTATTTTGGTATCTGAAAAAAACAAATAATATTGGCTAGTAGGTATGAACATATATGGCCATAAAAGCCTGAAAAATATGGCCATATCGGCGGGACCCTGGGGATAAGATGGCCATATAAACAAAAATACCGACGCTGTATAATAAATATGACGATTTTGCGGTTATAATCTCAACAAAACATTAATACATAAGAAAAAGGTAAAATTATCAAGAAAGCAATCACGAATTCACATTCACAACGTTATGAGCACCGGGCATTGAACAATTTTTAAGTAGTAGTACATTTAACCGAAAAAATACTTACCTTTTTATTATTTTTCTGCGCGACCAACTGCAGTACGTGCGATCACTGACAAGAGTCTGCAACTTACTGCCAATAGACGGCACAATCTAGAAAAACCCAGATTTTTTTCGAGTGGCCATCTTAAACGACCGGCGATATCACCCTGAATTACCCTACCTATACGAATAAACATACAAACCGCCTGATGCTAAGCGTAAACACAGCATAAAGACGCGAGCAAAACCAGTAGTACCTACCTATCACTAGCGCGTTGTCATCTGGAGACCTGGAGTTGTTAACTCTCATAATTATGCCCAGATATTACACTAGCTACATTAACTTTGAAACCGGAACACAAAAATTTTGACAAACTCATTAATTGAGTTGTCAACTACCACTACAAAATGCTGTGCGATAAATTAAAGCCATTTTCAACTATCACTGTAGAATAAATTCGCAAGTTAAGTCTATTACTTCGAAAAGAAAACAAAAGGATATTAATTAACAGTTATTTTAGTATGAGAACTAATATCGAGTACTTGTTAACGTTATACAACTTTTTGACACGCCCAATAATTACCTCAAAGCTCGACACTTCAAAGGATATTTTACAAAAGCCACTTCTCTTTGTAAAATACAACGAAATTAAAGACATAGCGCATGTGCCAAAAATTATACCTTTAGTAATTAAGGGGTCCATTCACAATGTTTCACCTTCACAAAATGGCCGTCAATTTTTGCTCCAGTGTTTAGAAGGCTTTGTCTTACAGTTGAATTATTGCTAATTAAGAAGGTCGAATAAAGATCGCTATTTTATTAACTTATTTATACCAGGCTGATATTACCGGTCCGGTTTTATAAAGAAATCTGTGGAACAATCGCTAATGAGCATAAATAATTGGTGGATAAAACCTTGGTGACTTAATTAATTCCATACCATTCCAATATTTTAGGTTATTACTAGTTGTGCCCCGTGGATTCTGATTTGTTTAATCCGATCATTACTAAACTTCTCAGGTCTCAGAATCACTCTCTGGGCTCAATGGAAGATTGCCTGAAATTTACATCACAATCGGTTCAGCCGGTTCGGAGTACTTAGGGAACATAGGAACATCCATACATGATTTTTTAATTGTATAATATTAATAGTAGCTGGTTTGATACTACAAGAAAGTCATGGAAAGAGTTGCGTTTTGCTTCACGAAAGTACCTTTGGACCAATTTTTCTTGTACCTTAATTTGATCTCCATACGCAGTATATTTTATGTGGGTAAGTACGTACTACCTACTAAAGTAAGATTAGTACAGCGCCAATAAGAAAAAAAAGAAACGCACGGAATCGAAATAATTGATAAACCTTGCTTAGCACTAGAGTTATATAATTATGATTAATTCCATTTTGCTAATGAGGTTCTTCAATAAAGGCTGAGAGATGTCGCAATCCTGGTTTTGTGACATAAACGTGGAATCAGCTATAGGATAGCTGTCTTGTCAAGATATTTTCGGAAGTTGCGCAAGTGTGGCGGGCGTTGGAGACCCTCGTCAGAAGTTGCCTCATAATTATAGCTTTATACAATCCATATAATAGGGAACGCACACGTTTCGTATATGCCAGTTATTCCTACTTGATATACGTCAATTGTACACATTATTACTTATATATTAGTAATTATATTAATTTTGGCAAGGAAAACTGTTTTTGAATTCTGATATATCTTATTTTATTGTTAATTTTACTAACATGAACTACAGTTGGGCGAAATATCTTTACGTGTCTGAAGTACCTAAGCCTTTATTCACTTAAGAATTTTAACATATCGAACGACTATAATTGCAAATGCAAAATGTTTACTACCCCAATTTTATTGTTAAATCAACTTGCCGATAATTTCAGACGCTGTATAGGCTGAACTGTATGGAGGAATTATTATGTTCATCTTTTGTCAACAGACTGCGACTGGTTATACCAAGACGTGTCGTGTCGAGGTCCAGCGGCGTGCGTGCTGGCCAGCCCCGGGTACCCTGGCCTGTACCCACCACACCGCCGCTGCCGATACCTCTTCGCGACCAACTCCGTGCACACCAGGGTCAAGATTATATTTACTTCTATATTACTGCCTAGAAAGTGAGTCAATTTTGTTATTAAATTATTGTTTGAAACAGACTTAAGAATTCCTTGATGGCAGATTTCGTTTTGATGGTTTATATCAAATCTACGAACTACTCATGAAATATAGAATTTGGTCTACATAAAATAGTCTATGTATAAGACGTACTATAATATTATCGGAGCCTTTATCTTTGCTACGCCTGAAAAAGGTACAAAGCCTTGAACGCACTGCCACATATCGACCTATACCTACAAATCCAGTTTACGCTGGCCTTTTATTGTATGGAAATCCTATACAATGCGAGATCAGCTTAAATAGGATTTGTATATGTGTGTACATACTACTACCTACAATGCAATACCCTTTGTACACATAGTTTGCAAATTATTGTTTAACTTAAAAAAATGTATGCAAAACAATTCAAATGAGTACCGAAAATATATTTGTTGCGACACTTTCTGAACTAATATTGAGTTCACAAAGAACTGAATTTTCTAATTAAAGAAAATTTCTAGTGAAAGTAAAATTCGATCTCAGGCAGTGTTCGAACCTGCGTCTCTCTGGTTAAGTACACCAGACGCTTTGCCAACTAAGCTACCGAGACAACTGCCTGTGATGTCGAATTTCTCTTCCACATTCTACGTCTTGAGGCGACGTCTAATATTGACTTCATACAAATGAACGCGCTGCTTTTTAATGTCAATCAATACAAAAATTAAAACAAGCACAAAATACCGACCATGTCTCTGACACAAATATAGTGTAAGAAGTTTCGTTACCCAAACCAAGAAAATATTGTTCATTTCTTCGTATAATGAGAGTCGCCACGTTGTCACGGTCAACGTACTTAGTTTAAGTGGCGGTTACTTAAGTAACCAAACCGCAAATAGAGCTGTAGGTCAACTCACTTAAGTTCATAGCACTTTACGTAAAGTTCCTCACCTTTCAACCGCAATACCAATCATGCGACGTTTCCGTTCCACACAACGAATGAACTTTACCAGTGGTACTTATTTAAATTTATGAGGTAGGTATAACAAATGTATGGTTCACAAAGAAGGCGCCATATTGAGGTTCCCTTGAAAAGGGTTTAGGAAGGACACCGCCCTGCCTAAATTGAAAAGAGCTGTTGATATGTCAGGGATACGCATATGGGCCGGATATACCATAAATTTGGATTATTTATATATTATTCACAACGCATGGATTATGAATCGTGAATAATATTCCTCCTTGTATTATTTTTACACTGGATAAGTGTAGGTAATTAACAGATACAAAGTTTAGGTATAAAAAGTGTCTATGGGAATATGGATATACATAAAATTGCTTTCATTATTTTATAGAAATGTATCTTCGAAGTGCTGTAATTTTTGTGTCGTGTTTAGAGTTGTCCAATATTGCTCATATTTATCGATACTTTATTTTTCGTTTACCTATAAAAAATATTTCATTCTATTGCGCACTGCAAAAGATCCTGATTGATCCTGATTGCTGTTGCTACTGAAAGATGCTGATGTTTTCATGGTAACAAAATGAAGCGATTTGAGGATTCTGTGCAACAGAAATAAGGTTAAAAATAGAAAGATCACAAGCAAAAATTTTAAGTGGGCAATTAACTTTAAAGGGCATGTCAGTCAGAAGTCTTATTTGCTTAATGTTATTCAGTAAGTGATAAACGGAAACGAGATTACTTTACTTCTATATGTTTACAATGTTTTGAAGAGATACAGAAATAAAACAAATCTCACAAGAAACAAAAATAAACTAATCCAATTAAATAAGTAGGTCTTGTTATTATTTCTTCATCTCATTTTATTATTTCGGTCTGAACAGAAACTTAAATAGTTTAGACCTAGCCCTTAGTCCTAGTTTTTAGAGTAGCTTTATTTTTCTAAATTTCTTTAGAGTTTTTATTTTTACATCTCAGTGTGATAGTTAGCGAATCTCATTCATCACCTCGCTTGCCTAGTATAAACGAGAATTTGGTGCTTGGAAGAGGAGTTAGGTACGTTAAACTCGTGCTTAACTGGTGTTTGAAAATGGAATCCATCCATACTTTCTCATTGTAACCTTCGATTTCATTTTGTTGCAAATGGGAGATATGCTGCGATGCGACTTTACTGCGATTTTTAACCTTAAAATTGTCAAGTTAAAACCAAAAAAAGTCAAAGTACGTAACTATTATTGAAAATTTTATTTTTTTGGAATACTTAATTCTACATGAAGATGATGTTATCTATAAATATACCTTATAAATTGAAATTTGGTGCGGTAGAAAAGGATGATGACGGGTACAAATCCAATCTCCGAGCTGCTGCTAAGAATATCATAGAAAACGCCAGTTGCACACTTTGCTCCACCTGGGAATCAAAACCAGAATGTGCTTATGACTAGGCTAATGAGGCAGACCTTTGATACAATCAAATGATATTGAAATCTATTGTTTCTCCGTGACACAGTCAACAGTGTGATGCGGACACAATGGACTGTTTGGACAACATAGCAGATAGCAGTGTTACAGCGAGTGAAACTCAATGTATACGGGCTTAATGATGCGATCGCAGGGTGTTAATTACTCACACAAAAGGTGAAACCTATTATGTTCACAGCTATAATGGTTTAACGTTATAATTATATGCGATTTGCTATTTCATTTGGTCAAAGCTTTTTTTTTGCATAATTATGCTATTTTAACATCATAGCCATTTATCTTTTTGCATATTTTAGGCATTTTCCATGCAAAGATTACTAAGTAATTTTAGTGAAGGAAAAATACGACCGCGGGCAGGATTCGAACCTGCGTCTTCTGGTTAAGTACACCAGACACTATGACCGCTATCATAGCCATTTGTTAACTGTATTGGGGTTAGCCTCCAGTCTAAATAGATGCGGCTAAATGTGAATATCTGTATTTAACCTATTCGAAGCGACTGCCATTAGACCTCCTTGGCTTGCGGTCATTTTTATTAACCCCCGACGCAAAAACGACGAGGTGTTATAAGTTTGACGTGTCTGTGTGTGGGTGTGTGTGTGTGTGTGTCTGTCTGTGGCATCGTAACTCCCAAATGCATGGATCGATCTGGATTTAGTTTTTTTTGTTTGAAAGGTGAATTAGTCAGGAGTGTTCTTAGCTATGTTTGATGAAATACGGTCGAGATAAAAAATAATTGTCGGGGGTTTTTTAAATTTATTCCAATTAAAGTAAAGAAAAAAAAACATACGGACGAATTGAGAACCTCCTCCTTTTTGAAGTCGGTTGATAAACAGGTTTTCAGACATTTCAAGCAATTGAGTATAACGAAATATTGTCATAAGTTTTCGAATGCAACATATATGTGAACCATAAATATAAAAAGAACGAAAGAAATTATCTTTAGATATAACACAACATAAGGGCTTATACTTGCCCTTAGAGATCTCGCAGGCCCTCCTTATTATGTAAGGGAAATAGCCACTGTGTGATTTTAGCGGGTAGAAGACCGACATTACTGTTGGATATCCATGAAAATTTCCACACGGGGAAAAAAAGGTACAACGTGCAGTAAAACCACACACAGAGCTCAAACAATCTGAGCATACCATTGAAATACGCATGCCAAAAAGGCATCAAGATCGTATTTGCTGGGCAAAGTCAGAATGGGCAAAAATAATTGTAATTATCCTATGCCAAACCTAATTATTCCAAAAGAACTTTTGTTTTTCATTAGCATATTATCAAAGTTCCTACCTATAAACTAAGCCCTATCTCTCTGAATAATTACTTACAAGTAATTATTCAGAGACAGTCTGTTGTTCCCAACTAAAAAAAAAATATGTCCCTTTCTAACAGAGAACATTAAAACAGGATATAAAATATTTAGTCACGTCAAATTAGTCCACTTGTAAAATGTTTGTAACAGGACATATAAATTACAATAGTGCAATAAAAACAAAAGTGCATAACTCGACTTGTCCCTTTTTACTTAAGGCAATGAATTTTGAACAGCAGTTTAGTTTCCATAGATTGCAATCATTTACGTGAAAATAATTGGTGAAGTAAATTTCAAATGTTGAGTCCCCTTTTCAAGGATTTATGAAAGAAGTAAAGTTGAATGACATTTAGCTTTCAGAATTATCCCCAATATTATAATTATACTGTTTTACCACTGAGCTACACACACTCAAAATATGTGACCTTAAAGACTCCAAGACAAACAGATTTTAAATGAAATGTTATCATCAAAGACAAATAAAGCTTAATATAAGCTAAAGATCAAGGCTGACCTGGATTGATTAACTGTTGGTACCCAGTTGCTATTGTAACGCATCCATATTGAAGATCTCATAATTAGGCCAGCGCTTAAAGGCTACTTAGACGATGAACTTTTAAAAAATTAAAGACATGTTATTTGACCCAGCTCAACAGACACAATGATATAAGTAACATAGGCAGTTAGCTACGTCAAAAATAATATTTATAATAAATATTTTTAAATGTTGGCCCGATGTAATGTATAATTACACGTTATATTATTTAAAATTTACTGAAATATACTTAATTAATAAGTTAATACTAAATAAATAAAAATATGAAATACTTACGACAGATCAATGATAAATGTTTCGGTAATAATTTTATAAAAATATATATTGATGATGTACTTTTCAACAAATACATGATACGAAAGAAGCTCAACCCACCTTTTTCTAAAAATAACCCGCGCGTATGTTAAGGTGACCTCTCAATCTCTCATAAAAGATGACTATAAACCATTTATACAGAAATTCATGAAAATGTTGAAAGCTTTATATGCATTAACCTCATCTTACCTTTTTAAAAACGAACGATGAAATATGTGAGTTGTTGGAGTGTTTTTATCCGACCTTCTAAGACGATATGCCATGCTTCGTTCGGTGAGCGAGAGGGCCGGAGGCCCTATTCCTCCCCCAATCCCCTTCCTTCTCCTTTTCTCCTTCCCCTCCCTTTCCATAAATTTCCCCTGCCCATGTCCATGGGCGGCGATGACTACTTACCATCAGGTAGCTCGCCTGCTCGTTTGCCGAGTTATCCCATAAAAAAAAAAAATGAACATAATGTAATATTATTACACATAAAATGTCCATTTGTAACGAGCGTGATTCCCTTTCAACTTTCCGTATTTATGTTCTCTGTTTTATTGATTCTTTATACCGTAACCATTTGTATACCTATAAGACTGATGAAGCGGTTATACGTGATACAAAGGGTAGCCACGATTCCAGTGTTCTTTCGGAAGTATTTTTATCAGCCCGTATGAAATCCATTCGTTTTGAAAGCGACGAACAATCGTTTCGGTAAATAAAAGGATTGCCAACCGTATCTCTCTTCCACTGCTGTGGCTTTGGCGACAATTTCCACTAAATGTGATTGTATGTGGACATTGTACGGTAGCTATTGAGTTATAATAGATGAATTTATAACTGACCTTTAAAAAATTAATTCATTGTAAGTAATCTATTTCATTTTGAAGCTACGTACACGATCTACGCTTTTATAACTAAAGATTTCAATGAGTTAAAAAAGGTTTTCAATAATAATAATAAATAATTTCAATAATTCAATATTATCATTTATTTATTTATTTATTATTATTTAATTTATACCCTCATCTAAATTTTATTCCAAAACTTGAAGTCGAGTCTTATTTCACAAAGATATTAATTTTATATTTAAAGAAAATTTCCTAGTGATAGAAAAAATCTGCCTCAGGCAGGGTTTGAACCTGCGTCCCTCTGGTTAAGTACACCAGACGCTTTACCAACGAATCTACCGAGACCATTGCCTGTGATGTCGAATTTCACTTCCACATTTTGCGTCTTTGGGTGACGCCAGCAACATCTATTGAAGACATTACTATGTCTTTCAACCAACTGACTTCTTTTACAGGTAGTTCAATGTCGAACGACGTTGCCTTACCGTATCATTTAATCATTTTCTCTCTGACTACATAATTCAAACCCCATAGGATATTGATTGTCCTGAGTTAAATATCAATAAATAAATAAATAAAATAATTATTAAGACTTTTAATATTATTTTATGTCTCTTCCTCTATTCTTAACTTTTATGTCTACAAAGCATCATATAAATATTGTCATTTTATGTGATGTTTGATGTTTTTTTTTGTAGTTTAAGTTTATTTTCAGATAAATAAAAGAAACACTAAATATACATAATAGTATAAAGCATTTCGGTTCTGGATAAAAAGCTCTTAAGGGTGATACCACACATTATGTAAATATTATAGCTTTATTTCAGGGACTGCTACTTGTAGTAAAACGGCATTAAATTAGGAGTTTCAGACAAAACATAAACTTGATTAGCATGCGTAGCGTACTCGGCTTAGGGGTAATTGCTATATCCTGGTTCCGTGTAATGCGATGTGAACCGTCTTTAATCTCGCCCACTTGTCTCTTCGTAATAACACTTCGTACCCGTAATACTTACATAGTCATTACTTACTTTCACACACAATTGTTAACAAAGCTCTCTCTTAATAAAATACAAGCTTCCATTTACCGAAACGTATTGATACTAAAATAGATCCATAATCTGATAGTCGATGGAAAATTCTAAATATTTGAACATCGTCAATATTGCCCAGTAGATATATTTATCAGAAATTCTAGTCGCAAGATTTTTTTGAACCATTTCAATTTATATCGAATCATTATCCGTGATGTCGGGTCCATTGGTGGAGCTCAAACCATTGATGTAATTTTTAGCGGCGGAATCAGATTATTACGGGAGTGATGTATTTTGAGAGTTCTCCGAAATTGTTGAATGGATCTGTGCCCATTACGAGAATAAACATTTAAAGCTGTTGCCTTACTTTTAATCTGAACGATTTGTAACAGACGATACCTCGATGGAAAAATAAATTGAAATGTAGGTACCTCAATTTGAAATAATACATACACCTAGATATCAAGGAACTTTGGAAAGCAGGATTTATTATTATGTACTATCCTTTCGAAAGAGGGCTATTATGTCAAATGTTTACATGAACTTATCAAGTTTGTAATAAGCCAATTTTTTTGATACTTCGAAAAGCTGCGCAATAAAATTTGTTTATTTTGACTATACCCTATTCTATAACTATAACCCCTTCCGGATTCGTATACACTTTACGAAGATATTTTATATAACCTTGTAGTTTTTATTTTACACTAATACTTTTAACACTAGTTCTGCGATAAATTCCACAAAAGTGTCAGGGGAGGGAAATAAAACTGCTATCTTTGTGCAATACGTTTTCCAACATATCTACTAATAGGTAGTATGTTTACACACGAACCGAGGCACTTTAGCTAGCCAGATTTAGCACAAACACACTCCGTAAAGTTTGTAACGTTGAGCTTTATGATCTCTTTGGAAACGAATTTGTTATGATACGAGGAATTGAAAAGTGTTCGGCTATTTACACTTCTAAATGGAATTTGGATTGAGTTTTTTACATAATAATTATAATTTTAGCTTATTATCAAAAGATAACAAGCTAATTAGTATGAAAGCAGGATAATAGGTAATTGCGGATTATACTATGATGTCATAGAATAAACCAAAATCGCTATCCGCGTCTTTTCCTTTATACAATCATTTCCTCTAAACTACGCAATGGATTTTGAAAAGGCTTCGCTATCGTTTATAGAATTTCTTAGTTTGTAGCCGTTCAAATATGGGGCCAATAAAAAAATAATCAGTACATATATGTTGTGAGAACTCAAAATTAAACTAATGTACTAACGGCTATTCTGACATAGTGAAAGGTTTTAATCTGGCATTGCAGTGCCTGGTATACCTATTTGAAGCCTAAAATTACAACATTATTAAACAACATTTTCCGAAACTTCACGAAAAATATAAAGTCACACCTACAGCAAGTGTAAAACATCAGTAAAGCATCAGTGTGAAGATCTTATCATGCGCGACAGAGCATTTGTAGACCATATTCCTTTAATACGGACCTCACGTTAGTCTGCTTCTTTTTTAGTAACATTGGTATAGGAACAATTTTAGTTAGATTGATGTTTTTTCAGCCACGGGATCTATTGCGGGACCAAGGTTTTTTAATCCGATTGCTTTTATTTGGTATCGTTTGTCTATTTCATTTATCAAATTACTTCGTTTCTGTAAGTAAATAACAAAAAAATCTTATATCCTACATCATAAAATATTGCATTCAAGCTTTGTACACTTTCAGTTCTCGAAAAAATATAATTATTTTAGCATTTTATTAGTAGATTGCGGATCTAATAATATAACTAAGCGATTTCGAAATCTCAGCGGACGCTTGAGAACTTCTTTAAGTATTTTCTTTCAAAAGATTTGTTGTAGAACACTAGGGTAACATAAGTGCTTCTCCAGATGCACAATCGTTCACCAGTAGGTACTCTTTGTTTACACAAGAAGCGTAGTGTACATTATGTTTCCAGAAATATCTATACTAGAGAATGGACATATTTTATGTTTGCTTAGCCCGTATCTGGCGCCTTGCAAGCTATGTTGCTGAGATGCAATCATAGACACGTTTATCTTCAGACTAACGTACCTACCTATCTTTCAAGTGTTACGATAGACATTGTATGGTGGTGATGGTTTTTAAGTATTTATGTATTATGTTTCTCTCCAATATGTTTACGGATATATCTTATTATAGAAATTATTATTGAGTTTTGTTTAAGTGGGTTGTATGCGTATGTCAAATCCTTATCTACGAAAACCGCACCCTCTTCCCGAAATCTGGTAGAAATAAGTCGGAAATCCGTTATGCACAATCTTCGGAACAGAGCCGACATAATCCATCGTAGCCATACAGTAAAACAATATCATTTCCGCAGTCACTGTACGACGGATTATCTGACGTTACGGGCGGGTAGTTCGCCCTCTGCTTCGCTGCTCCACACCCTATGCTCGGAGCGCACGGCTACGCTCGAACATCCTGGACCAAATCTCCTACTGGAATTCAAGTAAGATTGCTTTGTGGAAGAGTATTTGAATATCGAATTTAAATGCGTTTTATTTTGTTGAAGAATGTGTGTTATGGGTTTTATTCTTAACTACAGAAAGAAAGAAAGATTTATTTAGCCACACAGGACAGCACATACAGATACATTTTAATTATTATAATAGCAAATATCAAGAGGATAACGGTTTTCATCTGAGACCTGTGAAAATACTCCTAGCTAAAGCCAAGGTTCTAACTTAAAAAAGGTTTTGGTAAATATTTAAAATTAGATTTTAGCTAAAAGCTATAAAATCCACGGCACACGCAACCTTGATATGATTTTTTTTACCTAACGAAAAATAAACCACTGAAACGTAGATATGAGTGGCTGAAAATTTATACAATTTTCAAACAAAAATACTCGTATATTGTTTGATTTTAATATTCTATGAAGGTTAGTACAGAAGGCAATCGAGAAAAATGAATGATCGATGTTTAGAGTTTTTTTTTATAAATGAATAAAATAATCTTTTATTTTGAATTACTAGTAGGTACAACTACTATTAGGTATGTCAAAGATGACATCATTCCTAAAAGAGAATAAATTAGCAAATACTATGCGCTAATGTGGTCAATTTGTTTTGGGCAAGTAAAGCTATCTGTAATGCTCATCTAGTTTCTTTGTTCATACGTACGAACGGCTACACGTCATGCTATACAAATCCAGTTTACACTGGCCTCTTATTTTAAGGAACGCCTATGCAATGCGAGATCAACTTAACTATAATTGTGTAGATTGACCTGTAGCTGTGTACTTACCTACGTAACAATTCTCTAACATGACAATACCTGTGTTCAGTTCCGGGCCGTTAGTTCCGCCATACGACTACAATGGATTTATAGCCAAGCTCGAGTTTATTGAGAGGATCGACAGCAGCGGGGCACCGCCCACTGTGGTGCCTGCCTCGCCGCCTTTGGCTGCGCTTACACATCACATGCAACATTGTAAGTGATTCTGGATTATTAAGATATTATCATTATAATCAACACATTTATTGTCCCACCGGCCACAGGTTTCATAACAAAAATAATATATATATATATTAAAAAATGTATGTTAAAACCATCTCAATTTTTTAAAACGTAATTACTCACTTAATAGTTATATTTATGTAACTATATAATTTTATAAAGATAGTTTAGGTGTAGTACTGAAGGATTGTAAGTGTAATTTTTGACAATTTCATATTAAAAGATATTCTGCGTTGTATAAAAAATTACATCCCCTTGTGACATCAAATACTTTTTCTTAGTATTACGAAAAGATATCAACAAAACCAAGCTGTCTAGCTTGTCTGCATGCGATGTATGTCATATTGAAATAAAGAAACGCATCTTCAAGTATGTTATTACGTTTTTTCCTAGTGGATAGAATACCAGTAGATAGTAACGGGATGACAAATGAAGTGTCCGGGGGAAGCGGAGCACGAGTAGGGTGTGGCGCCAGTGTCCGGGGCTATGGGCCGGGCGGCGCGCGCTCGGGACACTTCGACTCCCGGGCGAGCACGTGGCGCTCCCAATGTGTCATACACCTACTCGGAGCCCCCACCGACGTAGTCCAAGTATCACTATTTAATTATAATTTAAGGTAAGTACTCCACAAATTAAGTTGCTCCCCTTAATGTCCCCTGTAATGGTTAGGGTGACTCCTAATGCTACTGTTGTCATGCCTCTATCAGTTTAATAGAGCGGAAGGAATTTGAATGAGTTTAGATTACAATGCATATATTTTGTAAATGTATTGCGACCCTTCTTGACAGTAAGGTCCTCATTAACGACTCAAAACACTTTGGAATCTGTCTTTATAGCACACACATGCCATCTTGATTAATTATTCCCACGTCTCTTCCGTGATTATTCCCAATTAACGTACAGAGTGTTGGGTCCCTAATGTAACATTTCCAAAATGCCTCTTCATCATCATAGCTGTTTGCAGTGTTAGGTTCGGTTTTCACTCTAACAAGATGCTTGTGAATTTTAGTATTATACCCAAAGCGATTGCTATCAGATCTCCTCAACCAAATTCCTGGGCAATACCGATTTTCAAATCGGGATACATGCTCAAAATTTGTATTTTACCTTATTCCGTAGCCAAAGTCACAGCTATGCTATTTACGTGTTTGTAAAAGAAAACACGTTTTATGATAATATTTATTCTCCGAGGAACATATTAATATGTATTACAAGCACAACTAAATGTAGCTTCAGTCCCAACATTGTCGTAAACGTCTGTTATGATCGCCTATACCCTAGGGTGCAATTGATTGATTGACCTGCCTTCAGAAATCATAAATTTATTATCTATACATATAAAATCCTTTGTCCTGAATGACTGACTGACTGACTGACGGAACAACGCACAGCCTAAACCGCTGATCGTAGAGACCTGAAACTTGGAGGGTGTGTTCTTTGTATGACGTAGGCATCCGATAAGAAAGGATTTGCCGAAACTCTACCCCTAAGGGGGTGAAAAGGGGGGGCAAAGTTTGTATGGGACAACGTGATTCCTTGGTCCAATGTGCTTCAAATTTTGCATAAACGTTCTTTAATAGAATTGATGAAAGACTTGTTTCGTATTTTATTGAAATTCATGCTCTAACGGACTTAAAAAAGGGGGAAAACTATTTTCGGGATGATTTGCTTCGATTTTGATATCAATACTCCTTAGTGCTTTTGATTTAATTTACTTTTTATTTTGACACATGTCATGTCATGTTTGAAAACTCAATGTGATTTTATTCAAGAAACGTTAGTGGTTAACGATATAAAATGCTTTCTATGCACACAAAAGTAGAATTGAGATTGACAGGCACACCATAGTACCCTTCTTAAAAATGTTAGAGGCAGTAATAGAGTGATGGGTGGAGTTACTGTGCTGCTAGCACGGGAATTCCGTCAGATTCTATTGTACCTAGAGGAACCCGAGCAGACGAAGTCAGGGCTTCCTTGACATCGTCATACCTATGACCCAACATAATGATTATCTTTAAAAAAGAAATACGAGAGAGATGCGTCTGCTGGAGAGTTTTCTGAGCTATTACTTAATTAAAATAGTAAATGGAGATTGTAAATATGTTTATCATCTTTTCTGAATACAGTAGTGACAGGTGACTATGACAGATCTTAGAGTATATCCTGATTTTTCTAATATACAAACGAAGTCTATTGATTGGCACTTAAGCTATGTAACGGGACTAGACTGAGAGTATCAGCATTGCACAAAAATATTTAAAAGGTCACTGTGATTACTGGATGTGCTCGGGGGGATTCAGTTTTCATACCTCGAATGTGTGAATTGATGCCTATGTTTTTAAGAAGATGCTTTGTAATGCTATAAATAAAATTTCAGTCATTAAGGGTAGCAGGCATAGATTTAAGGGAAGAACGGCTTCTCACACGGGAAATTCTACCTTGCCTGTTACTGTATTAAAAGCTGTCTGGTCATTTTGATACCAGACAGAAAAATCAATGTGGTATACAAAGAAGTGCAATTTTAATTCTTGAGAGCAAAGTGGTCTTCCGGTATTTGTATCTCCTCATTGAAATAGACCTTACGAGGCGTCCAGAATAACCATCGCTCTAGCTAAAAGGACATGAAAAAATTAATAAAAAAATTACATGTTATTTTTATATTTCAATAAAATAATATAGTGGAGCAAATTATTTGGTCTTAATTTTAGATAATTTACAATATCCCGCTGGAAATAGAAAAAAAATAACAGTCAAAATCGTGTTGTCCACGCGAGCGAAGCTGCGGGCGGAAAGCTATTATTGTATAATAAGTAGTATTTATTCTACATATTATAACAAACTTTCCAACAAACTTTCCTTTACGCTTTAATTTATAGAAATACGAATATGAATTTATACAGAATACGTCTCTTTTTTAAATCAAGTAGTTTGAAAGGAGGAAAAAACAACAGATTTTGCACATACAACGCATACAACACAAAGACAAAATATGCAAAACAAAACAGATGCACTAGACCAAAAAATATTTCGAAACAAAATGTCTTGAATTTTGAATTAGTCGGATAAGTGTCTTACAAAATGGGTTGCTATGATACATTTACAGTTTCATAAGAATAATTTACTTATAAGCTTGCATTATGTTCAGATTGGATCATTCCTTTTTTTGTGTATCCAAGAGCATCGATGTCACAATCACTTCGCTACATAGTATAAAACAAAGTCGCTCCCTGTCTGTCTGTCCCTATTTATGCTTTGATCTTTAAAACTACGCAACGGATTTTGATGCGGTTTTCTTTAATAGATAGAGTGATTCAAGAGGAAGGTTTACATGTATAATACATAAATATTATAGGATAGAAAAGTCAAGAAACCACGCAGGCGAAGCCGTGGGCCGAAAACTAGTCGTAGAATATAATTACGGCTGTTCTATAAATATTTTCTTAGAGGATTTTCCTTGTTTACATTCTTTACGTAAGCGCATCCAATTATGTTTCTAATTTATTTGATAAAATTGAATCCACTGGTTTCGGTTGTGTTATAAAACAATTGACCCACTTTAATAAAAAATAAAAAATGGATTTATTCTTATATATCTCAGCTACAATAAGTAGGTACCTTTTAATGATGGCCATGATTTTCAAATGTCCCTGTTTATTTCAATTAATGTGGTAATAATCAAAGAAAATTTTAATCTAAATCAGGTTACAAAGCTGTCGATCTCATATTGAGATCTTAGAAGGTCTTCACGAATTTGGTGGGAGAGGAGAAAGAGACAGATCGGAACGCGGGGATCGAGCTCTTCTCAGGGTGTGTGGACCAGCTGTGAGAGAGGCCAGGGATCCCGCAGGCCGGTTTTTAATACGTCAAGCTGTGACATCCAAAGGTGCTAACTTGACAATCTTGGTCCGAAGAGCAACTTCACAAAGTCCTGACGAAGAGGAGTTTGTTGATGGAGCTTTCGCCTTCCACGATGGTGAGTAAACAAGGCAATTGATATTACTATGAACGTCAGAAGGAAAATGTCAAAGAATATTTTTGCTTCTACAACGAGACATAAACAATGATATTAGATGACTTATTGAAAGTGAAACGAAAAGGGCGAGACGTAATAATATTCACAGGCTAAATCCTACTGGTGCTTACTAAGGGTAATGTGAATGTTTATGTGAAGTGTTTTTCACAAGCAAATCGAGTCGAGCAATGACTGGGAAGAAGAATAACAAAAAAGTTAAACCGCCTTCAAAAAATAATAAAATAATTTTGTCTAAAACAGTTTGGGAAGTCGGTGACTTCTATTTGAGTGGGTCTTTTATTTTCGCCACCGACTTCCCAAACTGTTTTAGACAAAATTATTTTATTATTTTTTGAAGGCGGTTTAACTTTTTTGTTAAAAGTAATTTTATTTTGTAATTTTTAGTGGAAAGTTTTGTTTAGAAGTACTTGTTAGCCAACTAAACGCACTGCTCCAATAAGACAGCGATGTTTCGGAGTGAACGATAATATCATCGATGTAAACAAATTTTAGATTTTTGTTGATATTTTCAAAATTGCTCAACCGATTTCGATAAAATTTGAACGGGACCACCTCTGAAGTATGACCTACCAAACAAAAGAACAATCATTAAAATCGGTCCACAACTGGCGGAGATATCGCGTAACAAACATACAAAAAAAAAAAAAAAAAAAAAAACATACAGACGAATTGAGAACCTCCTCCTTTTTGAAGTCGGTTGAAAATACATGACGTTTTATGGTCGAGCGAGAAAATATAAATACACAATTATCTAGACTAGGAAAATCTACCTGTACGTCTTGCAAATATTGGTTCCGTGCGGAGATCTAACCCACAACCCATGCCTCAAAACCGATTGCTCAGCTAATACGCTAATTTAATGTGATGTCATTTTAAAAATCAGTGAACGAATACGCCATAAAATGTAATCGATATTGTTGTAAAATAAACTGGGATTTATTTTAATATCTGCTTCAAAAAAATTATTTCTGAATAAAATTGTTGTTCATGAAAAATTTGAAAAATTTACGTTATATTCGGTTTTACTACAAAACGGTTTGACAGGATGGTTGGCGCATCGGCTTGTGCATCACGGGTCATGGGTTTGATGTCTCTACTACAAAATATTTTTATGTCCAACCAGCAACTGTACCGACCTTGAGAATTTATGTTTGTTAATATTTCCTGTCTTTGATTTTCTCCTATACCCGGCATGTACCCTGATATAAGAAAAAATCCTACAGTGCGACAAATTTTAGAAAAGACTTCATGGATTTTTGGGTGCTGTACAGTCAAGAGTTAGGTATACAAGCAGCTAACTATATGTATATGTGTTTTGACGAAGTTTATATAATACCAATACGACGCAATACCTGTTTACCTAACTCTATTTTTGACTATACTACAGCAACAATAGGAGAAAGAGAGTAGTTACCATTACTTAATTACCTTTTTTTGTTCAGAGCACCATGAAGGAACAGTGTCCCCGGACGCTACGTGTGCTTCTACACACTACGGGCTCTCGTCTCCCGCCCACGGAGGCGTATCTGCCCCTTCTCATCACCATATCTTCTGGAATATCGAAGATCGATTACTCTGCACGCACGGGTTCATACCAGCTGCTAATCAGAGCGTCACCATCGAGGTCAGTGACTTCATTCTTCGTAGCTAAATATGATTGTTCTTGAACACACTATCACGCCTCTATTCCTCGAAGGGTTGCGGAAGAGGTGTGCATAATGTAAGGACACCCAGATTTCGCTAGTATGTTTTTGGTCTTATTTAAAAGAGTGGGAGCTTATAGATTTGACCAATCGGATAGTTACAAACAACAATAATATTGTGCAAATTTTATAAAGTAGAGGGAGAGGCTGCCCTGCAGTAGTTACGGTTTGTTTTATTGCTACGGATTAATTGTGGCGAGCAAATTTTGCTAGAAAAATGATATTTTTTTGTTGTTTTGTAGTTATTTTGGAATGACAATACATAAATTTCAAACATTTCTCATTTGAATTGGTTATAATCTTACTTTGTGGGAAGACGTAGATTTTTTTTAAATTTTATTTTCGAATGAACGATAAATGTGTCTTTCGAGGATGATAAGTATTATAAATTTTCAGCCACCATGAAACACGTAATCCCTAGCTTCGTACCAGAACCGAAAGCTCCAATGGTACTTGCATTGGAGCTGTCTCGCTTCTGTTACGACGGAAGGGATTGCGTGGCAGCTGTACGATGATGAGACTAATTTTAAACAGAGGATATTTGAAGACAAAATAGAAATTGAGCAGCTTTCACTGCCTCATTAGGACCTCAAACATAATTGGCGAACTGTGAGTGTACAGTGTGTGAACAGTGAGTAAACCTCTGCGTAACCGTTTTGGAAATTCAGGCGTGATGGTATATTATGTTAGCAGTTTCAGTTTGGTGTAAGACAGTTGTACCGCCCATCGTACCGTTCCATGATTCATAAAATCCTACTTTGCATTAGATTTTGTTGTATAATAAAGGATATTCTATCTATATATCTTTAATTCTGTTAGATCCAGCGTCTGGAGCGCATGTGGAGTGCAGAGGTGACAGGCTCGGTGCAGGTGGGCGCGTCCGGCTGTCGGACGGCGTGTGGCGACGCCGGCTGCGAGTGTCGCTCCAACACGGCATTGTCCTACCATGACCACGTGGCCCTCGTGGCCGGGGATGGCACCCACTTGTCCTGCTTGTGTGGCGACTTTCAAGTAACGTACAATCATGGATTTTTCTATAAGCCTCGGTCCGCTTCATAATTGGATCCAAAAGTTCTAGGACTTAATCCGGTTTATAAAATGTCTGTGCGCCAAATTTAATCTAGGTGAAGTCATTGTTTTCATTCGGGGTAATATTGATGGTTGTTCCTTGGTAGTTAGAAGGTAATTCTTATTCGAAAGGATAGCTTGTGTCATAATTTCAAAATTAAACTATAAATAATTATGTTTGTTCTTTTGTTCTCTTTCTTGAATTGATTGAATGAGGGATTCACTACAATACCTACCATTAATAATATTTTAATCCGTATGCGCACTCATCTTCGCACTCGCGCACTCTAATAGTATGATAAATAACTGTTCCTATCTGCTGTAACAAATTTTAAGAGTCAGTTCAGGAACTCTTAAATTTCAAGCCTACCCACTTGGAATACATGATAAGGTATTTTAAAACAGGAACCAATAACTTTATGACAGCAGTCCCTGATTTGCAATTTAAAAAATAACAGTGTTCGACGTGACATTCATTGGAATTGACGTTCATTACAGCTATCAGAGCGAATGAAATATTCGGAGACCATCGACAAGAAAATTGACGTTAATTGGTTGAAATATTAAGGGAAACGTTAAGGGTATTCGACGGTTAAAATCACAGGACCGATACATAACAATTACAATTAAATACAATAGACTCTCTGAACAATTGATTATTATTTTGTTTGGAGAATTGTACTTTGATCATTTCAATTTCACGTAGAGTAAGTACAGGCGGGGTCTTCAGCAAACAGAAGCTGAAATGCGTGATCTAATTATTGCGAGCTCTGAATATACGACAGCAAATAGATTAATCGTGTTACTGGAGCCTTAAGCTAACACGGCCGAGGACGGGCAACCCTTCCGCTGCGACGCTGCGTCCGCGCCCGCCTGCGGTGCGGTCCGCATAATTAAGTAACAGGGTTACTATTAAGTATGTAACGGCAATAAAGCGTGGAACGACCACCCGAGCGTATAAGGGCACCTACATAAAAGCAAATATCCTGCTTAATAATTTAGTTACATGTTTAGTACTCTTTCATGGTCGTATTAATTAACTTGTCCTTAGATGACGTATGCTGGGCAGTAAGAGCCTCAGTAACTATTTGTATAACTAAAATCTAGTTGAGTAAACGTCTCCATTATTATTAACATGGAAACAAAATCGAAATGAAAAATAAAAATGTTTATCAAGGACGATGATGTTCGAAAGCACTTTTTTTAGGTTGTATTGTATTGTGTCAGACATTTTTATTCGTCAGAGTAAGGTTGGTTGGTTCCGGTATATTTATATTGATGTGTGCTTACATTGGCGGGAGCATGTAACAAAAATGAAAATATATGATCCAGTGCTTTGTTATCTAACATTGTGGAACGCGCTGGTAATTTAATTATTAACAGTGCTTTACCCCCGTCATGGTTGATGCCGTCAACGCCGAATTGTTCCGAGTTGGCATTGTTCAAAATGGGTGATACCTAAAACGGGTAGTACCAACGCGGCCCATTTCCCAGTGCTCATAAAACATGGGCTAACTGGCGGCATGTCACCCGTCCGCCCCTGTTATTAGTGGACAGCCGACGACGCAGCTCAGACCGACAGCCCTGAGACTCGCCCCTGAAAATTCAATTACTTAGTAGCGGCCAGCGTATGGCTATTGCGTACGGTAAGTGCAGACCGCTGCACGCTCAATTTGTCAACACGCTGTACACGTAGGAACGTACAGTTATGATAAGCCTAATTATCGGAACCCGGTTTTTATGTTCTCCCGGCAAACCTAAAGACAATATTTACTTTTTTACTGGCGATGAGTAAATACCAAAGCGACCTTTATGAAGTAAAATAACGGGTAGACAAGATTTATCTCTGTTGTTGTAAATTGCAAGTTTTATTTTTCATGTTGCCCGGGGATAACAGTAAATTTTAATTAACTTAATTGTTGTTTGTCACAGGCTGCGTGGTTGCCGGTCGTGGTGCGAAGCTGGACGAGTGTTCGGTTGGAGTATTCAGTCGCGCATTACACATATGCGAGCCGCGGTTTTGATTACGCGGCCGCATATAGTTTCAACGATGACGCCATGTGCGGTCAACGCACATATACCACGCACTCCGGTAAGTTCAGCTTCATGAAAATTCACCTGCAAATAATACGGCTATCATGTACGCTCGGCTTCACATCAAGCTATGCATTACCAGTATAAGCTGATGTCTCGTTGTACAGAAAACCTATACAATGTGAAGCCAACATATTGGAAATGTATAACGTGATTTATACACATTACACAAAAACAAAAACCGAGATAAGTAATTCAATAAAGATATCTCACCAAAAGGGGGTAAGTAAATAATCGGCAATTTATCTCCAATGAACTCCATAGGCCCTCAATCACATAAAGCGAAAAACAAACAGGTCTATTTGACATTCAAAGCGCGCCTCAGACGTTTTGAAAAACGCGTCAGATATTGTTCTCGGCGGCACGGCGCGGCGCGTCCGAGAAAATTACGTGCCACGACCCAGTTTCACGCCTCCTAGGGTAACACTGAATCGAAAAAAACCTTGAACAACATCTTAAAGTTCCAATTACAACGTTTCTATTGCGGCGACTTTCGTGCCGCCTTAATGTTCTATTATTGCCCACGTAGGAAGATGTTTCGCTGTCGCGTTTTAAATTTATTATTTTCTCCTTCAAGGACTTCATTTTGTTTTTTCTCTCTGAAGGTGAAATATCGTCGAGAAACGTGTCAGTTACTGGAAGTTTGAACGAGTTTTTCTATCAACAATGCACTTGGGTATTAGACTCAAACGTTGAGCGGCAGTTGTTTATTGACATCACGTCTGAACAGGTAAGCCACGATAAAAAGCTTATTATTTTTATTACACTTATTTTCTTTGCTTTAATTTATTTTTTTGCGGATCCTCCACACTAAAAGCTTCATTCATTCCATATAGATTATAAAACCTGTATGTAAAACTACCAAGATGCATTTTCTGTAAAATGGCTATACACCTCATTAGCTCTATGCACAGTGGTTTATTTCTGTTAAAAAAATAGCCAATAATAGAAAAAGAGAATTGTACAAGTATTTAATTCTCGCAATTGTTTGTCGTTACCGCTTCGAATATTCGTGGTATTCTATATAAGAAAAATTCATAGGATAAATCCTGCGGTTCATGGAACATCACACTGCACGAGTGGTCAGGGCCGGGCGCACACGGCGACGCGGGACTGGCGGGCGCCGCGGGCGAGCTATTGTACACCTTCTGCGCTCGACATAAGAACCATACCTACACGCTCCCCTGGCGGCTTAACACCGTAGTCATTAGGTATGTATGAATTCCATACGTAAGATAGATACCCGACTGACGAGATCAATTGTCTGCTTAATTAAACTATGTGTATGAACGACGTGTTCATCGATAAATCTTGGATGCAATTTTCCTGGAATGTCCTATTTTTATTGTTTAGTTTTTTTGCAGTTATACTTAAAATGTAGCGTAATTTTAAAGAAACCTGAAAATTACTCGATTCAATTTATCAAGCGTGTACACTTCACGTAGCTAGTTCCTTTATAAGTCAAAAGAATCTTGAGGCGAGCTTTTAGCGCGATCTAAACAATTTCCAAAAGAAAGAAAAACGCCACGATAAATTATTTATGAATGGCCCCCGGCTTTAATACACCGACCGACGTGCCAAATACGTAAGAGCGCATGCTTTTATTTAGCTACTTTCTCGGTACAAAGATCTTTTTTCTTTGTGCATATTAGAAGAAGCCGTAAGAGGGTACGTGGCGTGTTTCCGAAATGACATTTTTTTCTCCTAAATCCTGAATAACGATGTGTGAAAACATACCTTTATCGATGAATCGAAATACGACGCAAAACATTCTGTTTAGTGGACACAGGTGGGATTGCAAATAAAAATTTCAAGCGCCCTTTCAAGTACGATAGTTTAGTTTAGACGACACATTTCTCCAATAAAATACGTGGCCTTTTATAATGTGGGATACCTAGAAAAGGGTGATTTTTATAAATGAATATACGGGAACTGTTCAAATAAAGGCTAAACCTTCAGCCTTAGGCGCCAAATTTTTTTTTTTTTTTTAAATTATTCGTCTATAACACATTCGACGTGCCTAAGGCAATAGAAATTGCGTCATCAACAATAACTTATTCACAATTTAGTATTAAAACTTTGGCTCGAAAACCGTTATCGTAGGAGCCTTTTGTGCATACTCTTTAGACCTCTAAAGCATGTGATATTACCTTAAATCTTTTGCTTTTACCCATACTTTAGGTTAGTAGCACTGTCCCGGCAGCAGCCGCTATACACCATTCGGTGGCGGTCTCAAGTGGTCCGCGCGAACACCCGACTGGGACCACCAACGCCAGCCCCGGCCGCGTCAGCTGCGGCAACTGGCATCACCGTCACCCGACTTCTCATATACTACGTGCTGTGGTTACCAGTGCTCAGACTTTGAAACCTCATAACTTCAAAATTGACAACAGTGTTCGGAGTTTGAAACCTCGAAACTTCACGCCAGGTGCATAGTGTTTGGAACTTGAAAACCACGAATTGAATGGAACTTTTGAACAAAGTGAAATAGCTAGAAACGGTTATCGACGTTTCTTCCAGACCTGGAAATTTCTGTACGATATTGACATTTTAGTGGAAACTAGTTAAAAGATACGAAGTTCTTGACATTTGGTTCGTGTGATAACAAGTTTTTCGGACGCCGAAACGTAAATTGTGTGCTTTTTGAAAATCAAATGTGAAGTTAGGCAAGCGGAGTACCTACATCTACATATATAATTAAATACTGTATAGTCAAATATTGATTGACGAAAAATAGTGATGAAACTTACAGGTGCTTGGTTTTAAAGTTATTTAAATAAATCAGTTCGAAGTGTCGTGGTAAATGAAAGACATCAGCTCTGAATAACGTCTCGATTTAATGTGTCCTCACAAAAGATTGAGCGTACATGATCTTAATATAATGCTTACTTGGCAAATACTAAATAAGGTTTTGTCACACATACATACAGAATAATACTAATGATACTTACCTTACTTACATACACTACTGACGGTCTCTTTAATAACAACCTTTCGGGCTACCTATATCACGTTTTTGCCAGATATACAACCCTTCGAAATATCTACCTGTACTAAAATTTGGTTTAGAAATTCATTGGTTTATTTTCGAGTATAAATCTAGCTGCAGGGAGCGCTCTGCTACATGAAAACAAGCCCATGAATCAAACGCTACGTCGAAAATATTCTAACCTCACCATAGTGTTGAAACAGTTATTTATTATTTTGATAGTTTTAGGCCTGTATTAATAAATATCGGTTCTATCATAAACCTGAATAAGACCCCAATATTACAATAGGAAATATATATTATTGAAACGCGAAATTTTTAGTCACTTACTAATCATGAAAACTTTGGCACGTTCCGTATAAGGTGTAGACATCCGCTACTACGAAAGTTTTTATAGAAATTCTCATGCAATTGAGATTAACGAGACGAACGCAGGTAAACTTGTATCATTGCACATTACACTAATACAGTACTTAATGACACGTACCTATAATACTGTAGGTAGTTGATTGATTTTTTTTATAATCTTTAAAAAATAACTATGACATCACTCACACATTCACACCTATAGGTACACAAAAAATAAACACAAAAATTCAAATAAAAGTTTTGCTTAACATTAGTTTTTGGTGTGCAGTAAAAATTACTTACGTATTCTATATATTGCGCTTTTAAATTAACGAATAAATGTTTTGTCTACTGTTTGTCTACTGTCTACTATAATGGTAGTAGAGGACACTGACTCTGTCTGGCACGAGGTCTATGTACCCAGGCGGAGTCGGCTTTAAAAAAATACATACCTATGTGATTTAATGTGAATAACGATTTCTATGCTATAAGATTAATTAATTTAAATGTACACGTTGAAAAAGATAATTGAGATATTTTCTGGAGGCTGTTTGCTATTCTGTCTAGTCGCACGGTTATCATTATATGGATCGCTTTAAAAGTTTCTTAATAGTTAAAATTGCAAAACGTCCATCTATCTGGAAACCGTGGCGAAATAACTTATGTTAGCTGCCTTAGTTTAGCGTCTCAGTGTCACACACAACAGTGTCAAAATGTATGCATTTGCACTTTGATGTTATTCAAAGAAAAATTCAAATTCAAATTCGCAAAGACGAAAAGCTAGAGCAGTCACATGATCCAACCCTCATATTAATCGAAAATGGATATATGTAACTGTAACGATACTGTAACTTAGATGGATGAATGAATGAGTGAATGACTAAATAAATGGTACTTGTAAATATTGAATAAAACACTAATACGATTCTCTTAGAATAGATAATAACACCTCCAAAGACTTTTTATGAGTAGGAGAAATAATGTTGCTGCCATTAATTATTGTGCAAATATTTCTTTTTATTGTTATCATGTCATTCATTCATTATTTTTCTGTTCTAAAGTAGTTTTAATGTGAATATAAATGGATGTTTATTAATTAGATAATTATCTTACTGTCAATTATAAAACCGTAGAAATGTAAATCTAAAATCGTTTTTTTTTTATTCTTCTCGGTTTATTAATTGTACGACAAACAAAATCTGCTTATATTATTTACGTCACGATATTAAGTATAATCTTAATTATAACCACTGCAGATTTCGGAAATTGATCAATGTCTAACCGCTTTGTAAAAATCACCAAGCGTAATAAAATAATTCTACAAAGCAACTGAATCGTTAATAATCAATTCATAATAAAATTATAGATGCAAAAAATATATTTTTAATTTTACAGAAAATTCTGGCAACTCAGCGATAAAATTTATTGAATCAATCGGTCATGGATTTAGAGCACTTTGCAGGAATTGAATTTGAAAAAATAACGATACATACAAATCTCTCACAAATGTATTTTAAAGGTTCGTTAAAATAATAAAAATACAATGAAGCAGAATAGAAAATGTTTTTGCACGTTGTATCATTGTTTTTAGCCGCCGGAATGGACGGATAATGCTTTGTCACACAGCAGTTAAGGACTATAAAAAACTAGGTACTTTGTTCAATATAGATTTCCATTTTGATGTGAATAAAACTGGATTAACTGGAAATGATAAATGGTGAATTTCATTTAACCGTTATAACAAAAGTACGTACCCTCACATTCGATTACCTGTGGCAAATATTTGAAATGTTTTTCCACATCCGTCTGTCTTCGGGTATACTGGGTGAGTTTCAGCCTGTTACAGCACCGAAATCAAATTAAATTGACACTATTGGTAGTATTTGGTCTGTAATTAATTAGAAGAGGCTCATATATCAGACATAAAGCTCCTTAATCGAAAATACTATTTACGATATAAACTGCTTTAGTTCTAGTTCATAAGTCCTGAAGTCCCTGATTATATCATCATCATGTATGGTATCAGCTTTATCAACATTTGCAAAACGAGTTGATGTTGATTTATAGCAAATTCTTGTAAAATTTAATTATTATCAATGATGTAACTAGATAAAATTATGCATTTAGTTTAGATGTAAATAGTTGGGACAAAGTTGGCATTATCTTTACTTCGTATAACTGTCAATAAGGCAAACTTTGTCCTCTTAGATTAACTAAAAAAAAACTAATTTTAATAGGTAGGTAGATCATTCTACGTATAAAATAATGAATAATGTTTGTTACACTGAAATAGATAAAATGAAAACAATTCGTGTATTATTTTTGACCTATTATTACCTAATATTTGTCATTGCAGTCATTATTTTTAATCAGGCTCTGTAGCGTTCACTTAAAGAGGCCTACGTCCAGCAGTGGACGAATACGGGCTGATGATGATGATGATGATGATGATGATGATTTGTCATTGCAATTTAGAAGACTCTAACATACCTAATGTTAGAGTTCCAGAAAAAAGGTGTCATACGAAAACAAATAACCTTGACAAAAATATAAAGTGTGAGGCTAACAATAATTTAGATTGGGTAATGATTATTGTATTCTTTAAGAAATAACGACGGTCTCTGATAAAGTTGAAACTTGTTGTAGCGACCTTATCTCTTTAATCATCGCTCAGAGTCATCTCGCCACCTCTTGTTACAAATTTGTAAGCTATGTTTAGGTACTAATTATTTCTATAATCAGTAATTATTTCAATTTATACTAGTAACTCTAAATTTAATAACTTTAGCTATCGTGAGAGATTTAAAAAGAAACCTATTCCAATTTCTCATATTGAGTTGTACTTAATCGTGAATCCAAGACCTGTGCCAAGTACTGATTACAGGCCGTCTTTTACGTTTGATTTGAGCCACTAGAGTTAACAAAATTATAGGAGCAAACCCTGAAGAACTAACAGTACGATCGTGCCTTAGTTTAAACTTCCCATTTCAAATGTTCGCCTCTGCCATTCTTTAAACTTCCGCTCTTGCCTTTGAGGCTTCCAAGGCGGAAACTTCTTTTTAGAATGGTTCACAAATAGTATCTTCCTACTTTTATTTTGTCTTCACTCGCTATTACGGCACAAGTGTTTCTTGTGCGGAAATTTGTAGCCATATGAAATCACCTGAAAATAATTTTCAAATTTTTAAGGTAGCAATACTTATTACCTACGTTTTGTTTACACAATCTGAAATAAATGTGGTTTCCACTTAAAACCAACACGATTTAGTTAATTGTGAAAGTTCAAATGTAGGTACTTACATTTCTTTGACAATGATTATCTCTAATTGTGGTAATTCAACTATTACATGTACTGTGTTGTTCAAGGCGACACAGAAAATAGCAGGAGTTAAGACTCAAGGTAAGTAACTTTTTCTTGTAGTTAATTTAACGATGCTCGTACCGACCTCTGGGGACCTGTTCAGTCGATTTTGTATCGTGTCTAGGTATATTCTATAATAAAGAACTTGAACCATGGAAGGAATATGTAAAATTTTAAACATCCAGTAGGTCTTGAAGTTTTGAAACTTAAATATGCCGTGAGATATGGTGTTGAAGTTAATCTGGATGGATACGGAGTCGGATGCTAACTTAGCAGCTTTAGATTCGCGAGCACTGCACCAATCGTAAAGTTGTGTACCCTGAAAAAGGCCGTTGGCAAAGTCTTCCGTTAGATGAAGTTCCTCGCATCCAGCCGTCTTTGTGCCTCACTCAAAGGAAACGCAATTTAAACTGCATGCGGGCACACCAGATGTTCATTCCCTTAACCTCAACTCTTTCTGAGCACAATTTGCAAGTTTTATTTAAGGCGAGCATGGGATATCATGATCGAGTGCACTCCAGACTTTCTGCAATAACAATTAAACGAAATGGAATTAAGTAAGTTGAAGTGAGCTGTGCGCAGTTCGTTAAAACTATATAATTGGGGCTTGGAGAGCATAAATACGACGGACACTAATGGCACCGCTGAGCAGGATTAGCTGACGTGTTGTATTTTCCACATCACTGATTATCCTCCACGTGTCTAGACTGGCACGCTAGTTATTTTAAAAATATACGCTGTTTTTATTTCTATATAGGTTCCAATGCTCATGGTTACATAGTATGTTTTGAAAGTGGCTTAAATAATTATTTTCATATAATGTTTAACGAGAATGTTTTCTTTTTTCTCCGAGAAAAGTGGAAAAAAAGGCCTTTGCTCAAAGAGTCAACACAGACTAATAGAAAATAATAAATTAAATAGCTATTTATAAAACGTGGAAATTCTGAAACATGTTAGCGTCCTGAAGTCAATATTATCTATTCTATATTTTGTATCTCAATTATTTTGTTACCCAATATAGCTTGTAAGGAAGAAATATGGTTAGCAATTCCCCTAAATGGAGAGATAAGAAAAAGCGGTCTTTAAGTGAAACATTAATCTGAAGTAACTCAGTTTCTTCCCAAACGACGGGATCAATAAAACTTTTAACAAACATTGGGTTAATTAGTTTATTCCGCTTATCAAATTACATAATGTCATCTGAACAACACTCAAGGCTGTTGTAAAAGTTGGTGGTAGCTCCTTTGTAAATAATAACGATCAGTGCCATTGTCTCCGCCGCCTCGCCATGTCCACTGCCATTCATGCTGCCATAATTAAGTTTTTAACAAAGATAAATTAACTGTGGGTTACGTTTTAGTACAAAGATTCGTAAAATATTAACGCTGTGACACGATGTTAATTAGATATTTGGATTTAACGCGTCATAACTTTAATATAGATGAATGAGACTCTATTTCTGTTTTCACGACTGCTTCACGAGTAGTTAAAATTATGCGAACTTTTAAGGCTTCGCTAATTGAGTTTTATGAGTCTTAATTAAACGTCTGGCTGTAAATAAATCACCGCGAATGTGTATTTATTTATTGATTATCAAGGTGAAACTCTTGTAGGCGGATTTCACCTTAATTTCGCCTTTCTAGAAATCTCTTTAGAACCTACCTCTGGCCCGTATATCAATCTGTGTTAGAACTAGTAAGTAGTCATATAATTGTTATTAACTAATAAGTTTTCAAATAATTCAGTACGCATCTTCAATAAGGGTGCTATATTATTTAGATTTTTTTTATATACTTACATTTAAATACTCTTACATTTCATGTTTTAGGATCAAAAACTTAGTAAGCATTTTATATGTGATGAGCATTGACTTCATGGAATGAGGTTCTGTAATTTGTTACTTTTGACAATATTTTACCTTTATCTAATTACCTGTAAAAAATTTGTTAAAATATGCAGATATAGGTACAATTGGAAAAACTGCTATTAAAGTTTTTCTCAAAAATAGAACAACTATTTGTAATATCTCACAAAGTACCTTGTTTACTTAATACATTTGTTCAAACATACTCAAAGGCTTATCCCGGTAATAAGAGCCTTCCTAGAAGATTAACCTGTCATACAGCGAATTCTCATTGTAAAATACTGAAGAGCTAAAGGCTTTCCAACGACCTACGCTCTCTTTGAGTCCTGATGCTCTTCATAAACGAGATTGGGTAGCTATTTGTAAACTTGATTTCTCATTTCAAAGTTAATCCACTCTTTATAATCACCTATCACTCTTACAAAGAAAGCTACGTTATGAAAATCGATTATATCCTTTCCGAAGACAAAGCAACATGTAACCACATTAAAATAAACTTGGGAATTAAATAAAAACTGGCTAAAATATTGAACTTAGTTACTATTTTTAAGAAATTTGGCGTACACAATTATATAAGATCCACGCACTTAAACGGATTTCTAAAAAAAATATGTCACCAGCGAATAGAAGCCGTAACTACTTTTGCTAACCCATTTCATTCGTCTTCTGTTGAGCGAAAACGAGTATAATTTGAAATATGCTAATGGATTATCCTCCGTTTACCATAATCATAATCAGCGTAGAAACTTCATAGCATACAACAGGATTTTGCGGCACTAATTACCTACAGGTCTCTGAACACATTATACAATATCTCCTTCCAACATCATGCAGCATAAATAATAAATGCTAATAAATTAATAAGTTTATATGACAAAATAGACTAATTACTTTACTTTTCATGGCAGGATATTTCTTAATTGACCTCCGTGACAAGGCAAAAGTTCCACATTTGTTAATTGGAGTTAGAATTAGAGTCTTTTTCCAGCTTAATCTTGAACTCGTGCTAATGAAGCAAAGAAATTCGCAAGTGTGTCGCAAAGCTAATTTCTCTGATTAATTATTTCTTTGTATATCTGTCAGTAAAGAACGAGAGTTAGTAGAGTATTTTGCCGAGAATGTTCCATTATTTATTAACATTCTGTTTGAGTTAATACGAAGGTACTTTAAGGCTCCACTTAACGTCATTTTCTTTGAGACAATCTTCCAAAGACGTTGAATAAAAATGATTCACGGGGCTGATAAATCCTTCTTAAATTCTTTGCGTCATAATTTAACAAGCGAAGAAGATATAAATTCAAAAAATAGGTATATAAGAAAACAAAATCCAACACAGCTATGAATCGAATTTCTCTTCCAAATGACTGGTTTAAGATGGCATCGGCAAAAACTATTAGTGACATAACACTATGAAGTAAATGATTCAACCACTATATTATATTTGCATCCAAATAAACCACTAAGCTAGGCAATGATATTGTAGCGACATCTAACGCCATGCAATAGGTATAGCAATGCCTTAGCCTTGCCTAGCGGTCCCAAGCGCGACTGCTATGCTACAGTTCCTAGTTTTGATTCCTAGCCCGAGCAGTGTAATACAGTTTTCTCAGTCGCAGCTTGGAGTCTGGATTTGTGGCCGGTTAATGGCAATAGGCTCTATTAGAAGGGACAGCTTAAAACATCGTCAAATTGTGGGTGTACATTAATACACCTTTGCCTAACCCTTTGAGGAATACAGGCATGATGTACGTGTCAGTAAGACCTACCGTCCTTGTAGTAGTGGATAAATGAGTCATGGTCCTATAGAGCCAATTATTGTCTACAGCATAGTATTTCTGAAAGCTAACTTAATCTTAATGCAGTTTAGATTAAATTCTTCCTAGCAATAGCTTAAATTCTAATCTTTTACGGCATCAAGAATCTGCACTTACAATAAAGGCAAACGGTTCAGAGCGTAAGTTTATAAGACTAGGAACACAATAAAACGCTCGTATTGGACAAATAAAACGAAGTTTGAATAATATATTACATTAGTTTCATGACTTAACCCAGTTTAATGTTAAAGTAAATTCAAATACTTTATTGTGTGCCTGACCGTCTTTTGTTTGTATATTTAGCTCTTTGTTTCACAAACTTAAAAATACAAGTATGTACTTACCGTTCCACCCCTATATGTGAATTGATCAAAATAATACACACATACATACCATCACGCCTGTATTCCCCGAAGGATTAGGCAGAGGTGTACTAATGTAAGTACACCCACATTTCGCCGGTATGTTTAGGTCCCATGTAATAGGGGGCGAGCCTATTACCATTAACCGGGCACAAATCCAGACTCAGAGCTGCTACTCAGAATTTCATAGCAAAACCCAATAAAACTGTGCTCGACTTGGGGATCGAACCCAGGATCTCTAGCGTAGCAGTCGCGATTGGGACCACTAGACCAACGAGTAAGTTAGTTAACTAGTAAGAGTTAAGCTTCTGATATTCCTGTATCGTTAAAAAAAATCGGCTGCATTCAGTTTTACTGAAAGTCGACAAACGTAGATTGGAAAAAGCTAGGCATATACTCTAAAAGGCCCAATCTCGATAGGCGTTCAAAAACACAGGTGGTTTGGGTAGGGCTCACACAACTGCCAAAAAAAAACGAATTTCGACAAACAACAACGGCTACACTTTGGATTTTCTGTTCAGTATAACTATCCGCTTTGGTGAAAATCACAGAATTCCTACAACGGTAATAAGTGTTATAAATAACAAATGAATTTTAGTAGGTTTTCTAAGAGTTTAATCCATTAGAAATAAGATGATAAGCACCTACTTACTATAATTAACTTACTTTTTAAAAGGATTTATAACAAAGCTATAAATGTATGAGTCCTCATACCTCTTACTTAGCTAGTCAGTTAGTCACTGTATCATAATATAATAAAAAAGTATTTCTTTAAATACCTGTATTCAAACACAAACTGCCATAACGTGCAAGAAAGTTCTCAACCTCACCTCTAAGATACCTACGAGATCACTGCTACGCGCGCCGTAGCAAGCGCCGTAGCGATCGTAGCAACTGTTGCTACGTCCACTATTGCTACGGTCAACTACGTAGCAACAAAAAATATCCACTGTTTTTATACAACAACTTTTTTTTTTGTCGGTTATTTATCGAAGGCAGTATCGTTTACATGCGTTAATATTATTACCTGTTTACTTAACTATGGTTGTTATATCTAAGCAACCAGTTAATTTCCGTGAGAGGCATTCGGTCCGCACACATCAATTTCATAGAATAAACAAAAATGTACGTGCCTTGTAACTGTGTGTTTATTGTTCGAACATTGTATGCGTGTGTATTTGTTGTCTTTGTTTTTTTGAGGTCGGCCAATCCCATTCGATATTGATATTTTTTTAAGCCCCACTATACATTTTTCATCAGCTGCCGGTTGTGTTACCTACATTTCAAAATATTGGCGCAGAAAACTTACGATTGTGTGTTTCGTGTCGAAGGTTCGATTTCCGCGCTAAATATGCATTTATGTGTGGGAGTATAGATAACGACAATTCACCCACGATACAGATGACAATACTGGGCAACGTTTTGAAAATTAATATTATCAAATGAACAGTAAAGCCCTGTTTCCAAATTAAAAGATTTTCTTTCTCTCTTTTTGTCAAAACTAGGTACGAAATCAATCGAACTTTTTAAAATTTCGACATCACTTTCGTGGAAAGGATATTGTTATTGCGACAAATGCAACAACAAAAGGAATTATCTTTTGAAAACACAACAAGCGACTTGTTTCGTATGCCTCGCGGCGTTTATTAAAAAAATATAATTAAATGGTTCTTGTACGCGCAGTTTGCTGTGAAACATGGTTAGTTTGCTGTAGTGTCGAAGCAATTTCAACGTTCAATGACCCGAGAGAAACAACCCTTGGGCGGGCGACGCACCTGCCCACAATCATTACATACTTTATATAAAATGCAGGGTTAAAGCAAAATTTTCGTCTATTCATGATGTTATTAGAACTTCTACATAACATACCATCACGCCTATATTTCATGAAAGGGAAGACAGAGGTAGGTTAGATTAACGTAATATACTTATATACACCCACACTTCGCCGGTATGATTGAATCCTATGTAATAGGAAGCGAGCATACCGGCGAAGCTAACTAGGCACAAATTCAGACAACTAAACTCAATAACACTGCTCGACCTGGGCATCGATCCCAAGACCTCTAGCGTAGCAGTCGCGCTTAGACCACTTGGACCACTAGACTAATAAGACAGTTATATTATATAATTTTTGCTCTAAGTTAATAAAAAGCTTGGGTTGTTAAAATAATGTTATAACAGCGCTAGAATCTCCTGAATAACATTTTGATGAACATTATCACGCACGATAAACTTTAACTTTCAAGTTGTGTTTAGAACTTAACCAACTAACAATAAGCCCTCATTCTATGTAGGTATTATAAGTTTTTATCGACATTCTAAATTAATTCTAGCGTATTATTTTGCTAACTACATAAAGTATGCTTGACTAGGCATCAATTAGGTAAATTAGGTATTTATTTTATACAATTGAACCGTTTCTCAATATTATAGTCAATAATTCAGAATATAACGCCCAACAAATTTTCAAGTACCTATAACCCAATTTTTTCGGAGTGTGGATAATCATCACGAATCTTTTGCCGCCTGGGCAATTTGCGCCCCATATACCCTTATCGGACTTGCTTCACCTCCATCGCTTAATAGATTCGTGACGTTTGCCACCGCCATATGAACCTGAGGTTCAATAATCGCTGGGGGCGAAGTCTTGATTCGTACTCTAATCAAAGGACCAGAGAATCTGACCAGACAATGGCCACAGTATTGCCACACTCGCGGTGTGGCAAATACTTTGGCCATTGTATGGTTTGGCGACGAACTCCCCAAGTCGTGGGTAGTCGTCGTGGGCCTTGGGAAGTGCAAGCGGTTCATGCAGTCATAGTTCATGGAGTCCGGAGATAGGTCTGCACTCTCTGGATCCCCGATGCCCGATGCATTGATATTTCTCTCTCCAGTTCCCCGGCTGCCTCTTTTATAAATATCACCTGTTCACAATGTGGTTACATTGTGCCCTAGCTAAAATCTTCTCTAAAACTAGTAACAGTAACTGTGTAAAGCACCATATATCACAATTAAACAGTAATTACCTTCATACTCGGTAATTTATTTATATGAAAATGAAGTGAGAGCATATTAATTTGAAATCAAATTTTAATCCGCTTGAAATGATTAACATGGCTGCTCCAGAATTTTAATTAATAATAGCTGTTTATCGGATGAATTTATGTAGGTAGTTTTGTAACTGAAAATCAATGGAATATGCTGTTCTGCCCATAAAGCAAAACCATTGCTCACCCAGCTTCGTTATGGAGGAAAATCGTCATGTACCCTGATTTTTTTTTCTATCGTATTAAGATGACATACGTGTGCATTGCACATTATGATATGACTATTATTTATTTATTTAATTATTTATTTGGCCCTTCAACAATGAGTACACAAAGAGTACATGCATAAATAAATAAATTAGCACGCACTGAAACAGTGAAGGGAAGGGACATCGCGAGGAAACCTGCATGCTTGAGAGATTTTGTCGACGGCGTGTGAAGTCTGCCAATCCGCAGAAGGCCAGTGTGAAGAAATACAGTCAGGGTCAGAGGAGACCCGTGCCCACCAGTGGGACTATATATGGGTTTATGATGATTAAGATGACAATCTATACGGTACTCAATCATCAGTAGTATCATTGACGCTGATTTTGAGTATCGTTTGCCCAGTAATTTCACTACTCAGCTACGTCAACCTTCAGTCCGGAACACAATAAGGTTAGCTCATTATTCCTCAGCAGCAGAATATGTATTATTATTATGTATGTGGTGATATTAACGCTCACGAACTCTGCATAATTTTCTAGCACTTCATAAGTAAATTATGACTAACTTATATTCTTTAAATTTGAAACGAAACGAAACTTCAATATACGAAATATCATTTCCTAAGATTAACCTAAAGTTTCATTAGATCACGAAATAACTTTGTATACAATGTGAGAAGATGAATCATATAACAACACACTCGTACAAAAGTGAACTTTTAATATTCTGCCCCGCATCGCAAAAACAAAGCCCAAATTGTGTGTATACACAAGTTCGTGAAAGTGATGGGTAGCACGCTGGGGAATAAAGAATTTACTTGTATCCAACCCAAGACAATTCCAATCTTGCGTTTCTACGAGCACAATTAATTCCCAGAACTTAGATATACCGATTTATCATTCGCCTTTTTGTTAAAAGTTTGCGCACATAGTTTGAGGATAAAATATATAATACTTAATAACTTTTTGACTTTAACACGCTGATCATTATGAATGATAGGTATATATTACTCGGTCTTGTTGGATGGGAAAGTTCTTGAAGTAATAAATAAGTTGACGTGAATCTTATTTAACCGGTGAAAGTAAAATCAATATTGTGTAAATGATAGATTATGTTGATAAGGATACATTTATGTTGTAATATTTCCGAATTTTCTACTTTTTCGTTGTGTTTAACAATACCAAGTTATTTGAGTCCCATTTCTGTGGATTAAATTCGCTGGTTCCAATAAATTTGGACAATATTGCTTTTATATTTTAGGGTGGAATTTAACAATATTAAATAACAAAATAATATATATATATATGACATCATCATACTAATAAATCATTAGTAATAATTACGCGATATAATATTTATATACCTAAATGTGAAACGCAAAATAATAACGTTACCCTGATGTCAACTATTTGTTAACATAACCAAGGTCTTAATTACATAACCTTTAAAGGAATTCACGAGGAAAAAAAATATTGTGTAGGAAATTGATTCATATATTATAATTTGATAAATATATAGGTAATCATTATTTGCTACACCACGGGCAGGGGTCTTCTTTTAAAGTGAGAGGGATTGGGTTATAGTCTACCACGCTAGCCTACATCTGTAGGTTGGCAGACTTCATATGCCGACGAGAAAATCAGATTTCCTCACGATCGGTCGAATGGATTTTACACTTATCGAACTATGCACATTTTTTTATAAGCCTCATCAAACGTGACATTCTTAAATTTATCCTCACTGATGCAATAATAATATTACGCACACTGCATACATATTCCTGCGATCCATCGTACGACATAGCCGGTGATAGATCGGAAGGTGTATGGCGGGCATGTTTTACGGAGTGCGAACGTATTAAACAACTCGTTGCCAAAAAGGAGGGTTATTTATGAGGCGCAATGAAAGAGGAATAGTTTACTATTTGTTACCACCAATGTGTCTGTGGCACAAGTGGTTGCTGTGTAAAAAATGGGTAAATTTACACATTCTAACGTAACTTTTGAAATGCAAAAAAACAGTTTTCACTGTTTTTAGTATGTAGAAACTTTTCACGCAGTCTTGTTGCAATAGTTTAACATAAATACGACCACGTATGTATGTTGAAGTATTGCATGACTACACATATATTCGCCGCAGGCTTAGCCAGAGTTCATCGTTATGCAAGTGCTTGGTTAATGGCTATATGTATAAAGGGCGATCCTATTGCCATTAACAGACCACAAATCAATTGAACATGAGAATTTCATAGAAAAACCCAATAACGTAAAACCTCTAGCATACTTACCTACGCAATCGTTATTGTTGAGAGTCTAGTTAAACATATAAAAAAATACTCAATAAAAATTATGAACAAGAAGTTTTAATAAATAATAAATGAAATGTACCTTATTTACACTCATAACATATAAATAGTACACACATAAATTCGCTTTTCCAAATTTTGCTGCGTAGATTCGAAAATCATTCATCCATTATTTCATAGGCATATTAAAACGGTGTTAGCACTTTCTAAGTATGTTGTTCTACGACCTAAATACAAAACCAATTAAACAGTACGTCGATTTTCAATCGAACTTTGCTATTTTAAAACTAGATACAAAAATAATAGGCGAAATCATGAAACGCGTGGATGAACTCTGGATGAGCCGTCACTTTGGGACCGAGTGCTATGCGAGATTAAAGGCTTACCCGCCTGTAGCCAAACAAATTGCCCATCTAATGGGAGAGTAGCGCGGGCCTAGCTTCGGTTTCACCCCGCCACCATAATCCCGAACGGTTAAGAGATTCATGCCATTTTTGTTGGCTTACTTCGATTAGATTGACGCCCAGTTGGCTTAAAAAGACCAAAGGACGAAAGCTTTAAAATTCTATTGGCCACAACGGATTTGAGCTTTGAGCTACACTTTGTCATTTAATTCAATTCAGAAGCCAGCAATCGAAAGCAATCCAAATACCAGCTAGGCTTCGTAATAAGCTCTATAATTAAAATATTAATTTATATTATATCTAAAATATAATGTAATTACATTATCTTTGATTACTAAAGCAACAATTTATTATGTGCTCACAAATACTATTTGAGTTATGATATTTTCTTTTGACGATATTTTTTTTTATATATAAAATATTATAAACTGCGCATATAAATGTCAATAAACATGGACAGATATGAATTATACCTACTGCCGATATATCACGAATTCAAGGATCAGTTGTAGGAACACGAAACTTAAAAAGCAGCTTCGCAAGTATTTGTGCAAAAGAAAACATCACGACATTTATAGGTATCTACATATAAAATGGGTATCGCGGTAGTTGAGCTGAACGTACACATATAATCCAATTACCAGTGCAAAGGACCAGACACATGATTGCATCGATACGTACCTAAAGGACAAACGCGTTCGAGACACTTGCCAATATCTCCAGTTCAATTCCCCTACCACACGTGCCGTGTCATTTTAGATAACATCGAGGGCCCCGCTATGAATTAAATGTTCGCTGAAACCTCAAGGGACTCAAAGGTGGAAATTCGAACTAAGCATGTAAATAAGCTTGAAGAAACGCAATTTATTTTTCTTTAAAATTTCACATAACCCTTCGTAGCCTTACTAGTATGTTTTTGAAATGTGTTAATGTATCTTTTATGGAAATAATTGCACCTGCAAATGATAAGACCAACTATAAATTACAGTGAATGGTGGAAAAAATTAGACGTCTTCAGATTAGTGTGAGATAAGAACATAGTTGGGGCCAAGCCGGTCTAATCAGCTCGCTAAACGACAAAGGACTCTGATCCTTCTTTCCTTTTGTCTGACACCCAGAATGAGCAAAAAATTGTTCACTCAGCTTCCTCCCGTATTACTGTGACGGGATATGGAACGAAGCTTTAAATCTCTAGAGAATACGGGCAATTACGAACATTCTGATTTTATCTGGTTTCTACAATGTACACATGTATTCACGTTTAATCCTTGGAGAAACAAATTCTTTATTTGATAAACCAGCTACATGAAAATACAGGAGCAAATATTTTTATGATTTCAAGCTGCGGGCTTCGAAACGTTTCATTGTGAAATTGTGATATTTATTTATATTGGTTCTGAGAAATAGTTCCGTAGGTGGATGTTGCTTCATCCTGTTCCTTACGGTTGATTGGCGATCGAATCCATCATACATTATCCCATGACCCGTAAAGTTATATCCCGGAAAGGTGACAAAATCCGATCCTATGTAATGTTATACTCATTTGGTTTGGGTGTGTGGGGATAACGAATTCCTGCCCTCACCGCCGGTCCACACTATTAGATTAATTAACACTTTAGCCAAGTGAACGGCATTTCCTGTAGGCTAAAATGTTTACTAGCAAGTTTAGAAATTATTGAAGAGCAGACGGTAAATTTATTAAATATGTCTCCACGTACTCACGTAGCATCAATAAATCTAACGGTGTTAGCAGCTCCAGCTAAAGTGGTCGGCCGACGTCTCGCCATTTACCATGACTTATGGACACAGGGCGCAACGTTTTTGTCAAACCATATGCCACAGACTTCATCACGATCTTCGCTACATTCGTCTACTTTAACGATAAGAAAAGGTATCTTATAGTTATGGTATATTTTCATTTCAGAAGGCTCTTTAGGAAGCTGAAAATACGTACCTTTAATAATTTTTGAACCCATAATAATCCAATGATAAAATTTATAATTAAATGATTATAATATTTTTATAGCTTATGTTTCAAAGTACTTAGATTATAGGCATAGTCTTTACAACTTCATTTTTTTTTTCATTGAATAGTTGTTTACTAGTAAAGCGGTCTTCTAAGTGGATTCGTATTCATTATTTGAACCGCATTTGTAAAATTCAATTTGTTTTTGGACATCACTATGAGAGATTCCATTACGTTTTCCATTTGAAAATTGAATGGAATAGGGGTTTACGTTGGTTTGGTCTAAATCACTAAATTTTCTTCATTAGTATGTTGGTTTATTTGTTTTACGGGAACGCATTGTATACAATTAAATAGTTTAATATATTTGTAATATATAGTAGGATTACAGTGCTATCCTCAATATCTACGGCTTCTAGTAGCCCACTGCTGGATATATATACCAAACCTTTAAACCTCCTCTTCTTTAAACCGATATTTTCTGTTCTACTCCCAAATTCCGTTGATCTCAGAGTTTTTCTTAGCTTCTAAACGAATTAACGAGGCAAGAACATACTGTCCTTAACAGCCCGACCTCGAAGTCTCAACTTCGAAGCAATGCAAGTCGGGACACTAGTCCTGACGTACTAACGTCAGGGCCACCATGCACAGTGCTTTGCGCTAACCAATAGTAAAATCAGTTCACTAACAATTATTTGTAGCCAGAATTTTTACTTCTATGTTCACGCGAGTTTTTGGTACCAAATAAACTGAATATAATTTTTTATAGAATAATTCGTGCCTACCAACCCTACCTCCCTGATATATACGAGTGCTTCGCGCTCCGTTAGCGTCGCACCAATTGTCGCAAGACGAGCAACCGCAGACAGATTGTTCAACTTATATTGTTGGTTCCGCACACCCATCATATGTGTGTAACGGGAAGGTATTGCGGCAGTATATCATCAGCTTTTCGGAGATCTTAATTGATGGGTATAGTTTTGTCACGAGCTTTTCTTTTATGAAATATCTACTTAGGCAAGTCATAGAATTTTGATTCGAAATTTGTTGGTTTTTGGAAGCCGTATACGATTACATATTATGGTCATATCACAAAAATAAAGATATGAAGTCGACACTTGCCCAGCATTTAGCAATTATAAACACCAACAAAGGTTATTATTAAGTTATGGATCAGTAATTATTATAATGAAGGCATTTGATAAAGGCTTAATGAAGTTAGAACAAATTATAATACCAAATAATAATTATTATTGCGGGTTTTCTGTAGAGAACACAATGTCCTTAATATTAAGTAATCTGCCGACCGCTGGGTTTAGGTTTCCACTTTGGTCTTACAATTAAAAGCCACTTTATTTGATGCTGTTTATTATTATTAACATGCTGCACCATTTTATTTTGAGAATGCTACTGTAATTGTATGTATACGACTTTTAAAATCTAAGCAATATTCGAACTAAAATTCTATGAGGTGCGTGTTAAAATTAACAATATCATTATCAACCTATTTAACGTACCAGGGCCAAGGTCTCTTGTTGGGAAAAGAGGACTTTGACTACATAACTCACCACGTTGGCCTAATGCGGGTTGGCTGACTACACATGCTATCGAGAAAGTCTCTCAGGTATGCAGGTTTTCTCACGATGTTTTCCTTCACCGTTCAAGACAGAGATAATTAATTATATCAGAATCCCTGAAGGTGTTATAGCTACGCACATAATTCTGAAAAGTCAAAGTGCAACTACAGTTTCTTTGAAATAACTGTGCTTGTCTGAAGTTTTCAGAAAGTGGTTTAGCAGTGGTGCATTTTCTGGTCGTATATGGTTCTTATTTTTGATTATATTTATTTATTTATTTATATATTTATTTATTTATTTTACAGAAGGCTTACAGACTAATAAATATATGATATAATGAACATGGTATTAATAAATTGCTAATTACAAGCCTCCACATATAGCTTATTCTTTACTTATTTCGATTTTTGTGTATAAAAACAATTAAGCAATTTTAGCTGTGCGGTGTTTAGAACGGCTAACTTCAGACAGGCTCCGTTATTTTGAACTAAACTGTACTTCGACTATATTTTCATTACAAATATATACCGACACATATACTCGTAAGTACAAATACGATCATTGTTCATATAATAGTATTGACTCTATTCACTACTATACTACTATATATCTAACAGCAAACTCTTAATACACGGTTAAGACAAACGTGATCGCTCTCCATTCATAAATTCTAAATCAGAGTCTTAATTACCAGAAAGGATTACAATATCACCCAACTGAGCACTTAATGGATATGTCCCGCGGCCAAAAGCTTGCGAATTTTACGAGTTGCCCATAAAATGCTACCAAGAAATTATCTGTTCAAAAGACAATTTATGCCAGTGCAATTAAACGGTGCTAGGTCTTCTTAAATTGCTGGAACTGCGTAATTGTATTCCCTCCTTAATAAGGAGTACCGTCGTACCTCGTAAATATAAAGCGCCTTAATCCTGTTTAATTTTCTTGTTTACAAAGTTGGTACTGCTTTTTCTATTAACTTTGCTGTTCTACCTAACCGGGTAGGCGTTGAGTATCGATTACATTTCATTATAGCTTAGTATAGCAAATATACCACAATTAACAAAGAATATGGTAGTTATGAAAAGTAGAACTATAAAATATGTTTAAGTATTATTGCAACGTACATTACATATCCATGCTATGAAAGGGGCTCGTGGGAGCTATGAGGGTACTTGGTTATTACTGCGCTGATCAACAAATGTGTGAGGTGCTCTCCGCTGCACGAAGGGGTCTCGCGCGTAAAGCCGTCGGTCCCGGTTGTCATAAGAACTGTCAAGACAACAAACAACAGTAGTGGTAGTCAGAAGTAGAATCCCAAAAACCTGACAGCCACTCTATCCTCGGAATATCGGTGTTGTCTAGAAATCGAATTGAGAAGGTTGGATGGCAGTCGCTACTTGTAAATTACTGATATATTCAGCGGCAAGACTTTACCGCTGAATATATCAGTAATTTACTTTATGTCAATAAAGAATTTATTATTTATTTATTTATTCAGCGGCAAGAATGGAAGTCTACCCCAACATAATTGGGAAAAGGCTATAGCACGCACGACTACACATCAGGCTATACAAATCCAGTATCGACTGACCTCACATTGTACACGCCTTCCGTACAGCGGAACCGTACGGTACCGTACATGCGAGGCCAGCCTATACTGGATTTGTATAGCATGATGTATAAATATAATTATTATATCAATAATTACATGATTGTTTGAATTTGTTAGTAAGTAGCTCAGGATCAATACACATTGTGGGTACTAAAAAAACTTGGTATTTAGTTGTGGTTATTATAAGTACTAGGATATTTTTATTTAATCTACCCTCATATTCAATATTGCGAATGGTACCGCGTCATAGGTGACTCGGGCATTTAGTGATTTGCCAACATTCAGTGAACTCGGACGACTACGGGAGTTATTATATACAGAATTTTAGCATTTGTTCAAGATAGAATAACTGATTCTACATCACACAACAATTGAACAATTTTATAGTGTAGTGCTAATTGACATGTGAAGATGGATCCCGTTTAGATTTAGCCAGACAGATTGTGCACCATATAAGCGGGTTCGGTAAGTAGTTTGTTTACCCATCAAATAACTAGTTTAGGTCTGTAACAAAATCTATTAATTGTTCTTGTTCTTTGGTGCCTGGGCCCTTACGCGTTTTGCTGAATCAAAAACTTCACGATTCCTTCCGGAATCCATCTGGGTCTGCACTCTTGTGTGTGCAAATTAGTGTTGAGCTGTGAAAGCGTTTCCGTCCATACATACTACTACCTATCTTAACAATTTTAGAATGGTCTATATATACCATCACGCCTGTATTTCTCGAAGGGCTAGGCAAACGCGTAAGAATGTTCACACACATTTTGCAGGTATATTTTGGTTCCATGTGATAGGGGGCGAGCCTATTATCATTAACTGGGTACAAATCCAAACACGAGCTGTTACTGAGAATTTCATATACACATCCAATAACACTTTGCTCGACCTGGGAATCGAACTCAGGACCCTAAGCATAGCAGTCGCAGTAATCAGGCAGTAGAATGGTTTATATTAAAGATATTTTCCGCATTAATGAACCAGTCAACAGCAATTTTGAATAAGAAAATAATATTCGCAGGAGACTTGGCACGCTGATTAAATCCCAAGATACTGCCATCCATGACTTATTAATTTACAGATTCCGTATTAAATTTTCATGAAAACAATCCCGTCTACTTGAGTTTTGTCTGATTAAACAGACATATTATATGCTGGTAATAGCTGTGTGAAATAATTTCCATAAAGAATAGTTTTTTTAATTGAGTTTTTTAATTGAGTTTTTTAATGGGATATTACCAGACGTTGAATAGTGAGTGAGTTTGAAGATGAATGATGAGTGAGTGGAAGTGTAACTTCAACGAGTTTCTCTGTTTCATTGTAATTTTATGACTTTAGCCAAGTCTAGTTTAATTCTGCATTTTAACCAGGTTAGTGGGTAGATATAAAGGTTTAAGTCTTTTTTTTTTTTTGTAGATTTTCTATATACAAATCACTATCATCACTACATAGTATAAAACAAAGTCTACCGCTGTCTGTCTGTCTTTAAAACTACGCAACGGATTTTGATGCGGTTCTTTAGTAGATAGAGTGATTCAAGAGGAAGGTTTATATGTATAATATATACATATATTATAGTACAGAAAAGTCGAGAAACCACGCGGGCGAAGCCGTGGGCGGAAAGCTAGTACCTAATATATCTGTATTTGACCACAGGCAGGAAACAAGGCAGGACTCGTGTCCTGTCAGTGCATTAAATAAATTAATACGCATTTAAGTCGGGAATCAAAACAAACTATACGCATTAGTTTATTTGTATAATTTTATATTTTATTTTCGTACAAAAATATATTTACATTTGCTAACGCGTCTCTATAAACTATGATGAATTTCAATAATCAAAATATTTTGTTTGTCTTTTATCAGTGCCCAATGTCCAAATTATTTTATCTTTTGTTTGAAGAATACACGAAAATAAATATAAAATAAGTATCAAATTTAATTTATTGTTTTCATTCGTGTTTGTTGTACTCGAAATACAAATAAATAAATATTTATTTTCAATTAAATTTTAAAATAGAGAATTAAATATTTCTAGGTAAACATTTTGATAAAACAACATGTTTCGTAAAAATATTTACGTCGCTGCTTTTATTGAAAATTTATCGACGCTTTGGATATTTGAAAACAGTAATCAAAATGCCAAAGACTTTTAATAAATGTCAGGAGCGGCTCTGAAGTGATATATGGCTATTTTCGGTGGTCGGACACCCCGCCACGTAAAACGCTGCGTCAAGAGCCTTTCATAAAATCGGCCTTTCTTGTCGAATCACGATAGCCGTCCACGGTACATCCATAAAATATAAATATTTCAGTACCACTCTTTGTCGTACTATGGAATTTAAAAAACCAAAGGAAAATCCGTCGCGGAATATCCGCCTCAACTCTTTTGTACCAATTGAACAATAGCCAAAATGAATAAAAAAATCTTTATCTTTATAAAAACAACTCTCCGCAATGATAAATCAAGTAAATCAGTTTCAAAGCAAATGTTATCAACGTACCAACTAATTGTCTCGTTGCAAATGGAGCATAATATCTCTCAGTTCTTTTGTTTCAGCGGAAGCATTAAGTATGAAATAATGGCGAAGTTCCGTATAAGTACGGCAGACAGTTACTTGTCTCAACAATGTTATTAAATCATATACAGAGACGCTCCGACTGTAAAGTATGTAGTGCAAAGCATCATATACCTGAGATTCTTGTTCCTTGATAAATATACGCTTTGACGCTACCATTTTGTGAGAGGGAACTGAAATTATTTGTTATATGAAAATGTACATTTTCCTTCTAGTGTAGGTGCGAAATATTACAATGTATTAAAACATAACATAACACAATATTAGGCCTCTTTTCCCGACACGATAGACCTTTTTTACTATCAGAATCAGCAGTATTATTTAAGTAAAACAAGTGTAGGTTAGTATATTTCTACATACTTGACTCACTATACTTCATACAGATTGTATAGGAAAGCCTTTAAACGCTCGTTTAAAATCAGCAACGTGAAATTGCAAAATAATATCGTGGGAAAAGCCACAAGTCAATAAGAAATTCTAGGCGTGTACAGTGCTGTGAGCCCGCCCACGACGTTAGCGATAAATAACGCCATCTGTCACCTTGCAAATAAAAATATACTTTCACATTGACACTCTGTTAAGTCTGCTTACCCTGTGGTATTCCGCATACCACATATTATTACGCATACCGTATGCGTAATAATACCGAGATTGGAAATGTAATTGCTCTGCAGAAAGAAAAACTTAACTAATTGCTACTGGTTTCATGGAAATTGGATATCTATACAAATAAATATAACTGAAATGTCTGCTTGTAATTACAAAATAACAACTTTTCACTAAAACAATTGTTAAATTTTTTCGGTATGTCTGTCAGTCCGACTGTTTGTTTCGGATGTCCGAAAAAGTTCGAACATGAAAAATACACATAAGTATAGTAATAGATTAATTTCATACATTTTGTTTTTGAAATTTCATCAGTGGTACTAAGCGCGACTGCTATGCTTGAGGTCCTAGGTTTAATTCAAACTTCGAACCAAAGAGTTATTAAGATTTTCTATGAAATTCTTAGTAGTAGCGCTTAATGGTATTGACTCGCCCGCGTTAAATGGTATTTAACATTCCGGTGAACTTTGAGTGTAGATTAGTACTCCTCCGCCTATCTCTTCGGAGAATACAGGTGTGATGGTATGTTACTAAAAATCAATATCGATGGTTAAAGTGAAAACTATTTCACGTCATTCTAGGAATTCCGTTTTCCTTAGTCACCTGTTTGAATATACATCCATAATAACACTATTTGTAAACAAAATACAGATATTGGACGCAAAGTGTCGGGATGTCATCATATTTTATGCACACATGAAGTCATAAAAACTTTACATGTATACAAAATGGCGGTTTATTTCCAACGACGAGTATTTTTCGTTGAGAGACCGTAGTTGGGGACTCAACGCATACATTATTTGCAACACTATATAAACGTAATGTTGAGAAAGTTTATTGAAATTTGATAAGTGATACCATCACGCTTGTACCCACAAAGGTTAAGGCAGAGGTGTATGTATGCATGTACCATCCAATTCTGGTTGTATGGTATGTTTATGGTGCTCATGTAATAGAGAGCGAACCTATCTCTATTAACTGACAAATCTAAACTAAGAGCTGCTACCTCGAGTTTTAAAGAAAGTCCAATAAAACTGTTCTTCCTTGGAAACCAGGGAACCGTCACCTTGCAGTCAGGAACCATGCTTGCCACCACCGGTCCAGCAAGGTGATAAAATTTGAAATAACTAGCTGGGCTTTGCAATTTCAACCGCCATTTTTTTCTTCTGCTCGGTTTCTAAAGATCTTAGCTTGAGGGCTTATAATCTAAATTAGTCCTTTTGACATCAGCTATCTGCTACTGCAAGTCACATCAAAATCGGTATAACTGTTTCGCAGATTAGCCTTAAAAAATATACAGACAGACAAAAAAATATTGTATTTTGTTATATAGGTACCTACGGTATGTACTTAAATATGCATTTAGTAAAAATCCGTTATCATTACAGGCAGACAAGTAAAATTTGTTTATTTGTATGTATATAAAAGCTAAGTATACATAGTAGGCTCTTAAAAGATAGTGACGGCGAGTGTACTTGTTATGTCATGTATCGTAACCAGAGTGGACACTCGGATACGCTGGACACGTCCCGACGCCGTCTGTTCGAAGCCGTTCAAGTAGCTTGCCAGTTTACCAACTGTTGTACTGCGAAATCTGAGTGGTGGGTTTTTTGTTTGCTTAGATTTTAGCCTACCAAAAACAAGTTTCATTTTATATCTGACTTGTCAATACTTATTGATAGACATTTTTGATGGCCTCATAAAAACATCTCTGAAATCCATGATTTCGCTTGGACCTCTTGATTCTCTTTTGTGCCCAGGAGTGGGACAGTATGTGGACTGATAACGATGATGAAACATCTAAAAAAACGGTTCGAAAATAAGGAAGTTATAAGCATTTTTATTTTTTGCAGAGAGCATATTAAAGCGAGTTGTGACGTCAAAATTTTGGTGCGACATACAATTTCTATACTAATACTCAATCATCACCTCTCAATCCCGGATTTGTGCCCGGATAATGGTAATAGGTTCGCATCCAATTACATGGGACCCAAACATATTGGTGAACTGCTGCTGAATACAAAATAATTTGTAGACACTAGGTTACAAAGTAACAAGTGCAGTCAAGTTATCATATCTGTATGATCTTAACACAGTACATGAAAATGCTGCTTCCCATCCACTTGATATTATTTATGACTCTCGCGAGAAAAATGATACCTTTTCACCTATTCTGAGTCGGAAAATACACAGCCACTTTATAAAATAGGTACTACTTAATAAGTAAGGAGGTGTATTTAATATAATAATGTTTTGTGTATTATTCTGCAGTGCACTGAAGTACAGTCATAGCCTAGTGATATGACCACTGACCTGCCATGTCAAGGATTCAAGTTCGAAACTAGGGCCTTTTTGAATTCGTAGTTTCGTGTTCCGGGTTCGATTTGGAAGGAAAACATCGTGAGGAAACTTGGATGCCTGAGAGATTTTGTCTCGACATCGTATGGAGTCTGCCAACCCGCATTAAGTCAGCCTGGTGGACTATAGTCTAATCCTTCTCATTCCGAGAAGAGTCCCGTAAAGAAATTGGTGAAGCGTGGATGAAAATACCACAGCTCCGAAAAAATGGCATCAGTAAAGCGATGCCTACATTCAACAGATTCAATAGAATCAAGAAGCAAGGAAAAATTATCGATTGATAAAGTTCGAAGATAGGGATACGTCTTTTTTTTTCAAAAAACAAGTGTAGAATTTGTATGGCGTGTTAGTTTATGACATCTAAAACCAATTTAGTGTAGTGTAATGATCTTGAAATTATCTTGACTGTTTTGCTCATAGATGACGTTACAGAAGAAGGCATACAGCAGATATAATATTTATGTAAATTGTCATGAGAGTGAGGGTGGCTCGAAAAATAATAGCAATGGGGATTGTCACGCTACACGCTACCGATAGGAAGGTTTTGGTTAGAGAGACAGAACTAACCAACGCTCGAACCTCTTCTTCCTGGTCTCTTCCTTCTCTTTTTCTCCTCTTCCTCGAAGTTCCCAGTCCCCTCCCTTCTCTTTTTATCGTTTTCCCTTCTTTTACCTTAAGTAAGTTTGGCCACGCATCTGCAACCCCTTTGGTATTGCAGAAGTCCATGGGCGGTGACGACCACTTACCATCAGGTAGCTCGCCTGCTCGTTTGTCGAGTAATCCCATAAAAAAATCAACTTTCATGAGGTCATTAAGTCAATGAGTATATTGAACTCATAACTCCAAGAAGAGAAGCCATTACCTAGATTTCGTAAGTACCTAATACTTGCTTCTAATAACTACTGACATGAAAGCTAATGAATACTGATTTATTAATGCTAGCTTAATTATAAGGCACACACTTCTATGTTTATCAACATCATTAGTAATTATGAAATGGTTCCGCTCACGTAAATTATAAGCAATTCAGTCTGATAAATACAAAATAAACCGAGCCGTAGAAATCTATAATAAAATTAATATAATCAATGACAATCTGCCCGACCCAGGAATCGAACCCGAGACATATAGCGTAGCAGTCGCGTTTGGGAACACTAGACTAATAAGGCAGTTACTAGACTAGCCTGGTACTAGCCAGGGTCCGCTTATCTTAATTTAGTAATGACACTGAAACATACATATAGAAATAGATAACTCGGCAAACGAGCAGCTTAGGCGAGCTACCTGATGGTAAGTAGTCATCGACACCCTCGAACATCTGCAAAATGAAGGAAGGGAAGGGGACTGGGAACTTAACTAACGGAAAACTTGTAAAACATTAACTTCTAAAGGATCTTCGAACTTTAAATTTATTTACAGAAATAAATATAAGTTTATTTCAATTCATTTCACGCTCAGCAGCCGCGCTTGAATCTGCGAGATCAGTGAGGCATTAAGACAACTGTGACGTGAAAATAAATGCAAATTAGAACTAGCAGTTATAGGTCAACAGCTCAGGGCTACGGATCTACAATTACCAGCCAACGGTATTCTGCCCGCGGCCGCTCCACTCACTGTTCTAACTCATTTCACTGTCGTCCCTAACAAGATAGGCGGAACTTAATTTATACGCCGCCATCTTTATTAGGTACACATCCTTGCGGCCATAAAAATGAAAAAAAGTCGTGCATTTTATTTCATTACATTTACTGTATGGAAATGGAAGATTTTAGCAAACAACTTTTTATGGGTACTCGGCAAGTGAGCAGGCGAGCCACCATATATTAAGTAGTCATCGCCGCACATGTACATCTGCAATATCAAAGGAGTAATAGATGCGTTGCCGATTTTATTAAGAAAGAGGAAGGGGACTAAGGGAGGAATTATAAATATCTACGTTTTTAAGGTACAAAATCAAGTAAGAAGACCTAGAAGAAGTCTTATTAAACAAGTGAAGGAAAAAGTGGGAGTCCAGTATCAAGAGGTCAAACAGAAGGCAGAGAATAGAGAACAGTGGCGATCGCTCCACCAACAAGACCTGAGCTCTTAAATGAGAGAGAGAGAGAGAGAGATCAAGTACATTTTTTTTTTTATGGTATAACTCGTCAAACGAGCAGGCGAGCTACCTGATGGTAAGTAGTCATCGCCGCCCATGGACATCTGCAAAACCAAAGGAGTTGCAGATGCGTTGCCGAGCCTATTTAGGGAAAGGGAGGGGAATGAGAAAAGGAGAAGGAAGGGGATTGGGGGAGGAATTGGGCCTCCGGCCCTCTCGCTCACCGAACGAAGCGCAGTAACGAAACGCTACTACTCGGACGTCGGTCTTCTGCGAGAGTGTGGTACTTCCCCGGTCGAGCCGGCCCATTCATGCTGCGAACAGCGTGGCCCTACCACAACAAAAAATGTTATGTTTTGATAGAGAACAAAAGTTTATTTAAACCTGTGTTTGACAAACGCAATAATTACGGCACGAAATTGGACGAGGTTTTCACAATTGAATTGCTTGACATCTACCTTAAAATCTAGTGCATGTTTCATGTTTACACGCGTTATTAATTCTTTTGGAACATGAGCGAAGCCGTGGGCAACGGCTAGTTAAGAATAAAATTTCATATCGATTGCTGAGGATTCAGGGTATTTGAGAGAATCAACACCGTATACTATATTCAAAGTAAATAAGGATGACATTTTCGATGCCGTGTTTCCACTTAGGTGTGATGAGGGGTTTCGGGTCGAATTTAATTCAAGGAAAACGGCAAGTCATCATGACCGACTGACGCGTGACGTCCTAATGAATACCGACGATGACGAAAATTTTATTAAACCAAAATTGTTTACGATACTAACACGAAATTAATGTACGCGTATACGTAAGTATAGTCTAGAGAAAAGTACACTTGAGGTTAATAAAATCTATTCTGTATCAAAATTATGAAAACAAACAGGATATTGTAGTACACACCTAAGCTTTTTTCCACAGGAGTAAGCAGAGACTACGACTGCGACTTGCTACGATTCTTGCAAACCTCTTTCTCTTCTCCCACACTCATACATTTCGTCATACACACGACCCACCGATTGCAAATCATACGCACCTGACCTTATTGGAGGACCTCGCTAATAGATATAGTAGTAGGTATATTTATAGTTGTATACCTATTATATACATTGTAGTTTTATCTAAAGCTTAAAATTTCTAAGAGCCGTAAATATTAACAAGCACGGATAAATATACTTAGCTATAAAAATATATCTTTTAAAAATGTATGTGATGCGTTCAAACATTTTACAAAATAAATTATATACCGAGTTATTCAATTTATTATTTTGTTAAAAGCCAACAACAAATTTAGTTGAGGTTCGTCAACTTCGTTATTGTTTATTTAGTTATAACAAGTGTTTACCTAACATGGATAAACACTCGTGATACCTAAATAAACAAAATCAATGACACCTGTTACCAAATCCACTTTCACTTTACTTTTTTACACGCATGTGGCGTTATGCAAATATTAGATATTTCACGGCACAACATACCGTGGCAATTTACAGGGAAATTGGGCAGGGAAGCTATTGATATTCTGATCTCGTTTGGGAATTTTCGTTGGGAATTCTGTAGAATCCACTTCTGATTCTCCATTTATTTGTAGCTCGCATATCTGTCGTGCATAGAATACTACAAACACGAGCGCTAAAAAAACGCGTTAATAAATTGCAGCACATGGTGCGTACTAAATCGTTCTAGTGTCCGCCAATAGTGTCGCATGTGTTTTTGTTTGGCAGAAGTTAGAATTGGCGATTTATTACAATTTCTAGATTGCTGATTAGATACAATCAACCTAAAGGTAACTAGAAGAGATTTTGTCAAAAATTACTCACATAAATTACGATGAATAACTAATTAACACAAGTAGCTACCAACTTGAATACAAAAATAATACTAACCGTTTGCGTGTGGATGCGTTGCAATGCCTCCATCTTTATTGTAATATTTTTTTGTCAGAAACCTTTGGCGGCATTGACAGACGCCCACACAATACCAAAGTATAGTAAATATCATTCCGTACAAAAGTTTCACCAAAATCAGATAAACCATATAGAAAGACAAACAATGACTGCCTCATTAGATTAGATTAGAATCACTAGACTAATCTAGTGGTCCTAAGCGCGACTGCTACGCTAGAGGTCCTGGGTTCGATCCCCAGGTCGAGCAGAGTGTTATTGGGTTTTTCTATGATTTTCCCAGTAGCAGCTTGGAGTCTGGATTTGTGCCCGGTGAATGGCAATAGGCTCGCCCCCTATTACATGGGACCTAAACATACCGGCGAAATGTGGGTGTACATTAGTACACCTCTGCCTACCCCTTCGGGGAATACAGGCGTGATGGTATGTTTAAGACAAACAAACAAATAGTAATAACAATAAATAAGATACTGGTTTCTAACACTTACGCGAATATCAGACATTGAAATAAAACTACTTCAACCATCATCTACTCCAACAATCAACAGAATGTAGGGTAGCTGTTGATAATTTTGCCATTAGGACGACCAACACCTCAGTCCACCCGTGACCATGGATGCTGTAAAGGATCCGAAACGTCGGGAATTTAAAATAATCAATATAACGCGATAAAATCCGTAAAAAGTAGTTTTATTTCAACAATAAATAAGGTTTATAAAAAACTTAATCACGTTTTTTGTACGAAGAATTTCTATACAACGCGTAATTCAGTGAAGACCACAATCATATTAAGCCTAGCTCGGATCCTAATAGCCATAATAAGATCATGAAGGAATTTATATAAGCGGGACAATTTCGAGAATGTCAATGACTACAGCTTTCCGTTGTACGGTCTAGTTAATATCCACTAAGGATGTTTGTTGACAAATGAAATGCCAATTGCAGAAGTCGGCTATTCCTTGTTGAGCACAGTGATTTCAATATCCTTTGATTAATGTTGTTTCTTGTGTCTTATACATTTACTAGTGTTTGCCCGCGGGTTCATTCACGTGGACGAATAGAATGATTTAGATTAATCAGAAAATAACAGTGATTATCTCTTCTTTCTATAGATCGGCAGCAGAGAGGTCAAGCATTATATTCAGAATTTTATAATTACATTATTTTATTCGTATATACATTTTCTCTCTGGTTGTAGTTTAGTATTAGAATAAAAACTATAAAACAAGTTTCAGCAGTAATTATCCAAATGATGACGTAGGCAAACCCACGGGTAAACAAAAACTAGTACTTAATCATGTTTTTAATACTTCAAACTTTCTCAAACGCAAGGTTAATTATATTGGGTTATTCCTTGTCATAGGACAAGCTCGTAAAATCATATGTAAAATTTACGCTCTACAAACTTCACATAATGGGTATATCTTTTTCATATAATACACATCAACTGCCTCGTTGGTCTAGTGGTCCCAATCGCGACTGCTACGCTAGAGGTCTTGGGTTCGATCCCCAGGTCGAGCAGTGTTATTGAGGTTTTCTATGAATTTCTCAGTAGCAGCTCGGAGTCTGGATATGTGCCAATATGGCAATAGGCTCGCCCCCTATTACATGGGACCCAAACATACCGGCGAACTGTGGGTGTACATTAAGTGCACCTCTGCCTAACCCTTCGGGGAATACAGGCGAGATGGTATGGTATACACATCAAATTAAAATACATAGGTACATATAGTAATATTTTACTCCAATGAAATTGCAGTGCTTCTTTTCAATATCTCTGGTTGATATTACAAGATAAGTAATAAAATTCAATGCTGAACAAGCCTGCTACCAATCTAATTCCCTGAGGAAGACTCTCTCCTTGACTTTTTTTACATTCATGAGCAGTATGTACTTACCTATAATATTTCTTTGATTTGTTTAACGTAAGTAGATTTATATGCTATTTTAGGGCGCTTCCCGAGTAGTCGAGAAAGCTAAATAAACGATTTTTTGTTCTCTTTGTCATGGAAAAATCGTAGAACCTTTTTTCGTAGATAGTTTTGTAAAGTAATAAATTCAACGGCTGAAAGGGTGCAATAATTCCATATCAATATTAAGTACAATACCAAGGATTAGAAAAAAAAACTTGTAGATTTAACATTACAAGGAGAGAAATGTTGTAAATGTGTATGTTTGTAAGAGCTAATCTCTGAAACTGGAGGGTTTTCAGAATCAAATCCGTATTTCTGAAAACCTCGACAGGAAGCTTCATTAACCATAACACATTCTTGAGTGACAAGCAAGATATACTTACATATAATATCTTATTGTGATTATAAATAATTGCCGAATCCAAGGCACGCACCTCTGACTATACAAAGTCATGTGCGTATTAATATCATTGTCACGTGCTTAAACGGTGAAAAGTAAACATCGTGAAGAAAAATGCACACCTAAGAGACTGTCTTGACGGCATCTGAAGTCCGTCAACCCTAGTAGGCGTGCCTAGCCTGCCTAGCCTGCCTAACCTTAGTAGACCTAGGCTAGAGACCCGTGCCTAGCCATGTAGGGACATTGTAATGGGTTGATGATGAAATAAACGTAAAAAAGTTTATTATGGTATTTTGAAAAGCGTACTTAAGGCCTTACATTAATTTCGTCATATTCCATAATACCACGTTCATCTGGCTCATTAAAAACATAACAGAAATAACTCCTAAGATTAAATACGAGTATCAACGATATTTTCAGAAGCGATTTAAAACAATTATTAGAAGATGGAAAAATGGTTTAACGGATCGTCGTCTGGCGTATTATTTGTTGTAACAGATCGACTCGGCCCGAGGGAGCGGTTGGAGAGCTCGCAAGGCGACGGATTTCACGCCACTGTGGCGTCCTCACTGCCTCCGTTCCGCTGCCTCGACTCTCACTGTCCGACATAAAACTCGATTGAATATCGATTCGATAAATAGTGCAGCTAATCTCGCTTGTTATTTTAAAAAGCACGAACCGCTGCACTATTTATTCATCGTCTAAAGAGATTCATTGAATTTTTGTTCTAACTGAACTATTTAAATAGCAAATATAATTTTATTGTAAGTATGGCCTTATTGTAGCGGTCGACCCTGTTGTTGACCGTAATATCCTGGGTCTGGACTTGGCCTAAATTGGGCAGTGTTATTGCGTGTTCCTGTTAGGAAATTCTCAATAACCGTGGAATTTAGGATTTGGTTTGGAGAATTGTGGGACTAATAATAGGACTGGTGTGAATACAGATTGAACAGTATATTAAATAGAGTGGCGAGTATGGATGGATGAGTCTGAAGGGGCTGACCTCGGCGAACATACTGTAACAAAATAGCGAACGTTCTCAGAAAACCCTACGAGCACCCTAAACCGACGATCATACATGATCGTAGGTATAGCGAAAGTGGTAGGTAAATAGTTCATAGCGAGTGGAAATCTATAGTCTCTGCCCACCCTCATGGGAGACAGGCGTAACAATAGGTATTTCAAATTTACTAAGCATAGATACATAGAATCCAAATTGAACAATTTTAAAATGAGTATTTTTGCGAACGCTGCATGTGAACAATAATGCTGAGTCAGCACGCCGCCCAGCTTAATCAAACGCTGAACTTCTTCTATACAAAAACGTTTACCAAACGTTATATTGAAAGAACGAGTTTTAATTTAAAAAGTCAATGAAGTGGAAGAACATAAGTTCAATCCACTATTGTGAGTTCTGGGCCACTAAAACTACTGAAAATATACCTAGTTATGTCGACAATTTGTGTATCATTTTTCAAAATAGCTTGTATAGGATTGATATAACAATAGCTTTGGGCCGTGGCACACAAACACGGAAGGCTTTCATGCCTCGGTACACTAACTATATCGTGAGCATTGTTCAAAAAGAAGTTACATTTTTATTGCAACAATTGAATAAAATGGGCACTTGTACATACTGTAGAAGAAAAGACTAAACCAGTAAAAGAATCCACAAAATCTACTTGCATTACTGTGACCATAAGGCATGCAAAGTATCTATTTTAAGAGAGGTACCTACTCACGGAAATGTATACTGAACTCAATATTATTTTAAACGATAACCTATTCAAGACATGAAAACTTTTGGCTTTCATACAAATGTTTGAAAATGTAACGTATATAAATTGCTGCGGTTCCTTTTAATACTACTAGTTTTAGCCGGCCTCGCTTCTTTGTTCGCAAAGTTCCATCTTAACTTTTTATTTGATCAGGGATAACAATTTACTTCATGTGAGAATCAAACCAAGGGCGCCTAGCGTGGCAGTCGCACGCACGACTACTAAGCTAAAGAGGCTGTCTATTATTAATATAGCATGTTAATATTTTAAACAAAAAGGTGCATCCTAGCCGTCCCGATTATTGGTGGAAAAAGGACCTTGCAAATTTTCGAACGTATCCGAACGGGTACTATCCATTTGAAGTGGCCAACTACACTTGGCCTATGCACTTACTATGGTAGCAATGGCAAAGAGAAATATGGGTTTAGTCGATCATAAAATCGGTGATGAATGTCGGCGAAAAATTGGGCTCAATTGTCTGACCACGACAAAAAGTTTTGTGTAGGCTACTGTAGCCTTCTATCGCATAGGGGTAAATTGTTATTTTATAGGCCCTAAGCTAATAGCCCATGATCCGTACGTTCGCTTCATTAAAAATATAAGGTGTCCGTATCAAAACGCTTATTTAATGGCCAATACGTTCGGTCTTAAACCGTCGGAGCTCTCCCGGTCCCAATGAAAACTGTTTCGTCTTACAAAACAAACTAAATACTAAGGTTGTTTGTGCCGTACACGTCAAACATAGTTATACAATGTTTGTTGTTTTACGTTAAAATAAAGATATCTTGCATGCTGAAATAACTTCCAGAAACCAAGTAAATACATCTTAAGGTAAAAGCTATTTACTGTGTCATAATTATGCGCATAATGACTAGTTTCTATTAAATATATTTTATAGTAATAGAGACGATAAGGAATAGAGGTGTTATTCTGTCACACTACGCGAGACAAAAACAGATAGACTATTAACTAAATTCTGTGGGTTTTGTTTAACTTTGTGGGTCTCTCACGCCACCAAGGGAATTCGACAAGATACACAATCTAAGCTCATCACTTTACATTGACTTTGTACTGTGCCCGCTATAACTGTCAGCTTTTCAATATTTTAAAGAAAGTTGATCCGAGACTCGGCGTGCATATGGATCACTGAAGTGAGAAAGGAAAAAGCTGAAATGGCAATATATTATCTGATTCTTAATTTTGCATGGAATGGTGTATTTGGTACTTCCAGAAGTCGTAAAATAAAAGTTGTCCATTATCGTGGGTAACATCACTCCTTCTGGATTGATATACCTTTCCGAATAACCTTATAAATCCTATGCAATTGCAACACGACTAAACACTATTCTCACAAAAGTAATATTCATTTTACGGAACAGAAGTAGCTCAACGGCTCGGAAACACCACGGATCATTAGATCTGACTTCCGAGTGACTTTGTATGGCCCTTGGCCTGCCTAGACAATTTAACCTTTTTACAGCGAAATAGGTACACAGCAGTTATGTATATTTATGTGCGCCAATGCACGTGCCCACTGTGTAATACCGTCTGATTGCTAGACACTACAAGCGTAATATCATCCTACAGTAAACTCAACTGATGTAAACTACCAGACCACATAAAAGATGAAAAAAGTGATACAAAATTTATAAATAATCTTAAAAGAATACTTATTAAAAAAGTCTATTATACATTAGATGAATTTATGAATGATAAATACATTGAGTAAACAACAATAAATTAATTACCTACCCACTCTTCACCTATACCTAAACCATACTTCTCTCTTTTTTTTAGATATATAATAAAATGGTAAATATTGATGTTATTAAATATTAAAAAAAAAAAAAAAAAATTTTATTAATTAATGATTTAAATATTGGTATTATAAGAATTTAAAATTATAATAGTGATTTGAATTAGAATTTATTATAATGTTAAAATATAGTATCGTAGTATCTCACATTTGATTGTATTACTTATATATAATTATTTTAATAATATATAAATATAATGTTATTTGCTGTGCCCTACTGGGTCCACGATTGTTCCTAGCTCCTAAGCATATATGTACCATCTTATATGACATTGTGGAATGCGAATAAATGATATGAATATGAATATGAAATCTTACGTCGCTAGGTGCAACCCTTAACCAATTGCTGTGTTATCCTTGATTAGTTTATACTCGATAAATAGCAAAACAAGCTTAGGTAGACTTCAGTTCCACGTATCTTTAGTAATATTCTCACACATACCATGACGCAAATGTTTTGCGCATGGTTTTTGTGACGTACCATAAACAATATAATAAATAGTTATAGTTGTTGTTTTAAACAAGTTAGAAAAATTTTTGAGGAATATAAAAAATATCAGCAGAGAGAATAGGTTAACGTTGACATAGCGAGCAGAACTTAGCCAAGTTGGCCAAAGCGTCTAGTGTACTGATCCGTTGGGGGCATTGAAATCTCGGACGTGGTCAAATTTTTATACACTAAAATTATATAACTAGACCAAAATTATATTCGTGTTTTACACGCTTTTCTTTGAACCAATGTCGGTAGCTATCATAAAAGACAAGAGTTCTTCGCTATAAAATGAATTCAACAATAAAATAAACCGGAAGGTGCTTCATTAAACTTTGGCCTACTCCGTTAGCTTTTTGATTGTTTGTTTAATTACCGGCCACGAAATTGTAAACAACCGAATAACAACCGCGAGTTGTAATTACCAGTGGAATAAATAATTCATATTTTTCGTGCTAAAATAAATCAATACACGTGCCAAACGTACGTCATTCTCTAAGTATTTTTCAACTATGTCTGGGCCAGCTGCTGATTATTAGTATTTTACACGCATTTTAATAAATCACTGGCCAACGTCTAGTCATCCCATATAAACTGACCTCAAAGCCTATAAAATGCGAGGTCAGTTTATACTGAAATTTTATGGACCGGTTTCTTATGAAAACTGGCGATTTTAGCCTCTCTTTTGAGCAATACCCTAAGGCCTAAGTCTTAGGATATCGGTATCGGTTATAGACTAGCTGTCAAGCTTTATGGGCTTCTGGTAATTAATAATGATGTTCGTGTCTGTGTAATCTTACTTAACTATGATAACAAAATGGGTTCACCCCGACATAATATTTATTTTATTCACCGTATTTAATTAATTAAACTTTATATGTATCTACAGGACCCTTGTTTTAAACAAAAATATTGCATGAAATATGTAAAATGTTGAACGAATATAAGTAACCAATTATTATGCGATGTCACGTAAGAAATAAAATGATGGAATATCTGAACGCACATAAAGTTGTTTAATATTCCAAATAGTTCAATGATAACTTGAAGGTACACGATATACTCGTAAGTAGTTAACTAGTTTCACATTTGTCCAGTTTTGACGTTTTTGAATAATAATTATAGTCCAGTACAATACGTGAACCATTTGAAATACAGTAGATATAGATTAATAATAGAATAACATGATAAGTGTATTTCGACGGAAAAATGTAAAATATCCAAACTTATCCCTCTTCATAATATTAACATTTATTTACGTAATAAGTAGATTTGAGTAAGCCTCTCTCCTCCTCAGGAATATCATCTCATTACTTTGTTCCTGACACAGTAAGTATATTGAACACAGTAGTTTCTGCTTACGGTTTAACCTTTGGTACAAACAACGTACGTTCTCAAGTCGAGTACACACAAATAAAGATACGATTTCACGCAGATTTTGTAGGCACATAACTAAGCGTTCCTTCCTTCTCTAAGGTATTCCGGGAAAAAGTAAATGGGCTGCCGGTATTCTGCTCAGATTCGGTACAGATTTCAATGTTGTTTCCACACAAAAGATCTAAATGAAGTTATCGTTGTGCAAATTTTAATCAAGATTATTTTGAAGGACTTTTGGATACCCATGAACCATGAATAAACATGGGAAGAAAATATACTCGTATATCAACTTTTTTATGTATTAAAGTAACGACCTCCTTGGGTCTATTATGATAGTCACTCGTATAGTGCGTAATGGTATAGGTACGAGTGACCGAGTCAGTGTACACAGTAAACATGGATTTACTTATAATCAGTAAGAATGGCAAAATAAGGTTCTAAGTATTATATTGTTTGTACAGCGTGCGTTGTATGTATATCGTTAGTTATTATTTATTCGTAGTTCGTATCTCATGAATAAACATTGCGAGAAAATGTATATCAACCTTTTTCTAGATATTAAAGGAACGACCCGCTTTGATTATTTTGATGGTCACTCTATATCATTCCGTATACAATCAGTGTACACAGTAAACATATTATGGATTTACTTTATCGACTTCCCATACTATACCGTCAGTAAGAAAGGTAAAATAAGGTTTCTCATATATATTGTTTATATAGCGTGCACTCTATGTATATCGTTACTTATTTTTATAATCACGGAAGAGTTATCAAAATATGCAGAAAACACAACATCATTAGGTACCAAGGTAAGTTACTTAATGGAAAATGATTAAAAATAATAATAAGCGTTCTCCCAACTTCAGATTACTCCTTAAAAAAATTACAAATAAACCCACTAAAAGAGTCGCAATAGTTATTGAAAATTTTTCAAGGATAATAAATTGACGGTCTCGTCGAGAAATGTCGTCTATAAAGTATAGTGGACAAAGTTTGACGGCTGCGGGGGAAATTTTCAAGCTCCTTTCAAAACATTTACTTGAAAATACTGTAGAGGTCCGGCGGCAGAGACAGCAATTTGTTAGTTTACCCTGCGTAGAAGCAGGCGTTCCACCGGGCGGGCGGCCAACAAGTCATCTTTTATTAAATACATACAAACATTTGCATTCAACCATCGTGTACACTGCATTATAAAATTTTAAAGTATTTTTTGTGTTTGTATTCAAATGATAAACGGTTTTACTATTTGGAATGCAGAATGAACAATGTTTTTCAAATTAAGAACTGTAAACTATAAAAGGAGGTACTCTGTCAGCTGAAGTTATTAATTTTTAAGCATTGTAAGTAATTGAGTACAAGTAGAATACGAAATAGCATTACTGCGACCTATTTTCTTGTCTCAATCGTTTAACTGTATATTCTCATTTAATGGATGATGTTGTCTCGTAATAATTTCATTTCAAGCATAGACATTTATGTGTAATACTGCAAAATACAGGTTTACGACTGAATTTTACAGCTAGGTATCGGGAGTACGTTGGTCCAGTTGGCTGTAGACGTTTTATATTCCCGTTCAAAGCCATCTCCATTTATATGGACCCATATCAATGACCATAAACATGAGCATGAATAAGAATGTAGGTTTTACGGCCCACCATATAAATCCGGAGGAGATGGTCATTACACCGCCCGTGCGTGTTAGAGAATCGTGACAACTGGGAAGCGCGTTGGCAAATTATAATTAAGACTTGGCTAAAGAAGTACTTTAGTATATTTTAGCTCCAGAATATATCATTTCATTGTTTCTTCTTGGCACTACGTTACACAGAATTATCCAAATTGATTTCTTAAAGGAAAAACATATTTTCAGTTTAGATTTCGCTGTTGGAATTTTAGTAGTTTTTTAACTAGGTCATCTCAAAAAGCGAGAGAGCGAAAAATAACGCGATTGCTAGTCGAAAAACTACTGTGCAGCTGTCCAATGTCCTATTTATTTTATTGTTTTTTTTTGGAGAAGAGCACTATTTTGCTAAGCCAATTGAAAGAAACAGGGTACCTGTTGTAGGCAGGGAATGGTCAGAAAAATACTATCATGCAGTTAGTACCGCCATTTGAAACCTTCTTTTGTTAATACTAGTTATTTCTCGTCTTAATTTTCAAATTCAGAACACAGTACCAGCATGAGCGCTGTTATCATTCTCCACCTTCTCTAGACGGAGAGTTTATCAAGGGTCTGACTTGGAGAAGTCAAAGGCCAACTAATCCCACCATCGCCTTTGTGCCTACCGTGATCACAATAAGTAAAAACGCCTTCCAAATATACATAAAGGGATCCGCATTACGGGCATGAAATTTGTTATTTCATCCTAAATGCATTACTTTATATACATAATTACGAATTTGGCAACAACAATGTTGACATAGAACTACAGATACAGATTACGGAAGCAACACAGAGTGTAAAGGTTCCAGGTTCACTTGAGGTTTACCATTCCCCTGCGAAGCTTCTTTGTATAAGAATGTATGAAATGTATGACACAAGTTTTTATGTTGAAGATAAAATTGTAGTCGCAGCACCTCTGGAAGCCTAGATGTTGGACAACAAAATGGAAATAACAATGGAATAACAAGTGTTTGCCAGTGTGCCTCTTTGCGTGGCATCGTTCATTATGTTTAAGATTGATAAGTACAAACAGAGTTATCTTCAACTCTCCTGGTACCTATGTTGTCTGATAGTGGCAAACCTTTCTCTATGATACTTAATATATAATATACTCACGCCTTTTTCTCACAGGGGTAGGCAGACCGCAACTTTCTACGATTCTTGCATAACTCGTTCGCTTCTTCCACATTCATACATCTTTTCATAAACACGCGCCGGTTGCGAGTACTAGACACCTGACCTTTCTAAAGGACCGCACCAATAAGGTCGGTGTACCATGATGTACTAGGATCTGTGATGCAGATTAGCTACATCAAGCACACAGGTATCACATCTGTCTTCCCTTAATAGAACTCCTCTTATTTCTTTCCTGACCGACCTTCGCTTCGTTAAACTTTCTCATGCCTGCTCATTTGTTTAGGATACTCTTAACCTGGCGTTTTTCGAGAACGTCCACGATTTAACTTATGACCACTTCAAACTCTTCCATCCATACTCGATTTTAATATAAATTTGATTATTCTCCTTTAGATATGCCGAAGACACAAATAAAATCAATATCATCGTTACCTCCAGCTTAGCCGTATTGATACAAGCAAACGCCAGTCAAATTTAATGATCGTATTTACAAGCAGTCATTACGAATGAATAGATCGCAAATTGTACGTTCTCGCAAACTCGAACGCGCCCTACAAATCAAAATGATTCGATGTTAGATGAAAGGGACATTATGTGTCAGCTCAGATCATAGCTTGTGTTATTATTAGGTGAATACGGACGTGGATTGAACACTTTCGCTGGCGAATTAAAATCATTGTCAAAACTTCACGTTAACTAACTTCACATAATAAGAAATTTGAATAGAATCAGTAGGTACCTACTGTGTATAAAATTAAAAGGGGTAATATGTATAAATATTAATCCAGCTTTAGTTTTAACAGTAAAAAGGAACAGTATTTTTAGGCCTTTTTCATGCAAAGATTATTAAGTTATTTAAGTGAAGGAAAAATACGACCGCGGGCAGGATTCGAACCTGCGTCTTCTGGTTAACTGGTGGGACTCGCGGTGGCTTAGAGGTCATAGCGTCCGATGTACTTAACCAGAAGACGCAGGTTGGAACCCTGCCCACGGTCGTATTTTTCCTTCACTAAAATAAAGTAAAAATGATTTTCGTAACAGCCTCATTGGTCTAATGGACGCAGGTACTGAACGTCAGGTTATTTCTGGGTTCGATTTCTGGGTCGAGAAATGTTGGTTTTCTCGTAAGGAAATCACACCCTATTACATGGAATCGAAAACATGCCGGCGAACTAGAGTTAAGTACAAACTACCTCTGTATAACATTTGGAAATATAGGCGAATTTGTCCTATTAATTAAATCATCGTTTATTCATAATACTGTAGCATAATTTAAAGGGGCTACTACAGTACAATGTTTCTATATCGGCGTTTAATGTTTATACCCTACAAAATTTAACGGGAAGCAAAGATTAGCCTGCAAAGAGTATTTAATAGTACACCTCTTTGTCAAAGTATCCTAACATAATATTATCTGAAGTTAGCCTTGTGTTATACATGTCAGCGGTCGTGTAATTCGCTTTGAAACCACTGAAGTTTTATTATTCAGTTCCTTCCTTAGGAGCCGCGGCCGCCGCACACTAAAATCACACACAGCATCATTTACAGAGTAGTGTACTCGTATAAAGGTTAACAAAGCTGTAAAATGACTCCTATCCGGTGTCTACACAGGTAATGTACGCACAGCTACACATCAAGCTATAGAAAACCAGTATAGGCTGAACTGCATTGTAAAGGCTCTGCGTGCATTTCGGGGCCAGCCTATACTGGATATATATAACTATATAATATGCTATATAGCCGTACGTACTACTAATAAACATATCTGTACAAAGTCAAATTGAAAGTATAAATTTAAATTAACTTTGTTTGTTAATTGCTCCTAAACCGCTGATTGAATTTTCATTAATTTTGGTTAAAAGATGGATTGAACCTTGGAGAAAGACATAACCTTATTTTTGTCTCAAAAAGTATTTAAGGACGCTAGTGAAATCACGGGCAATTGCTAGTTTCCTTAAAAACGTTTTAAAAACCTTAATTTAACTTAAAACAAACTTTATTTAAACTATTTACAAAGGCGTAACCTACATTTAGCGAGGACGGAAATCGCTTCTATTCTAAAATAAATTGATTAGACGTGTGTCTAAAAAAACCTTAAAAGCTTTCTCTCTTTTTTAACTTTTCGTGCCCAAAAGCTTTGTCCTAGAAAGATTCATTTTAATTACGATTTCCACGAGAAATAACGACTCGGGAAAGTACGGCCTTTACCTAGCTACCAATCTTCATTAGCTTCATTATTTCCGTGTAAAATTATTCGTTATGTGCCTTTTTATACGTCTACATATATATACGCCACAAGTTTTAAACTTAGGTATAATAAATTGATTTTTATTAGTTTTTGCTTGGAATTTAACCGATAAGCACTTTCAAATAAGACAATTTTAAAAATATCTGTGGCCAGTAGCTTACCTCTGACTTGGATGCTATTTGGATGTATAAATTTTTGGGACATGTCACCGAAATATAGATAAAAATATAGATGTGAACATACACTTATAAGATAAAAAAAAATAAGATTTATGCACATAGAGAGCGGTCGGTCGTGTCAGCCATACGTTACTAAGTTGAAGTTCCAACGACATAAATCTCCGGCCACTCCACACAGAGTGAACGAATTGGCCCGAATGAATAATTCCTAATACATTTATGCAAGCACAAGAATTTCCATAGCATAATCTTATAGGATCTCTGAGCAAATACTTTCAGAGGATTTGCACGGAATATCGTGAAACGTAATAAATTATTATCTGAATTTGTTATAATGTTCGTAAAATATTTACACGGGTAAGTGGTCTCAGACCTAAGATTTTAATAGAAAATGTTTAGATAGAATTTATTAAAAGATTTTTTAAATAACTTGAATATTGAACAGCAAACAAACACTTTTCTTAAAGTTTGGGTCTTCTAAATAGAAAAGTTTTGATTTATTGAAAGACAAGACGAATCTTTAGATGGCGGTAAGAACAACAATCGGCTAAAAGTAAAAACTTTTGCTCTCTAACTTTCTATTTCATTTGCAAATAGCATTGTGCTTGCGATTGTTTTCGTTACGGGTTATTAAGCAATAATCCCACAGTAGTTTGTAGAAGCACTAGATTGATAATAATAAGATTAGATTCTCTTAACTGCTTTATAAGATTTGATTCCAAGTAGGTATATTAGGTTTTTCTTTAAAATTTACACTAATGACCCAATGCGGGTTGGCAGAGCTCACACGCTGTCGAGTTAGTCTCTCAGTTCTGCAGGTTTCCTCCTGATGTTTTTCTTCACGTTTTGAGAGGGGCGTACCTTAGTTTTAAACTCGAGACCTTTGACTTGCCAGTCCAATGGCCATAATAATATCACTGCACTGCGGCGACAAGATTCACCTACCTACCTCCGAGACCTATTACCGACCAACAGGTACTTTTTTATTTAATTTTGCGAGACCCTTCAAAGAATGCAAGTGCAATGGTATGTTATTTAATTCTCTTAATTTAAAAAAAGGGCCCGGGCTGTCAACAATCCTAGTGAAAAGATTTTTTTGTGATCGTATGTTTACCCAAAACAAAAAAATATAGGAAAGCTATTTGTGATGTTTATGAGATCAAAACTAGCTCGTAACACATCTTAATATCGTCAACATTTTCCTTAATATTTCAAATATTTAAAATATCGTAGTACCTACCGGGAATTTTTTAATCAACTTTATATTGTAAAGATCGAAATACGTATGAAAGGACATATTGGATAGAAACCTTTTCGCTTCGAGCCAATATGGGCCCATTATCTACATATTTTAATAGGATTATAGGATATTATTTCTGTCGACCGTTCGTTGAGCGTCCTGCGGCACATTTTCAAAAGTAGACGCGTATCTATCTATTTTATCTAAGTAAGTAATAAAAATTGGGTCAATTTTAAATTCAGAAAAATCTGTTACAGACCTATAATATTGGCCACTCAATCGATAAAGCAATTAAAATGGCAAACTCTTAAATAATAATTAGTTAATTAACAAGCAATAATAATTATTCAAATAAAACACAATTCTATTAATAAACATGCTTATCATAAAATTCATAATAAATTCACTACGTCACTCGTAAGTTAATAAATGCGCCATCAAATTACCCTAATTGGGGATTAAGGCCCTCGGAGCATTTACGCGAGAGGTACTACTTACCATGACGTTCATCATGATGTAAACTTGGCACAGTTGGCGCTCATCACGACCCTAGACAATTCAATTATGAACCTTCGTCGCCTGTGTTGTTGACCGTTCTCTGAGTAAATAGAAACCAGCGTAGACTTAGTATGACCTTCACTGGCTCAGCGGCTGTCTGAAATCGGTTGAGTAAATAGTGTGACGTATTTTATGTAGTGTGAAATATGATTGTTGTTGATTTAAGTTTTGATTGTATTGAAGCTACAACGAGACGAATGCTTTTACAATTTAGGGAATTGTAAAAGCATTCGTTCATCTTCATTTTCTATTTAAAGTCTGAATTTGACTCGGTAAATCTCTGTCATAAAAAAAATAATTTTAAACTTACTTAGGAATTTATGCTTTAGATGAATCGTAATTGGATTGGATTTACCGTGTCAAATCTAGATTTGACACAATAAATCCTGTGCAGAATAAACATTGGCAATTCTTGGAATTTACGTTTTAGGTGAATCACATCTACTGGGATTCATATTCGAAAATCGAAGTACCAAATATAAATTTCCAGGAAAATTACTGAATGGCCTTTTTAACCCCTGATTTCAATTTTAAATTAAAAATGTACGCTTAACTTATGATACACACTTCGAAAAATATCACAATGAATAAATAAAAAAGCGCTGTTATATATTCACGTATGTATATACCTATGCATATATGCATATAAATTAGACTTCAACGAATAAAAACTTAAAATAATTTACAGGACGATTATTACTATATAATCAAGGAATTTAATTATTTTCGATGAAAATAACATAATAAACAATAACTGTCCCATCATAAAAGTGGATTAGTGAATAATAAATATCACCAAATGTTAGGGTCCTAACTACTTTTCGGAGTTAAAGAGCAACTTGTTTGGTTGGAATTTAAATTTGTACCCTTGTTGCCATTAAAGAGTTAATTCTTTTAAACGTTTTGTATTTGAGTTTTTATATTAACTTAAGTTTACATAGGTACATCACGTCTGTATTTTCTGAATAATTTCTGGAAATGTAAAACAGTTCGTTAACATATATTTTATCTCATATACGCTTTTGCTATTGCACTAATCAAAACCTCGAATCGTCCATAATTCTTGCTTCATGCTTATTTATAATAATTACTTGATTTAGTATCGATCTGAGGATCCCACCTCAACAGTAGCGACCGACAGACTTACAGATTCAAACCAGCGAAAGGGAGTTGTCAGTACCGAGATCAAATTCATAGCTTGCATTTCGACTTTCCAAAGTTATGTGCGTATTAAATTAATTGGTTATTGTTTCTTAAAGGACTGCCTCATTGGTCTAGTGGTCATAAACGTGAATGCTACCTACAAGGTCCTGGATTCGATTCCCAGGTCAAGCAAAGTGTTGGCTTTTCAATTATGAAATTCTTAGTAGCAGCTCAGAATTTGAAATTGTTCCCGGTGTATGGTAATAGTCTTGCCCCCTATTACATGGCACTTAAACTAAGTAACATGTCTGAAAATGTACTTTACGAGAAAATAGATTTGCCCCGTATTTTTCAGCTCAACTGAAAGCTAAATGGAAGTAAATGACGCAAAACGTGGCGCAGTACGTCGCCACTTCCTCGAAATTTTGGTTAACTTACCCTTACCTTAACGTTCTTTACAAAAGTTCCGGTGCAAGATTTAGTTTGTTGGATTTTTTTAGCTTTTGCGGTAGAATTCACTCTGATAATTCGATTTAGGTTTGAAATTTTATATTTTCGAAGTAGATTTCAGTTATATATATAGTTATAGTTCAGTTATATATATATATTAATACATAACATAACATACCATCACGCCTGTATTCCCCGAAGGGTTAGGCAAAGGTGTACTTAATGTACACCCAAATTCGCCGGTATGTTTGGGTCCCATGTAGTAGGGGGCGAGCCTATTGCCATTCACCTGGCACAAATCCAGACTCCGAGCTGCTACTGAGAATTTCATAGAACAACTCAATAACACTTTGCTCGACCTGGGGATCGAACCCAAGACCTCTAGCGTAGCAGTCGCGATTGGGATCACTAGACCAACGAGGCAGTCTATATGTATATATATATTATATAATAAACTATATAGTATATAGAACATAATATGGATAATAATCAAATCGATTCCAATTAGAATTTTTATTAAACAACGACTTTAAAGCGACAGGAAACACTTACGTACTCAAGTGTTTTCCATTTGGTGGTTTCCATTTGAAGGGGAGACCCAACTAATGAACGCGCTTAGCAGTTCAGTTTGTGTGTGGCGCCTCTGGAAGCCACATAGAACGGTAAAGTGTGGGTTTTACCTATCGCAATCTTACTAGGTAATTACATATAAGCTCTACTGGAAACTGTTAGTGCTAACCATTTTTTAAACAATTGGTGTAGTACAATCGATAAATTTAACATAAACGTATTTTGTACAATTTTTATTTACAATACGGCTTCTGCCACGGCTTCATAAATTCTTCGTTTCTATGAACGTCATAAATCGCGGGAATTGGTTCCTCAATTTGCTAGATTCAAAAGCAAACAAGAAATTAACGATTTGGAGAACTGGAAATTGACTCTGTTGTGGCTAACAGATTATAATTTGATCCAAAGACAAGAGAGGTAGACCAGCAAATATCACGAACAAGAGACCAGGAGAGAATTGACATAGGATTATATTTAATGTTTGTAGTTGCCTCAGGCCAAAATAACAGGAAAAAGATTGTACTTAAGCCATTAAAACGAGGCTTATTATGAATAATATCAGTAATCCAAAAAGTGAAGAAGATTAACATGTAACATGACATGATAATCTAAACCAGTCTTTCTCAAAGTAGCGATGACGCACCCTTTTTGAGCGGAGGCTTTCACTTTTAAATAATGAACAACAAAATAAGATTTTCAATTGGTGATTTTAAAAATCACCAATTGAAAATCTAAGAAAAACAATGATTAGAAATAAACCAAAAAATAGTTTATTCGCGGTGACCTAATGCACCAAATGCTAACTATCGCCCAGCATAATGCAGTGTCTCATGCGCGGAGCAGATCACGGCACGGATATTCACTAATAATGGTTATTTTCTTTAAAATTGGAAGCTTTAGACATAAAATATTCTCATAGTGTTCATATATATGTAACACAAAGCTAAAAAAGCAACTACAAGAAAGAAAATACGTTGTACGTTACCCTGACATTAACAGAATGTCTTTTATCACCCGAACTACGACGAATTCCAATGGAGGGCAATGTTTTTCGCACGTCTGTAATGTGCGTCTATTTTTATACCTTCAGCCTAAACGCCGATTAGGGTAAATGAGGTGCCGTTGGATTCGTATTGTTTTTGTTCTTTACCCTACAATACTCGTACAAAGTGTATCTGAATTCGATGTTATACATTTCCAGTTAATGGCAGGGCGATTCGATTTTCCAAATGGGTTAAAAGAAAATGAATGTAATTTTGCAATGTTTAATTTATCCATGATTTCGCGGAAATATGCGAATTTCAAATCTAGACATCCGTTGTTATTCTCTATTAGCATAAAATCAAAGCCAACACGAGTTTCGAAGAAAAGCCCGTCTATCTCCGTATAAACTCATTTGATAGTTTCGCTAACTAACAACTTAAAACAATTTCAGTGAAAGTACGTAATGTTATGAAAACACCTACTCCGTTTTTGAAAATTATATTTTTCAATTATTTTCTCATCGCAATAAAAATACTACTATCATTGCTTAAATTCATTTTATTATTTGCTTGAAATTCCCCGAAATATAGTTACCGACTTTATGGGCCCGAGGTTAAATGTACATACCTATTATGTTTATCTTGTAAAAAAATAGTTTTGCGAATAATGGCTTATAAAATATCTGTAAAACATTCAGGTTTCCTAAACAGGTTTATGAAACGTGAATCGGAAACCGAATCCCAAAGCATATATTTGTGTATTTCATGTCTACATGTCTTCCCGTTTACATTTAGTAAAAGAAAAAGTTTAAGTTTACATTGCAATGTGGGGCGTTGTAGGGTGTCAAATAATACACGTGTTGATGGGTCGATCGCCTTCATTACTACACTATACTTACTTACTTACACTAAGCTTAATAGGTAAGACGAGCACTACTACACTACAACATACATACACATATTCTTAGTCTGATTTTCCCTACCTATACACGGTTATACTTTATATACGGTTTATCCATCACGACTACAAGTTTGCTTAATCGCCTTGAAAGTAAAACAAAGCTTAGGCACCCTCCATCTACAAGCATACTTGTATTGAAGAGGTGGTTGAAATCTGTTGCTTACATAATTAATTATTGATATTTATATTTATGATTGTTTATGCTTTTGTATGTCGATTATTTTGGGGTTGTAGATGCTAAGTGCAACAACCTGCTACATAATTATAATGGACATAAAACAGAGTTTCTATCTGTATAATACTAAAACGAATACAGATACTCTGATATGACTGCCTCGTTAGTCTAGTGGTCCCAAGCGCGACTGCTACGTAAGAGGTCCTGGGTTCGATTCCCAGGTCGAGCAAAGTGTTATTGGGTTTTTGTAAGAAATTCCCAGTAGCAGCTCGGAGTCTGGATTTGTGCCCGATCAGTGGCAATAGGCTCGCCCCCTATTACATGGGACCTAAACATACCGGCGAAATATGGGTGTACAGTAGTACACCTCTGCCTAACTCTTCGGCGAATACAGGCGTGATGGAATGTATACTCTGATATGAAAACGTATCTCCTCGGAACTGCAGTAAAAGACTGCATGTTTAGCGTGCCACTTCCGTAGAACACGTTGCATGTCGTGTCATTCTCACCCAAAGCATATATTTGTGTATTTCATGTCTACTTCTTTCGAGTTTGCGTGTATTTTGTGTTAACTACAGCTAAAGCCATTCCCACTCTGAAAGGAGACCCTCGTCCCACAGTAGTAGTGAATCGTATATTTCTGAGTCCCATGATTCTGTGCTTGTTATTTAGAACTGAAGGTGAAAATAAAAAAAATAAGAAATAAGTAAACCTCTTAAGTCAAGAGGATAGGTATTTGTTACTAGTTCTATAATATTAAAGTTATACATTATGATATCTATCAATCAACATACGCGTACATATCACAAAAGTTACGCATTAAGCCACATCTATCCATATAATGTAACCGCAACTCATGTAACAATCAGTCTGATGTATGTTTGAAACTGGAGCTATCACCAGTGCGCTAGTTCGCGTTTAACATGACAGGTGGCGACGCTGTACTTGTACGCATGTTTAGAATATATTATTTCAGTCGAGTTTCTGAACGAAAGCAATGTTTCTACAAGGTTTCTACAAGTGCATGGTTGTGGTACCTATGCTTCTACGTTGATACAAATACTGTGGAAGAAATGTAAAATTGTAACTTATAATTTACCTTGTGGTAAAAAAATTTGCTTATCAGAAAGCTGAGAGTGGGGCTGACTGCCTATGTTGTACTAGTTGCTTGACCGGATTCATATTTTATAATTAAAAATGCATTTAAAATTAGAATTATCATAAAGGTAAGCAGTTTAGTAATGTTATCTTACCTACTTAAAGAAACCCGTGGTCGTTCTTTGTAATTTTCTACTTGATGTATAAAAAATAACTTGCCTATACATAATACCTGCTCTAAAGACTGATTTTTCAATAATTGGGCATAATAAATCGGACGAATAAATTTGTCTTATTAAAACTGTCACGTCATATTTATCCGTCGAATAATAGTTAATACCTATATGATTATGCAAAGTTCACCCCTTTATAACACCATTGTAAATATTATAAATAGAGCTTCTTTGAGTCTTAATGAAAGCTCTATTATTTCACAGCGAAGACAAAGGAATGCAATGTAATTGCCATTTTCAAATCCAACCACACAAAAAAACAGGACAAGGAAAGAGTGTGACGATAAAATTTAATGTCCAAAATGCAGTGATTGTCAACAAGATAACACAATGCGATAGTTATTTCACGTTTATCGGTAAATGGAGTTTATCTATGTAAGTATCCAGTTAAACATCATTAGTACGCCGTACAAAATATCCGCAAATAAGCAAACCCGAGCACAGCTGGTAGTCTCAACAAAGATTGAATTCTAATCTTCGCAGCGTAACGTAGTACAAATAATTTAATCTGTTTCTATTAACGATCTCAATTATATAGCCCGGAGTAGCAATTACGAGTTAATGGATTCTGTAATTTTCACTAACCTGTGATTACGTTGCCGTAGCTAGTTCGTTTTGTGTTGTTTGCATTTTTAATAATAGTGCTCTATTTTATTTGAAACTTGCTTTAGATGGCAACCTTTTTAGCGACGAATGCTATTTTGGTTAAATTCGTTTGCAACCCTTTTAATTCATTATTTATTATTCATTTCATTATTTAGATTTAAGATATTCTGAACGAATAACTAACTAGATAATAAACCGATAGTTGATGGGAATTATAAGTTCTGTTAAAAATCCGATTCTATTGTAAAAAATCGAGCCCAAAAATGTTCAAGCGCAGTCGTGCGTGGTTTTATTGCGTGACGAACCATAACGAGGTATTTCTTGAACAATATTATTGAGAATGCAAAATCATGTGTCACGGTTGCAAGCTTTCAAATATGCAGACACAATGTACTCGTAAGTTCACACTACCTATTTCATAGAGACGTGACAGTGCCGACGAGACACGACAAGCGCCGCCTAAATTGGTTAGGACATGTTACACGTCCAACCAGCGAATAAGATGGGCAATATGCCTCGCATTCGTACATCAGGAAAGATATGTTCTTATTCTTTATTTTAAAGAAATGGCCATTTTCCCCTATAAGATTGTAATAAACACAATGTTTATGTGATCATAATGAAAATATTAATTATATGAAAATAAAATACATATAATATAATGCTTTTATCGATAGGGGCAACATAGGCAGAACAGAATGCCATTTGCTAATCGTAGCAAACGGCATTCTGTTCTGCCTACACCTAAAAGTATTCAAGAATCGCTTGAATACTTATTTTGCTTCATCTAAAATATTATAATAACTTAACATTAATACTCAGCTTAGAAAACAAAGTTCAAAGCTCCAACGATTTTATAACATCTAACATCATAATGCTTTGCAAATGATCCTGAATTTTCTTGTTTACATTAAGATAAGAAGACATTTATTAACATACTAGTTATGGTTCGCCGTGCGGTTGAAATTTGACAAGGTATAATATTTCTCTACACTCCCCTATGTAATTATGGGAAATCACACACGCCTCCTCGTGCGTGATGTTCTTTAAAAGTACAAAGGGGTACAAAGATTTTTCTTAACGTATTAATATATAGATGAGTATTTCGAATGGTCTCGCAATCACTTGAGTCTGCCTAAATTGAGCGTTGCAATTTAGATAAAATTAATTGTCATAATGTTAGTAGTAATGGCTTAGAAAAGCCAAAATCAGGGTCTGTGGCTTCCACTAGGAGAGGCCTACGCCCAGCAGTGGACGAGTATAGACTGATGATGATGATGAATGGCTAAGTAAAGTAAGCCATGAGCTCCAAGTGCCTCCAATATTATATTCTTACTGTGGTCTCCAATAAATCAGCGCAACATTAACGTATTACACAGAGCAGAGAATGTATTACAGAGAAGCCGCGCAGCCAATAACAACGTTATTACCAGTGTATTCCTTACCCGTGGGACGTTCGTTACTTGCTTTTCTTGCATTAACCTTTCCTCCCTCGTGAAATACCTCCAGCTTATGTTTATTTATCGAATATTAACTAGCCAGTACAAAAAAGCATTTGATCCATTTAATCGGTTGACGATACTTTTTCCTATTTATGTAATTGTTGATAAACTTAACTGTCTCATGTATAGTGCCTACAATCATCTCATTGCCTACTGTAAATGCTTTTGATCTTGGTTTTTTCGTTTAAAGGTTTGTTTTCTAAGCCACCCACGGGATATCCCTAAAAAATAAGGCCATACCCAGTCTGTCAGGGCCACGTTCTACGCTTGCCTAAGATGAGATGACCCATTTTCAAAAAAACATCTCTAAAATTGAATCATTCCCTTTACTTCGTACGTAAATTCAATAACTCAAAAATACTCGAATTAGATTTGAACACTGTTGTGAGTGAGCGTGCACGACGCAAACGCTTCGACTAAATAATTCTGCCTTTGTACCTATAGAATCCTCCATCCATCCATTAAACCTTTGTTTAACCCCTCACTAGCAGAGAAAAACTTACCTAAAGTCTGGGCGCTTAAACTTGATGTTTGACTACATGCAAGGCAAGGCAAAAGTGAAGAAAAACTTGAAATTCCGATCCGCCAGAAGACTAGGAAAACGCTTAGCGCAACTACTAACAATGTTTTTTTAAGAAAACAAACTTAATAACTACTTTATCTAACAGTTTCACAGTTTTTTTTTTCATCTCTTCGTTTGATGAAGCGATTTCTGAGAATATAAAATCTCTTGACCCCACTTAGATAAATAAGCATAACTTTAAAAATGAAACAAATCTCTGATATTACATGGTTTATTTATAAATAATTATTTGAATTAAAGGAATAAGATACTTCCTGTGCACGAATTAATACTCATTAAGATAAATAGGAAGTAGGTACCAGTTCGTATTTACTTCCAGCTAATTTATATAAACTTCGAGCTACTACTGAGAATATCCTTGGAATCGAACGCAAGACCTCTAGTGTACAGTGGCGCTACAAGCTACAAATAACTTATTATTTATTCGTACACCACAAGACTAATGAGACAGTTAACACAATGAGGTAAGTTAATTACAAGAAAAAACACTATAAATAAAGAAATATGATTAATATTGATTAAATCTAAAACCACGGAATCAGAATCCCTGTAATTTTTTGTGCGTGACCATTTTATGTTTAGTAAGAAAGAAAGAAAGTTATTTATTTGGACTCACACAGATAATTAGAGAAAATAACATAATAAAAAAAGAGAAGTATCTACTGAATCTAATAAAAAAATCCGGTCTTTATCTCTATGAAAAATGCGAATACCTACTTTTTTTTTTTTTTTTAATCTTTATTTATTTATAGAGGGTATACCTACTTACAATGTTGTAATTTTTACTCACAGGGGCGTGTTTCAGATACAAAAGTCTGTACATAAGCCACTGATATTCACTTTGACGACGAAAACATAAATTATGTCAAACTTACTAAGTATCTACTTACGTAACTCGCAAAGTTGTTACACCTAACTGTTTACGAGTCAAATAACTTTGTATCATTGTATATTACTAAGTATGAAGATCCACTTAAAATTATGAATACGGCTTATTCGTCATTTGTAATAATGTGAAGATATGCATGTAATGATCCAAATAATAGAATAGAATAATCTTAATGGTGAACCAATGTATGCATACCAATGTATGCATAAGTTTTTGATTGACAAATGTTATTATACAATTAATGATTTCGTAATAGATCATATTGATATAAGTAATTTTATTGGCATTTTCCACTGAATATTTTGACATTATTATAATATAGTATTTAATATTTGCACGCCTTTTTGTGGCAAAATATAGAGATACCTACTAACCTCAATTTGTAACATCATTTTGTACTTACCTATATTGCAAATAAAATTATCTGATTTGATTTGATTTGACCATATTAAAAAGCTACATTAATAAGGACATAATAAAACTAAGGGTACAATGGCGGTCTTATCGCTGTATACAATATCTTCCAGACAACCTTTGGATGGACAGAGAAAATGTGAAAAAATTACATACATCACTTGGGCCTACACACGGGTAATCAAGCTTAGTTATTCACGGCTAGAAACGTGTACAAACGGCCTAAAGAAAGATACTTAACATTAGGAGAAATGTTTATTACCTAACTACTACTTTATTTAGTTTTAAGACGTTCTTCGATAAAAAATATGATCGTTTCTGTTTGAATAAGAGATCATGGTAATTACCATGAAAAGTAAAATTCATTATTTACTTTATATTTAATTGGAGATATTAAATAAACAAGTGGACATACGCCACCGAGCCACTATCAGGCACCTGTTTGTTAGTCTTGTTTGTCTGCTTGTGAAGGGTTGGTGCAAAAACTAATTAATAGATATATTTCAATTTAGTACCCAGTGATTATTTAAAATTAACTTGTTTCCGCTTTTTACACAAAATAATTATATTACGTCTTAGTCTTACCTAGGTATCTACGAACCGAAGCAATTTTTAAACTTAATGAAATGTACTAATTTTTACGTTTTGATTGCATTTTATACAAAAACTAATTACGAATTCATAGCGATTTTTTAACTTCTGATTGATTCTTTTTTTAAATCACTTATAATGCGGGTGAAGCGCGAGGCGCGTTGAATAATTCCATTCCGTAATTAAATTGATGAAACACCACGAATCTTCTCGCTATTTTTACTTTTGCAATACTCATATTTTATTTATTGATATTTTTTTTGGATTGAATTGCAATGACAGGTTGAATTCGTATTTTTTAAACACACAGCAATATTTAACCGCGTCATCGCGTTCTGAATTTTTTTATTTAGTTATCTACCTGTCGCGTATCAATATTCAATTTTGCAATAGTTTATTAAAAACTAAATATCATCCTTGATATTTTTTTTAAAAGTAGCGTAAACCTGAATCTAGATTCATGTAGAGGTTAAAAACCTATTCCCCTCTCAGGAAATACGCATCATTGACACTCGTTTTATTATTACCAATATCAATAAAATCATTCATATCAACATTTCTGTTTCTTGAAGCTTACTGTACTGCCAAAATTCTTTAGATGAGACAAGAATATTTAAGATTATTTAATAGACTATGAGTTGAAGCATCTAAAGTTACAAAACTAATCAAGTTTTGATTACATTGGTTTCCACCAAAAATTATCGACCATTTTTTTGGTTGTTATATAGTATGATAACATATTATTTCACTGTGATTCGCAGTCCAACTTGCTCGATCTAAAAGACACATCATTTTAACATTTCGATGTCATCAACCTTAATAGTATGGCCGTAAAACGATATCCGCTTTTTATATCAAGACTTAAAGGTAAGCCCGAAGAAAATATTCAGTGCAGAGTACGCAGGTAATAACTCGCAGAGCGGGCCCGGCGGAAATTAGAAGCGTCTGCAATATCCCGGGCTGTTCACCTATAAAAAAAAAATTGTTAACTTCACCCGCTTGCAAATACCACTTCCCCGATATTGGACGTACGTCGTGTCATTATATAAATTATTTTAAAGCGCTCAACGTAAAAATACAGTCATCTTTTCGCTCGTGGGAGACGGCTAAGTTCGTCTCCTCGCTCGGAAAAAGTCACAAAACCCTCTAGAGTCTAATGATCCGGGCTAGAGTACTACCTTTTTTTGATTAAAACCTTACCTAGGTATTTCCTGATTTTGAGAGAGAGAGGAGCCGATCTACGTGACGGTAAATAGAGCCATCTCTTTTGCACAACTTAAAACTAATTGTGTTAAACAGTACGGTCTCGTTTCCAAACCGTTTTACTGAGTTCCATCATCATTCCACCATATACATTTTCTCAGAGACTAAATCCGATAGGGTATTTATTTACCAGAGTGGTATGCTCCATTGTAGATAATTATTATCTAACGAAAGATTGTCTTAGGCTTAATAGGGTTCGCTTAGGCCACTAAGCATTGAGCATTCGCCGATGCCTGATGATTCTGTATTTTGCTTATTGGACTCTCAAAAATTTACTCAAATTTCAACACTCTTGAATCAGCCCTTAGCAGTCAGTATTGGTATACCTATATTATTCTAGTCTTCAATCAATGTAGCACCAGCTGTGATCCCATTGTGGATAAATGACCTTCAACTTGTTAAAATATCACAGTTCTAGAACTCTTGATCAGACTTGTCGAACCCTTTGTTATATACAATACGCCCGTTGGGATACTACAACGAATTTATACAGACTTGTCCGCTCAATATTGAAAGTTTCAATAAATGAAAGCTAAATCAAATACGCTACCTTTTTTGTAGTCGGGTAAAAAACTATTAAAAACAAAATAATCCATAGCTTGTGTTATTTCTATTAAGTTATAATTAAGTTAAGTTAGGTTTAGTTAAGTTTAGTTTTATTTTAAGTAGATTTCTGTGATGTAAACGATTTTTTTTTAATATTTTTCATCTATTTTGTAAGTACCTAGTAATGTAATCTAGAAATATTCATATGCCTCTTGCAGAAGCGGATGTGTCGGAAAACTAATTGTATACTTAATAACTTTTGTACCATATCCTTGGCGAATAAATACCTTTATCTTTAACTCCAAACAAATATCTGTCGAACACATAAATATTGACATCGGGTGGGAATCGAATCTAAGACACGTGGTGCAACGGTAATAGCGATGTGACCACCTTAACCGCAATGCCAAAGGTACAGTCAAAATAATAAAATATTATGTAAATTCAACCTAACTTTTTAAATACGGATTCGGACCGACGGATAAATAGTACCTACCTACAGTTCTACCCCGAAAGGGTGTATTCCGGGTTGAATTAAAACCTTTAGTGACCTACTGGATTTACATTACATCAACCTATTAATCATGATCCTTGCTTTGTCTGGGAACAATACAGAGACCGTAGACACTGTATCTACAGAAAACCCACTCATCTGATTTGGACAACGAACACAACAAGATGCAATCCAATATAAATTGATATCTCATTGTAGGGAAAGTATTAATAATGTTAGGCCAGCTTATATTGTATTTTATAGCTTCATGTCTAGCCGTGTATATCCCAAATTGTCCGCTTCACAATGATACGAGTATTACTGTATATATAATATAATTTCAAAGGAACCTCATTTTTGGGTTTTATTAATATTCGTTACATTCCTGGCTTAATATGAATCAACGAATAGTGAAAACTTTATGCTCTAATGAAGTACAAAGGAAAAACAGATTACTTCCAGGTTTTTGAACATATTTTACAAAGAGGAATTATTATACTGTTCCAGCATAAAATAGGTACGTATTTTGATATAACAGCAGATTCTATAGAATTAAACTCAATACTAAACTTAATTTCCTTTTTTAATCTTGAAATAACGTGTTTATACTTACCACAAAAACGTTTTGATTGAACTCATTGAGAGCGCAGATATATTATTATATTATTAGCCTTATATCTTGTGGCAGACTAATATATATAAACAGAACATACCATCACGCATAAATATCCCCTAAGGATAAGGCAGAAAGAATGAAGGAAGGAGGATAAGGTATTGTCCAATCGAGCAATTTTAAATTTAGAAATTAAAAAAAACATAATAACCAATCACATTTTGCTCAACTTTAGCCCAGAGTTAACTGCAGCCATGCTAGACCAATGAGGCAGTAGACTAGTATAAAACTCTACCAACTCGTACTGGATGCATAACTAACTAAATAGCCGTGTCAGCATAAAAAATCCATAAGCGCAGAGCGCACTCACACCTAACGCAGACATTGGCCGCTTTCCACTACACTAAACAATAAATCCTGCGAAAGTGAATTACATTGTTTGTCTACAAAAGTTATTTTGAAAATGTCGCGCACAATGCCCGCTGCTTGATACACAGTCCACTGAACTGGGAATGGATCTGGATTTTATCCAATCAACAAACTGTGATCATATTACCCTTACACGTTTAATGGTAAGATCTCACGATTCACCTGACTGGTTCCCACTGCGATCGGCTAAATACAGTTTGGCTGCTGATCATTGAGGAGTTCCTTAGCCGGAAGCTTACTCTGAGTGCCGCAGCTTTATCGTAAAACTTTTTAAGATGCATTCACAACATTTCGCGTCTCTGCTGTTGACCGTTGTGGAGTTATCTGGATCCTGGATGATAATTCAGCTCATGGTTACCTAAAAAACGCATTGTCATTGGAACTGAACCTACATGTTAAAAATCAACTACGTTGGAAAAGAAGAAGCGGTTATAATTCAGCTTACAAAATTTGACCTAAGCAAACATTGCAGGGTAAATTAAAGTTTGTTAAACCTTTCATGTTGTGGCTGGATTCATAGTATTACTCGAAACGCCAGCTACGTTTCGCTTTGGTAGAATAAAACAAAACAATGCAAGTGCAATTAAATGGAATGTACTAGCACATAAACTTGTATGGCTTTGAACGCAGCCGGAAAGTAACAAGCAATGGTTCTCTTTTCCCAATAGAAATGATTTATTTTATATAGGAAGCAGTTATTCTAGTCATTGAATTTATGTATCTATTACAAATATAAAAATGCAAATGTCTTTTAGGTATTTGCAATGCATAGGGTATGGAGCAGTTCTCACTAATATTAATATTTACAAAGATAGGAACTATTACAGCAATTATTAATATAATACTTTAACATTACAAGGCATACTTATTGCTATCAGTTAGACCGATTACAGACAGAAGTTTACTGACAGAGAAAGCCTCTGTAAGTAAACCTAAAAGTAATGCAAGCAACAAACTAATTAAATTGTATTTTTAAAATTAATAAAAAATTGTATCTGAATAATATACCCATAAAACACATCAAAGTTATTTACTGTGTGCCAAATCAGATATGAATTACAAATTTATTTTCCCTGTGGTCCTCACGACGAATACCGCAGTCCAACAACTCCTGTGGGTATCGTAAAACTGTGGGTTATCACAAGGATTGACATCAACTATGTATCATCGTCATGTTGTTCACTATGGAATACGTATGGAGTTGAAGTCATGCAAAAAACAGATGCTACCTAGATAGCTCTGGCTGTAGCCATAATTTTGGTGATCGGATCTAATGGTCTACCTGACCAGCTACCCTTGCATGCTAAAAAATTCTAGTCTATCTTAGACCTAGTGTTGCTTTTCATTCTTCATGCTACTCCATGTAGTTAAGGAGCATAAAGACATACTAATAATAGAAGTCTTGAATAAGTTATATAATCTTGATATGAATTCAAATTCCTTTGATGAAATGCTAAACTTACATACGCCGTATAATCCATTCTTACCTACATAACAAACACCAAACTGAGGCATAACTTTGTCGAAGTAAATCCTAATATCTGCTCTGATATACAATATCAAAGACAATATTCATAGTAGCTTACGAGTATATAAAACAAAACCATGTAACTTTCTTGGTATCGGGATATTAGTTTCAAATTCGCGTAGTAAAGCGAGATTACCATTCTCCTAGTCTTTTAGCACCTTTGTTGGGGTAGGATTGCAGTTGCACCCAAAACGATTGCCTTCAGACCTCCGCAACCCACTTTCTGGGCAATATTGGTATGTTAAGAATAGAGTGGTTGTCAGGGTTTTTGGGCAGCCAGCGATTGTGGATCACGACTACTGTGACCGACGAGCTTACGTCTCTGAGGAACGGAAGATGTGTTAAAAATAGTCATCCACTTATTAAATACGGCAAGCGCAGCTTAACCTTGCAGATCGGTTGCTCACCTTACCACCATATAACCTACAATTAGTAGTAAAGTAAGCTGCCCCATCATCTTGGTTGCAAGTACGGCTGCTAAGCATGAGGTCCTGAACTTTATTCCTAGGTTAAGCAGTTATGTTCTGTTTAGTTTTATAATAGCCTGTGTTGATATGGAATAATGTAGGTTTAATGGTGAAAGTATTATTAAAATTGGTTCTGAAGTTTCAGAGTTGATCGATTAGATACAAGCAAACAAATACAAATATTAGAAGGTATATATTGCAATTCTAAATAAAAAATTACAACTTTGCAAATACTATTTCTAATCCGATGCGCAAATATGTTTCGCTGTTGATCTCACACATACATCAACTGAACTATCAAAGTAAACACACAAGGCAATACGTAACCTACAAGTTAGCAACTTGACACAGACTTAGCTGTTTTCCCGCAACAAACAATCAATAACTACAGTGAAAGTGAATTATATTGTTTGTGTTACTAAAACTTATATCCAAACTGTTATCATGGCAAATATACACGTCCAAATATTGAACTGGAAACTACAAATGCTCCTATATTTTACTCAAGGACAACATAAATTAATTAGAAGATCAAGCATCTTGAACTGTGTGTATGCTTCCTAACAATGCATTACCTATTATGTACACTTCTTTATACTACATTGTATCGTTTTTAGCTTAGTAAGTAGTTTACATCGATGCGCATCAATTTTATGTAATTTAGTTATTAAGTGAATAAACTACGGTTGAAACTTGAACTAGCTGGTTGTCTTATTTTGAAGACCTCTAGTATCCCAACATTACATGGCGACCATGCCAGTCTGCCAAGGGGCAAAAATTATAGTAATTGTTAAGTAAGTTGTTGCGCGACGAATCCAATATGTGCCGGTCTACAGTGGAAAAAGAAGAGGTATTCCTAAACCAGAATGCGGCAGGTGGTAACAATGACGCCCTACTGAAGGACATCGGGGGACATGTGGAGCGGCTGAGCATTATTACTATCGTCATTCTCGGCGTAGTATCTGTCCTGGTAATCTACTTTCTTGTCAAATATTATCGAAGCTGCCATACCCGATGGATACAAGAAGAGATTGGACTCAATGCCATACAGCGCATAAGGACATCCGTACGAGGACGAGTGATGACTGAAGGTACATCTGCTAACTAACCAAGTCAGCATCAACGAGCAATACCTATTTAATTTGGCAACTTCTTACCAAATCTACATCCGTGTTTGCATATTACTTAATTTGTTTTATAACGCAATAATTTAAATGTCATAAAACAGTGCACGGAGACTCAGTGAATACGATACCTCGCGACAAAACTGCAACGTGTGAAATTCTTTGTGCCGTTTCGCGATAATTATGGTTACTCGATTCTTTTGTTTTTTCCATAAATTGATAGTTTTAAGTTATGCTTAAATTAGATTATGACTGATATTTTGTTAGAAAAATATAATGTTTTAGTAGATATTAGAAGATATTTAATTAAAAAGGGACAAACAAGATATAGAGGTACGGTTATTGAGACAAAGTTATGTGACGCGAAAAATATTTTTGATGAATGTACAAAAATTTTGTTACTTTTGGAAAAAAATAAGGATTCAAAGCTAGTATCATCGGCATTGGATATTTTTGATAATATTAAGAAAGTCTTTGAAGAAATAAATACTTTGTGTATATTCCCTAACATAAATTCTGACAAAATGGAATTTGACCTTAAAGTAGCATGTAGTTTGCTTCCAGCAATGGACGGTGTTGAGGAGACTACAAAGCGTTTAATAGATTCCATGGAGATGTATGCGGATATGCAGGATGAGAAAGGTAAGACCCTACTTATAACATTTGTAATGAAAAGTAGATTATCCGAAAATGCAAAGTTACGCGTTACAGGTAATTACAAGAATATTGGAGATTTAATTAAAGATATGAAATGCCATTTACTGACGCAAAAATCTTTTACGGCTATACAGACACAATTACAAAATATACAGCAGGGGACATCTAACATTGAAGACTATGGAATAGAAGTAGAAAAGTTATTTACTGAGCTCACTATATCGCAGTCAAATGGTAATTCAGATGCGTTTGCAATTTTAAAACCCCTGAATGAAAAACTTGCTATTAAACGTTTTTCAGAAGGACTACGCAGTTCAAAGCTGGGCACGATCATCTCCGCTAGGAACTACAGCAGCCTTAAAGACGCCATCCAAGCTGCCAAAGATGAAGACACTACATCTCAGTCATTGTCAGGTAACGTCATGCATGTATTTAGGCATGGACGAGGTTTTAATAATTCAAGACATTTTAACTTCAATAATAATCGTGGTCAATATATAAACAGTTACGGTCGTGGTCAGTATACTAATTATAATAATAGGCGACCAACATGGCGTGGAAGTTATAGAGGAAATTACGGTAATAGGTACAACAATCGTGTAACATCGAATAAAGGTCAAAGAGGTAATAGAGGTACAAGATATTTTAGGAACAGTAACCAAAAAGTGTTTTCTATGGAACAAAACAACGACAATCAGCGTACCGATAATACGCATACTAAAGAATCAGAAGTTTCTGTAAGTCAGTTTTTTCGATCTTAAGCATTGCATATTATCAAACTTAGGTAATGCAAAATATGTAGCTTTTTACATTAATAACATTAAATATTGCTGGCTCGTAGACACAGGGGCTACGTTATCAATTATTAAAAATGAAGCATTACCTTGTAATAGTAATATACAAAGAGATGAAACTTTAATAAATGGAATTGGTGGACAAAGACGTTCTCAAGGTTCAGTATGTTTAACGTTAAAGCAAAATAGTGAAATTTTTCAGCATAATTTTCTTATATTTGATTCTTTACCTCTGAAAGCAGACGGAATTATAGGGTTAGATTTTTTGAATAAGTTTCATGCTAATATAAATTTATATACAAATACTTTGACGTTGTACAATAGTGGGAAGCAATATTATTTAAATTTTATTGATGAGCGTGATAATTTAAATAATAATCTGATTATTCCAGCTCGTGCTGAGTCAATTCATTATATTTACGTAAATAATAATGAACAAGATGATGTGATTGTTTGTGGGAGAGAGTTAGTGAAGGATGTGTTTCTGGCAAATACGATAGCAAAAGTTAAAAATAACAGGATCCCCATAAAGATTCTCAACGTCACTGAGAAAGATATAAACATAGCGAATTTCATTCCCGAATTACAATCTTTGAGTGATTATAATATTTGTCAATTTAATAATAATATAATAAACGTTTCTAGAGTTCAAACACTATTATCTCAGCTTAACTTGAATTATTTAAATAATGAGGAGCGATCTACTATTGAAGCTATTTGCGCAAAGTATTCAGATGTCTTTTACATTGATGGTGATAAGTTAAACACTACTAATATTTATGAACAATCTATTCCTGTAAAACAAAACTGCGTTCCTGTATATGTAAAGCAGTATAGGTTACCGCAAGCCTTAAAACCAGAAATAAATAAACAGATTAGTAAAATGATAGAAGATGACATTATAGAAGCATCAAATAGTGAATGGTCAAGCCCAATCTTATTAGTACCTAAAAAGAGTAAAGAAGGATCTGAAAAGAAGTGGCGTTTAGTCGTAGATTACAGAAAAGTAAACGAGACAATATGCGATGATAAATTCCCTTTACCAAATATTAATGAAATTTTAGATTCTCTGTCTGGAGCTGTATATTTCACTCACCTTGACCTTCACCAAGGTTATTATCAGGTAAAATTGGAACCTAGTAGTCGTAAATTAACAGCTTTTACTACCAATTCAGGTCAATACCAAATGAAACGGTTACCTATGGGACTCAAGATAAGCCCAAGTGCCTTTAGCCGTATGATGTCGGTAGCAATGTCTGGTTTGACTTACGATAAGTGTTTAGTGTATCAAGATGATCTCATTGTATTCGGTAGAAATCTGCATATGCATAATCAAAATTTAATAAATGTAATGGAAAGGTTAAGAAAAGTAAATTTAAAATTAAACCCGCACAAGTGCGAATTTTTAAAAAGAGATATTCTTTATTTAGGTCACGTTGTCTCAGAAAAAGGAGTTTTACCTGATCCAGAGAAAACTAATATATTACTAAATTACCCTACACCAAAAACTGCAGATGAAGTTAAGCGGTTTGTAGCTTTTTGTAATTACTATCGCAAATTCATTAAATCATTTTCAGACATAGCTATACCATTGAATAAATTATGTAGAAAAAATGAACCATTCATTTGGACTGATGAGTGTAAACATGCCTTTGATTATTTAATTAATGCCCTAACTTCTTCACCGATACTACAATATCCCGATTTTTCCGAAAATAATGAATTTATATTACAAACAGACGCTTCAGATACAGCTATTGGCGCTGTTTTGTGCAATAATGATCTTAGACCTATAGCGTATGCAAGTAGGCCGTTAAATAAAGCAGAGAAAGAAAGTAGCTAAGTTGTCTTATTCATAAAAATTAAAAACGTCTCATTAGCCTCTTACAACATGTATTTTGTCTTGAATAAACGTGTTATTTTGTGACAGGAAAAAGAACATAACATAACATACATAACATACCATCACGCCTGTATTCCCCGAAGGGTTAGGCAGAGGTGTACCTGATGTACACCCACAGTTCGCCGGTATGTTTGGGTCCCATGTAATAGGGGGCGAACCTATTGCCATTCACCGGGCACAAATCCAGACTCCGAGCTGCTATTGAGAATTTCATAGAAAAACTCAATAACACTTTGCTCGACCTGGGGATCGAACCCAAGACCTCTAGCGTAGCAGTCGCGATTGGGACCACTAGACCAACGAGGCAGTCTTCAAGAAAAAGAAGACAAAACATAATTATTATAGCTATAGGAAATTTACTTGACATTATAGATTGAAATGAATATGATGTATAATAATATAAGGAAATAAAAGCTACTAAAGAACTTAATCAGCTACACTTAATATCTTACCAAAGACTACGATAAACATAGATGTAAATGTGTGTATCTTTGGGGACACGGATCCGACCTGCTTTTTCCGTTTCAACTTTTTAAGTTTTCATGGAAATCTTTAATAGTTTTTTAGCGATACATGTCAGTGCTACTTACACACATATAACATCTTCTATTCAAAGACACGTGTAATTGATAAGACTTAATAAGCTTTGGGACTGGTTCATTAGTCTAATGGTCCTAAGCGCGACTGCTACGCTACAGCTCATACAATTGTTACTGGGATTTCCTATGAAATTCTCAGTAGGAGCTCGGAGTTTGAACATACATACCGGCGAAACTTGGGTTTATAAGTTATATAATTTCCGTCTAACCCTTTGGAGAATTTCGGCGTGATAGTATGTTATGTGTTGTAATTAAGCCAGGGCATATAATCTACTTAAAACCTAATAAAGAGGAATCTGAAATTAATTAGCCCGCGAAATCAAATACCAACGGTTGATTAATTGAGTTAGGAGTAATAAACAGTAGTATCTAATAACATACTAGATTAGCTACTATTCTGAATAGTTCAAGATTTAGTAGAAACTATGTACAGACATTTAATTTATTAAATTAGACAGAAATCCGTTCATAGTGGCAAGACTAACACATTTCAGAAGCAGGCAAATTTTGGAGCTGTGGTGGCGACTAACGAACTGTAGGCGCTTTAGTTTATTTAAATTATTTTAACACCACTGCTTCCAAAAACGGTGCACAGAACATAGTGAGGAAACCGGCATGTCCTAGAACCAAAAATTGGAAGACGAACCCGCACTGGGCCCGCGTGGTGGATTACGGCCCACTCCCTCTCACCGAGAGGAGGCCTGTGTCCCATTAGTGGTAACATTATAGGCCGATTATTATTATATTATAAACACAATTCCAACACCAATTAATTTATTGGTGTTTGCTCAAATAACATTGGTCAGGGGCTCGTGGCTATGTCGTAACCGAGTTGATCAAGAGATCTGCAACGTTAAGCTACGCCTACCGCGGTCAGTCTATAGATGGGTGCCCATTCTTAACACAGGGAGACTCCTCATCCTCATCTCTAAGTAAAGCCGTCGATCCCGGTTGTTCCAATTCGAATATCGCTGTTGCCCAGAAATTGGATTGCGGAGGTCTTATGGTAGTCGTTTCTCGTATAATACTGATATTCAGCCATATTTCATTACACTGGAAGTCTAGCCCAACATCAATTCGCAAAAGCTAGAGGGCGTGTTCAAATAATAATGCAAAGCATTTTAGCTATGCATATCTATTATACTCAAATTAGAAATGTCTACGTAGTTGGGAATTAAACTATCATAAACATAGTAAGTTGACAAACAGCTAACAATAAATTCTGTGAATACGAACACAATTGTTTGGCTAACGTAACTAAAGTTATTTAATAACTGTCGCTGCAAGGCTGGCTAATTCAAGACGGAGTATCGATTGTGACCATTTAAGACCTTTGGTACCCGCCCAACCCTAGCTTGATGCTAACTGTTTATTTATAACAATAAAAAACTTTAGTTAGCCGAAGTCCAATTTAACTTTAAGTCTGATTACCGAAGTTATTCGTAGACTATAAAAGTTGCAAAGTTAATTTGGACGTCTATAGAGTAAATGTTAACTGTGATTTTTATTATTAAGGTGGTTTAAAAAATGTTAATATTTTGATAACTGTAACAGTATAGTGGTCCTAGGCGCGACCTCTTCGTTTGACATCCTGTGTTCGATTCCCAGGTCGTGCAAAGTGTTAATGGGTTTTTCTATAATAATTCTCAGAAGCAGTTCGGAGTTAAGATTTGTGTTAGGCCTAATCTTTCGGAAAATACAGGCATAACGGTATTATTATTGACTGATAGTTAACTGTAGATGAACTCTTCAACTTCAACTTCAACTCATCTTCACCATATCAATTGGGTTATTTTTATATTGTCAATGTAGGTAGGTAGGTACAGTTTGTTCGTAGTAACTCTGTTTGTTTAAAGTCATCAGTACGTGGTTTAGCAATGGGTAATTTTAATAGAAAGAGTCTTTATAAAGACAATTGGGGTTGTATATGTTTCGCATTTGTGATTATTCTCTTGATTAATTTCGATTTCTATGTTTAATAAAACCTCAGATCAAATAAAAAGTTAAGATGGAACGCCAAACGGTTTACAACACACAATTAAACGCACATATGTATTAGTTAACTACGCCTTACCTTGTCGGTCGAGCTTTCGATACCTCGATAGCTCGACTGACGAGATAAGGCGTAGTTTCGGTATACGTGTGTGCTTGTTATTGTGTGTTGTAAACCGTTAGGCGTAGTTTTAGCCGACCTCACTTCTTTGTTCGTAAAGTTCCATCTTAACTTTTTATTTGATCTGAGAATAACACTGAATTAAACAATTTTACCTGTGCTGCAGGTCGGAACGGCTAACTTCAGACAGGCTCAGTTATTTCGAACAAACTACAGATACAGCTTATTAACGAGTTTATAAAAGTACCAAAGTTAGATGACGGTCGTCATTGATTTGGGTTAACATGTCAACTTGACCTAATGAGGCCAAGGGCGCGCAGTCGACTTCCCGCCAACATCAAAGGGCAACCTCTCGACTAGTGCAGAGGGCCCCTCAGTAGCTAACGAACGACTTGGATAAAACCCCGCCACTTGAACTAGTTAGCGAATGAACGAAAAGTCATTGGACTCGTAATTATGTTCACATTTAAGTGTTGCTACTCAAAAAATATAAAATCCATAACTTTTCGAAATCAGAATAGTGCGTTTTGATATTATCACTCGCTTAAACGGTGAAGATGAAAATACCGTGAGGAAACCTGCTTTCTAGATTCTCACGAGAGTTTGTGATGTCTGCAAACTCGTAGAGTTTCTTTAGATCTGGCTATATATTATCTACTACTACAGCTGGAACGATTGAGGTATCGCTAGACTATAGTTCATGCCGTCGTAAAAAGATTAATTAGCCAGTGAGTATGATCCGAATGAAAAACATCATTACATAACATACCATCACGCCTGTATTCCCCAAAGGGTTAGGCAGAGGTGTAGTGTGAGTACACCCACAGTTCACCGGTATGTTTAGGTCCCATGTAATAAGGGGCGAGCCTATTGCCATTCACCGGGCACAAATCCAGACTCCGAGCTGCTATTGAGAATTTCATAGAAAAACCCAATAACACTTCGAACCCAAGACCTCTAGCGTAGCAGTCGCGATTGGGACCACTAGACTAATGAGGCAGTCAAAAAAATCATAATTAAACAAATAATACATACTCATATCATTTTCAGGGTAGTCAAGGAGTTTAGTAGGTATGAGGCACATTATTACACTGTGTATGAGTTATAGCACCCAAAATTAGAAACAGTCGAATTGAAAACTTAAAGTCGGCAATTAATTAAATATGAATACAAATTCTGCACAAAATAAAGTTTCCGTGCTCATAATTTAAACTAATTTGTACGGTAAGGACCGAACCCAAAACTCTTCCGTCTGACCGGCCGACCCCGCTAACAGCCTGCAGTAGTGCCCTCAACAACTCAATTAATACTTTAGCACACAGACATTAATAACGCCAGTTCACACATTCATTGCTGCGGGGATATTTATTAGAGTGCGGGCTGTGGATGTTGGACCCTCGATGTATCCAAGACCCGTTTGTATGCTCGCCGTGATAAATGAGAGTACCTTTTATCGTTTTCTTCAAAAAGAGAATGTAAAATGTATGTTTACCTGCCCTTATTAACTTGTAACAGAATTATCGTTTGCCAAAAATAAACACATGATAATATAATTTGGTATTACATTTTACTTTTGATAGCAGGAACTTGGCACATTATATTCGTGGTTAAAAGCTGCTCAAGGTAAGGATTTTTATGTAAAATACTCAGTGTTTGGGTTGTGTAGTCGGCTCCGAAATGCGTGTATAGGTTCAGAGGATTCTTGAATAACGTAGTCGAGACTACTTATAGTTGAAATTCTGTTTATTGCGGATAGTAATACAAAATATTGAAAAAGGTGCGCGTGCAATGGTAGCGAGTATGAATATGCAAAATCGACGTGGAAGCGCAGCTCGTCGCTGACTGGTCACCGTCTCCGTGACCGATCAATCACCATAGTTGGAGGTGGCAGCACTGCTCCTTAAGGCGAAGCAGGTTCATTAAGGCGAAGTCGGAACATGCCCCCGGCCTTGGAAGTATCGACGTCCAACACCTTGTCATCCTCTCCAACATCGAACAGGGGACAGATTCGAGGAAATGCGCGTCTGATGACTCCTAACTTTGTTTGGATGTCAGCTACCCGGGAAATCCCATCCTTTCCTCGCATTGTGGAGATGATCCGCCCCAGACTCCATTTCAGTGGCGGAATGTTGTCCTCTTTGATGACGACCAGTGTATTTGGCTGAAGATCTCGACCGTTTTGTCTCCATTTTGTCCTGGTTTGCATCTCCGAGATATATTCCTTAGACCATCGAATCCAGAAATGTTGTCTGAGTTGCTCGAGCCTCTGGTATCGTGTCAGCCGGTGAACAAGAACTTCGGTCAGTTGTTCAGTTGCAGGCGCTGTTAGAATACGACCAACCAAGAAGTGAGATGGACACAAAGGAAGGAAGTCGTTAGGATCTGCGGATAAAGGACTAATGGGGCGGGAGTTGAGGACAGCTCCAATTTGTGACAATACAGTGCTATATTCCTCAAATGTTAGGTGTGCGCTACCAACTACTCGTAACAAGTGGTGCTTGCATGACTTAACTCCAGCCTCCCACAATCCACCAAAATGAGGCGCATAAGGCGGAATAAAAGAAAATTTGATATCCTGACTAGTCGCGTATTCAATTAAATCGTCAGAGCATTTTGATAGAAATTTAGAAAAATCATTTGCGAGACCTACAAAATTCCTACCATTATCTGAAATTATTTCATCAGGTTTGCCACGTCGAGAAATAAATCTCTTTAACGCAAGTAGGTAAGCATCAGAAGAAAGGTCACTGACAAGCTCTAAATGTATTGCGCGTGTCACTAAGCAAACAAATAGGCAGATATAACCTTTTATCAATTTAGAGCCCCTACCCTTGCGATTCAGTACGAGCACTGGCCCGGCGTAGTCCACACCACTACGTAAAAACGGAAAGCTTGGAGTGATTCTCTCTTCCGGTAAGTTGCCGATAATAGGAGATAAAGATTTACCTCTCAACCGTGTACACGTAGCGCACTCATGCACAGTGCGCTTGGCAAGGTTTCTGCCGCCCAACGGCCAGTGTGACTCGCGTATGTTGTACAGCAACGCCTGAGGCGCGGCGTGCTGCAGCCGTTTGTGCTCGTGCCGAAACAATAGTACTGAAAACCAGTGGTTAGATGAAATTAAGAAAGGATGTTTTTTATCAAAATTAAAATCTGATGACAATATTAGTCGTCCACCGACTCGTAAAATGCCATCACTATCTGCAAAGATATTTAATTTACTCAAATTATGTTTATTTTTAAGAAATTTATTACTAGATAATAATTTACATTCCTCCGGAAAAGATTCGCGTTGGGACAACTTTACTAAAGTTATGCGTGCATTCCTCAACTCGTCAACAGTGAGAGGCCCGCGGTGAATATTATTCCTATTGCGAGTATTAAAAACAAAACGTAATACGTACGCACATGTGCGTTGCATACGATTAAATTGAGAAAACCTCTTAAATGGAAAACGTGAAGTTTCTGTTGTAGTAACAAATGCGTGAGTTTTTACTGGCTTTAATTCAGGTAAATCAGACTGTGCTACAAAGGCCCTATTAGTAATAGCTTGGCTACACTCAAATTCAGGCTGACGTAAAAATGCTGGGCCCTCCCACCATACCATAGAAGATTGAAGGTCTTCTAGCTTGACTCCACGGGACACCAAGTCGGCTGGGTTATCTTTACCACACACGTGACACCATGGAAGTTCCTTGGTGATTTCGTGGATCTCAGCCGCTCGGTTTTGCACGAAAGTTTTCAGTAGATTGGGTGCCATGCGCAGCCAACCAAGTACAATGGTGGAGTCACACCAGAATATTATATTATGGAATTGACAGCGAAGTGATTCACGTACTTTATTAAATAGCCTAGCACCTAGTAACGCCCCACATAGTTCTAGCCTAGGGATGCTTACAGGGTTTAAAGGTGCGACCTTGCTCTTCGAACAACACAACCTGACAGACACCGATGAGTCACGATTTATTGTGCGAATATAAATACACGTCCCGTACGCGGATTCTGACGCATCTGTAAAGATGTGCAGCTCGATAGACGCAGGGTCGTTGCCTATGATGTGTCGCGGCACACTTATGTTGTTGAGGATAAGCAGAGAACTGACGAAACTATCCCAAGTGCGTCTGACGTCACTAGGAACTTCATCATCCCAGCCTATCTTCACCAGCCATACACACAACTGAAATGGAGATGATAGGGCTGGGCAGGATGGCTGGCCGTACCTGTTATGCGCGTTTCCAGGTTGTCCAGGCAAGTCCAACGTTCGGCTCGAAGGTCCAATGTTTGGGTTGTGTAGTCGGCTCCGAAATGCGTGTATAGGTTCAGAGGATTCTTGAATAACGTAGTCGAGACTACTTACAGTTGAAATTCTGTTTATTGCGGATAGTAATACAAAATATTGAAAAAGATGCGCGTGCAATGGTAGCGAGTATGAATGTGCAAAATCGACGTGGAAGCGCAGCTCGTCGCTGACTGGTCACCGTCTCCGTGACCGATCAATCACCGTAGTTGGAGGTGGCAGCACTGCTCTTTAAGGCGAAGCAGGTTCATTAAGGCGAAGTCGGAACACTCAGCAATGGCTTGGATTTTAGATTTAAGCCCGGTTAATGGCAATAATGCCTACACATAAGACAACAATGAGATATAGTTATTATAGCCACCAAACCTGCAACAATAAACCTCTGCTTAACCCTTCTTGGATACAAGTGTGATGGTTTTTTATGTTCTGTATACTATCATTATAGCAGGAAAAATAGTATAGGTAGTAAAAATAATCAACGGGCGCTATATTAAACTGCGGGTTAACGAGCGGGTAAGTATATAAAACGAATTTTACAAGAAGATAAAAAGACAATACAATAATAGAATCATTTGTACAAATTCGTTGTACCAGCAACAAGCGACGACAATGTACCGAAATTCATTTACAACAATAATTTGGAGTGCATCACGTTGAATAGCGAACTTATTTATGAGTTAAGTTAGATGACCTCGGCACTCCGTCCTCACGTATCCAGAGCTGACATAAAACTTCAAATGTGCCTCGTAAAATATACGTTAATAACATTGCTTTCAACTACTCGTAGAAAGTCGCCAGCCAAATAATAGAAAACCCTATACAATCTATACCAACATAATACCACTGAGTTTTTTTGTTTGAACGCGCCGATTTCTAGAACTACCAATTTCTAAAACGCCGATTTCTAAAACTATCAATAAAAATTATGAAGGTCTAGGCTATTTAAAATCACTCTACGACCCTAACGAGCGAGACAAAGTAGGTGAAACCGTGGGCCAAGCTAGTATTCATCATCATTATCATCATATCATCTATCCTATATACCTATCGCCATCCACTGCTGAACGTAGGCCTCCCCCAAAGAGCACCAACCATCCCGGTCTTGGGCAGCTCGCATCCATCGCTGCCAGCCACCTTCTTCAAAACGTTGGTCCATCCAGAGCTAGTATTCAGATACACTTAATACTATTCTACTCCCAAAAGTCACAAATCATCAGCGAAGCCTTTTCCAAACTATGCTGGGGTCGGCTCAGTCTAAAAAAACACGGTTGAATAAAAATGTATTACACGAAGCCCCTGCTATCGGACTTATCCGACTTTCAGGCCTCTGACTACCTCTGATCGATATAAGTATTGATTTGACAACCAGATCTGAAGGTTTAACGTGCTTATCGAGGCACGTAGAGGTCTTGAACTCTATTTGCGAAGAATAGTCCCGCCGCCGCGTCGGTAGCCACACAGTGCTGATTTATTAATCTGCGTAGTTAAAACCCCTCCTATTCTGATCACAAATTAATATCAAAGTTAAAGCTAAATATGTATCATATGAATTCACCACTGAATGAGTTTTTGAGGCGGAAGCCTCCATACATCCTTCCTCCGTCTGGGAAAATGAAGGGGACTTGTCTAACTTCTTATGAATCAAACATTTGAAGGCCCACAATTGCCAGAGAAAGGCAAAAGATCATTAGCATATCCTTTAAGATAAAGTTCGTTCCAAGTTCTTATTAAAATATCCAATTAAGTCGTAAGAGTATACCGAACTCAATTTAGAAATACTTAGTTCAAATAACAGATATGGAGTGATAAAGTTCATATTCTATCTTATTTAAATGAATGAGTAATAAACTGGAAACTTCACGAGTTGAAAGAAAATAAGATTTATAGTACTTTGACATCTTAACATTTATTTAATTATGGAATGAATGGGAAGGATCACGGAACTAATTCTGTAAAGCGAATTGAAAAGGTTAGGTCAGTATTTCTTTGCTTGAAACTGTGAATAGAAATTAAAAAACTGCGATCGTTCTCCCTCTCTCCCTTTGTCTCGTTGTTTGTCCATAATATAATATGTACATCTTTTCTGCTACTCTGAGGATGTGGCATGTGTCTTGATTTTCAAAATAATGATGTAGGCATAAGTAAGCATAAAATATTAATAATCATCACGGCTAATTCTAATTTAATTTTGCTTTGATAAAAGTCACTCAACCAATCAATTGGGTTGTTACAACCCTCTCGAAACAAATAATGTATCATAAGTAGAGCAATCATAAGAATAAATATACTGGTGGATTTCGTAACATAATAATAATGTACTACCTATTAAACGCATATAGTGACTTTATTGTTGAACATGTTGACTTATAGTTGCCGTCATACTGCGTGCGCAGATAACGCAATAAAATAGATATTTTATTTTAGTTCAACCTTCTAAAGTGTTGATGTAAAGGTATCTAAGACAGGATATTTTTCTCGTTAACTTTTGTTACTTCTTTAAGTATCCAACACAAACAAAATATTAGCAGTGACTACAACAATTTCTTTTTCGCGAAACTAGTTTAAATAGTTTTAAGGCTTTATCAATTGTAGCGTTAACAAAAAAAAACTTACTTCTCATTGATTCTCGTCTAGACTAAAAAACCTTCAATATTGACAAAGAATGAAAATATCTTAGTTTTCAGTTAGGTACACACGGCTACACGTCGAGCCATCCAGTTTACACTGGTCTCTTATTGTTTCGAGAGCCTATATAATGCGAGATCAACTTAAACTAGATATGTATTGGTTGACCTGTAGCCGAGTGTACAAGCTTTTGATTTTTGGCTGGTTTTATTACAATACTGATGTGGTGGCTTATTGCAAAGGTTTACATAACAGCAAGGCATTGTATATCATCACGCATGTCCCCCGAAGGGTTAGGCAGAGGTTTTCTAATGCACCCACTATGGTCCCACGTGATACGCGAGTCTATTGACAAAATCCAAACACTGAGCTGCTTCTGAAAATTTAAATGTAAACACAATTAAACTGCTCGACCTGGCAATCAAACCTACCTAACGTAAGACAGTAGGACACCTAGCAGCCGCGTTGACGACCACTACACTATTGAGGCAGTCAAAATACTCATTATATATATATATATCTATCCAAAAACTAACTGAAGACGATAAATCATACATTATACGAGTATCAATACTATTCAATAACATAACGCTTACATGGTACTCCGGTTTCAAGGAAGATAGATATTATACGTCTTTGTAGTTATACTTATCTTCGAAGCGATAACAAATTCGTAGTCGCAAGTTTCCTCAAGCGACCCCTTCCCGAGGGTTGAACAGTGAACTTTATGGCGGCTCCTCGCGGAATGCTTACAATTTATCAGCCTTTATGACGAATATATTCTATTCGATAATGCCTCTTGAATTGTTCCATTGAATACCCGACTGTACTATACCTACTTTATATATATGGATGTTTGAAGATACGAAATGATTCATTTGATGCCTTAGATTATTTTGCGATTGGGAAATCTCTTTAGAGGCAGATAGGTTTCATATCTATTATATTTTGTCATTAATTAATATTAAATATCTATAAATTTTCTAGTGAAATAAAAATACAATCCCAGGCAGAATTCGAACCTCCGTCCCTCGTAAGTACACCTGTTTTCTTTCACTAGAAAAAGTATATCTTTATAGTTTATTATACTTTTTTTGGTTTTACTTAAGCTACTTATAAAACCTGTACCTACTGGCTCGCCCCGTTAACAAATACATAGGGTAATATATATACGGTAAGTATACGCTTAATATCCCTATATCACTGAATCACGACGATAACAGTCACCAAAGCTGAAAACAACAAGGTAGTGTAGATGCATTTCTGCGTTGTAGGTATTGTTTATGTAAGCAATTTGATTGGTCGGCCAAACTAACTAGTTAGTTGTCCTGTGAACTCTGTTAGGTCAATACATGTGCAGAGCTCTGTGTCGTGTAGACGGGAATGTATCATATACTAGCCGATCCAACAGACGTTGTCCTATCCACGTTTGAATTATCGTGATTTCACATAAAAAATCCATAGAAACAAGCACCTTCAATGCATAGTAATAGTAATTGGCTAAAAAATTTCAGCTCACTTTATCAAACCTCTTAACGTTGATTTTGCATGGTATAACAAACAAGCCACATAAGTATGGCCATTATTTAAAAATACTCAATTTCTACAATGGTATAATAATATAAATAGCTAATACCTTGTAAACTGGTTAAAATAATGAAGTTCAAACTTAAAACGTATATACGACTTTCAATTAAAAAAGGAAAAAGAAAATTGTAATTTTAAATAAACAGCTTGTCTTTTAAAAAGCTTTCCCTTACAACATTAAAATAATATACACGTTTTCTTCAAGAAAAATATTTTTTATTTCAGAAACAAAATATTGACCTTGTTGGCTAGTCTTTCTCCCAACCCACGTATAGTACGTACGTACGTAATAGTTTTATTTCAGCGAAGAAAAAAACATAACAATTTGCAGTATATATTCAAAAAGTGTATACAGGTACACTTTTTGAATATATACTGCAAATTGTACTAGCAATAACATCGCGTATGGAATCACAGTAAATGATCAAACGAGGAAAAGGCTAACCCAAACAAAACAGAGGATAAAAAAGTAATCTCATTATCTCGATTTACATAGTATGCCTTTACCAAAATTAACTTAGCTACACTGAAAAGGTAGGGGCGAACAAAGCCATGCGGTACCTTTGACTAAATTAAATTACCTATGAGTTGCTGGCGGAGCGTCGACATGCGACCCGGCTGATAGCGACTGCCATCAGGGAACTGTCAAAGCATGTAACAACGTCAGTGAATGCGGTTCATAATTGATTTAGCAGAACCGCGCCCTGAGTGGCTTCGATTCAATTACATCTCGTTTCACTCAAATACGAAGAAGAAGTTTTTATAGGCGGACGTACCCCTTGTTTGTTGTCCTCGAACAGAATAATGATGACCCTATTCAGATCAATGAAGCTTACACTATCAAATATAACGATACTGAACAAAATAAAATTAGTTTTGTAACGTTTTGACAGATATTTGCTCCGAATCTGGGTCTTCTTCTGTGTCCATGAAATACATGTTTCTAACGTCCCTGGCGACACAAGACCTGTCTTCCATTAAGTACCGAACCTGTGTGTTATAAAATGATTTACTGTATCAAAATTTCGTATTTATACTATTAAATTTATAAAAAACGTTTTCTGTTCATTGCATTCAAGGTATTTAGAAAACAAGGGATTACAGTAAACTTATGAGGGCCCAAACTCAAAAGCAAAAAACTACTGATCACTGTTAGAAACATAATATGCTCCAACTTCAAAACTTTAATAGAATATATTCTCAAAAGTAAGCTATGCAATAAACTAGGCAAGGAATCGCAGTTTAGAAGTCAACCATTTTAATTGTTTAAGTATCTATAGTCTGTGTATTATATATCCTTTATATCTTTCGCAAGATACAATTTATCTCCTTGACAAAGTATATCAAAATCTGTTTAGTCGTTTTTGGTGTGGAAAGGCAACAGATAAACAGACAGGCAGAGACTACCTATGATTTCTTTAAAATTGAGTATTTATTTCTCTTTTTAGCTTTCTTTACTATTGTGAAACAATATAAAAATCGTTGTCAGTATGTTTATCTAAGCAGACTCGAAAAGTCGTTTGAGACATGTACCAACTCAATAACGAAAATGTTCCCGAAATAAATGAAAAAAAAAACTTAAACGAAGACGTCTACAAGAGAACAGCTGTCCTAGACGGTTTTTATTGACGTAGGAACACAACCAAATCGTTTTGCTACTACATACAATACAGCTATATATTCATACCAAACTAGCGTCTGCTCCTCTGCGTACACTTCAGAATTTGATCCAGACCTCAGATCAAATAAAAAGTAAAGATGGAACTTTGCGAACAAAGAAGTGATTCCGGCTAAAACTACGCCATGCCGTCTAGAACACACAATTACGAGCACACACGTATACCGAAACTACGCCTTATCTTGTCAGTCGAGCTATCGAGCTATTGAAAGCACGACTAACAAGATAAGGCGCAAGTTAACTAATAAAATACACGGCATGGCGTAGTTTTAGCCGGCCTCATTTCTATGTTCGCAAAGATCCATCTTAACTTTTTATTTGATCTGAGATCCAGACTGGATGAAAAGTATCCTGTGTAAGTCTAGAAAATAAAGTGTAACAAACATCAAAATCATCATTTCCCTAGCCATTTCCCAGTTATGCTGGGGTCGGTTTCCAGTCACAAAACAACCTCCGTTACACAATTTCTGGGCTCGTCGACATTCGGAGCATAGACTGGTGGTCAGGATTTTTGGGCTACTACTATCTATATCATCATATACGTGTTCTCCGAAGCACGGGTCTCGGTGAGTTAATAATGGTCACCTACCCGTCACTTAAACTTGTAGATCTGTTGATCAGCGCATTTAAAACTTACAACTTAGCCGCGAACCCCTTACAAGTATCCAGATTATAATATTAATAATATAGTAGGATGCGTCCAGACGGAGGTGGCGTGATGAACTCTACTTTTCGAGTAAGATTGGGTCGCTAAAACGTCAGATAGGGCATGGCAAAAGGGAAGGGAAACTTCCTCAGCAATGGGACGAAATGAATAGTAAATAATATCTACATTATCTACCTATACATACCTACTATGATTGAACTTTATCAATCTCACTTTTTTTCCCCACTGCTGGTGATGGTATATTATGATGGTCTGTACAAATTGGCAGACTTGTGAAGACAGTTGTTAGACATGTTTACCCGATTTATAGTTAATGTTGGTACTAGCTATAGTTTAGATTTATAAAGCACCTAGTAAAAAAATTACACAGCTTACTATCTTTATTTGTAAATCACACCAACGAGAATATATTTCCTAAACGATCTCATTTCTCCAATTCTATTTGCTAGCTAAAGCCTAACAGCAGTCTAGACTAGATGGAGTAATAAAAATGAATGTGAAACGGGAAATTTCCGATGGAAATATCTCTGCACGTCAATAATGCCGTGTGAAATATTAGACACTTAACAAAAATGATTTTATGCTCCATAAAAATTTGGTTCCCATCGTCCCTTGTACTTTATTGTCATCGTTATCATTGTTTTAAATTCCGTGCACGCGTGGACACCGTTATTGCAACGTTTTTTTAACACATAAAAAATACCTGTACCTTTTTGGCAATTCCAACTTAATATCGAGTAGGATGACCTACTTGAAATTGTGACTATTTGTATGGATCGCGCTTTTTGCCTTTATAAACCCGCAGGTCCTATATAGTATACAACGAACACAATTTGAAAGTATGTGTTATATAAGTAAGGCCGAAACCTATGATGTTTAGGCGTCAATACATCTAGGTACATATAATAATTATATTATGTAATTTAGGCAAGATTGTTCTACTTCAAACAGGTGTAAAACACTGTCGAGTTAAAATCTAAGGCCCGCACCTGTTGACTCTTCGGAATCTTAAGCATATTAATAATTAACTGTCACTAGCTTATAGCCTCTTTCACTTTGTGAGGAGACTGCTAAGGTCCTATACCTTAAATTACCTAAATGGGTTGACTCAAATAGTAATCAACATACCAATATGTATCTTGGTCTAATCTAGCCTAGATTTGAAAGCCTTGTTCAATGGGCTGACATGATTATACCCGTAGCATATTAATTTCTGGAATAGAGGCCACCCACCCACTAAATAGTTATAGAACATCGAGTATATTGGCAGTCACCCATAGCCCGCAAAACACATAATAGGTAATAGCGGCGCGGAAGATTGATGAATAATAAATTTATCCGCGCATTATTCATGATGTATCATGGAGAAGAACGGAACGGGCCACGTGAAGTGCAATTAAAACTTTCACGAACTTACTTGGTATTATTAATTTTTTTACATAAAAAAGAAGATGGTATTGGTTTTGTAAATAAATAAGAGAACACTGAAATTAATCATTTTATTCATGTTCATTCTGTTAAAAAGTCGTCATATAGCCGAATGAGTAGTTTTATGCTCATCAGCTTTCTATTCTACTAAAATTTAAATAAAAGCTGCTTATTAATAAATGTTACAGAATTCTTGCCCGTCTAACAATGTGTCTCAAATAGGCTCCAAAACGTCTCAATTCGACATTACTTATATATTGCCGAGTGACCTTAATGTTTGTTGAGATTTTGGTCCCATAGTCTAAATTGTCCATAATATCGAGATGCATACTCATATGACGCCTTATTGGCTGCAAATTGCAATATTACTATAATATACGGCAGACCCAAATTTCAACCACATTTTTTATTTCAGAACACTACTCATAAGCGTCTAAAGTAAAATAAAAGAGAAAAAAAGTAGCCTATCATCTTAATCAAAATTTAGGAACCTTCTTGAAGGTAGGTACTACTATCAAAAATGTTTTCCAAAAATAACTGGAAACTATGCATTGATCCTTTTGATGAGATTAAATTCCTTATAGATAAGAAAATAGTATCTGTATCGATATGACTATCCGTGTTGCTAGCTCCTATAAAATATTCATAAAGGAGAAACAATGACGCGATCGCACGATACTCTCCGATCGGCGACGACGTTCAATTTGAATCTAGTTTTTCTAAAATTGTATTGAAGCAAGATCGTAGTGAGGGTGAAACGATGTCTGCATCGCAGCGTAAATTGACACTAAGCGGCAACGAAGATAGATACTCGTATTATGTGAGCTGAACGCAAAATACTATTTAACTACCGAACCAGGGAGAAGAGTGAACTGGTACTTAGTCCGGTCTAGAAGAAAAATAATCGCTTTGGATTCGAAACTGCGACCTCCAGTTCAAAAATAATTACGAGAATACATCATATAAAAAATATATATAATATATTGATTGAAAGCTTTGGAAATGCTTAACATGCGTTAACGTGAAATACAATAAAACGAACTGTTGCTTGTGTCTTTGTTATTGATTTCAACTTGATACACCCACGCGTTTTTGAGAAAAACGTCTTCGCAGACAAACAGGCGGACATCGAAATAAAAAAGAACCCTTACAAGATATAGGGTTCTTATTGAGGAAATTAAATAACTTAAAATAAATATATCTACTACCTATTTCTCAGATACCTCCCTGTTGGGTCGTACTCGTGGTGAATGTAATCACAAGGCCTAAAACGGGTTTTAGGCCTTGGGCCTCATCATAGGGCATGGGGTAGGAAAGAGCGGCTTTAAGTCAGTACCAGCTATGGTCTCTCCAGGTGAAAGTTCCATGAAGATATGCACACAAAAAACAAAAGATCCTAGACTGCTCAAACGTTAAATTAATGCCATGAATACATGTGTACTTGCAATTAGCTTAATTCTGTTTTATGAAAATAAATGCATGCTATATAAACCACTATTCATTTAAACAATGCCCCGATTCTTGCTGCAACACAAATATCAAAAAAGTCTCGCACCAATTTTTGCATACAATTCACACGAGTCGAAGTCAACCGTATAGTTCCAGTATTCATCGCAATATCGGCTCAGCGGCAGCGGTCGTGCAGATTGCGCCTACGCTGCAGAATGCTGCAGTTTACCTGCCTCGATAAATCCACGAGAGGGACTGTTGCAACCACTCCTTGCTAATAAAAGGGTGACATCAGCTTTTTGATTGTCTATGCCTCGTTTGTTCGGATATTCCAACCTAAAAGCGCCACCGGAGTCAATTCAAAAAGCAATATGTTGCTGTTGACAACACGTGAGATGGAACTTCCCCTGTACCATATGAACTTTGGACTTATTTTTCTGAATTCGGTCATTTGTATAAAATTACTTAGTGAAATACATAAACATACCATCACGCCTGTATTCTCCAAAGGGGTAACAGAGGTGTATGTCTTATGTATATAGGGGTGAGTCTATTTCCATTCAATTAATACAGTTATTAGAAAAGTTATTACAACATTATTTAGGCCTCAAGTACGTCTAATACTTGAAGCCTAATTAATGTCGTAATCACTTTTCAAATAAGTAAGTAAGTTTGCCTACAGGATCAATATATACAAATAACCTAGCGTCTAGTAGGTAGTATCAACTTTAAGAAACAGAAAACTGACTGCAAAGAATAGACTAGTTGACTGTCTCAGATCAAATAAAAAGTTAAGATGGAACTGTCAAGATAAGGCGTAGTTTCGGTAAACGTGTGTGCGTGTAATGGTGTTTGTATACGTCAAGGTGTAGTTTTAGCCGGCCTCACTTCTTTGTTTGCAAAGTTCCAGCTAAAGTTTTTATTTGATCTGAGCTTAGAACCTTATAAGCCGATTTAAATATTTTTTTCAGAATATAAATTATACACCAGCGTCTAGCGTACTTAATCAGAAAACGCAGGTTCGAATCCTGACCGCGGTCGTATTTTTCCTACACTAAAATAACTTAATAATCTATTCATGGAAAATGCCTACAAAATACAAAAAGATATATAAATTATATTTAAGTACCTACAAACATGACTTCACTAGGCCTTTATCAATAAATCAAACAACAGTCAACTACCCCTATTATTGTTATGATATTTTAGTGGACACTGTACCTTAGAAATATATTTTCTTATATCTGTGCACTGTACTTTAAATTATTCACAAAATAACAAAATTATATAGAAAAAAATACAAACGGATTGAGAACGTCCTCATTTTTTTAAATATTGTAACAGGTATCATTTGATTCATGGCGTATTTAGGTTTAATAGATTATTGTGCGTAATTAATCATATAATATAACTAAGAAACATTACCTATATTGTTTATAATATATCATTGCCCAAGAATAACTATAATTTTATTATAATAATTGAAATTCGAATTCGAATTCGCCATTAAATAAAATTGAACTTGGAAACAGCATACGAATATTATTTAGCGGAAACGTTGAAAGGCCATGCGAATTATTCGAATAAGCTCATTGTGAATTGGATATGATTTTCATACAATACCCAGTATGTCTGCCATTGTCCGTAGTGCAATACCAACGGATAGGGCAACACAAATATTTTATTACCAGCCACAAATCTTCATTTAGCAGCATTGCCCGAGGCCTTTCACAGTTACGGTACACACGAAAACGAAATGGAACGTTTGATTTACGATCACCGATAATTATCGTCATTCGATTGGATTTGCTATACTTTTTTACGGAATCCAATCTCAAGCACTGGAAAATAGGTAACAAATGATCAATTTTATATCTTATCTCTGCTTTCACAATTTCGTAGGAGTCCAAACATATTGGGACAATTCCAAGACAAAGATCAGGACATTCGTACTTATAATTGTTGTAATTTGACTACTTAATTATAACTTTTGTAAGTTTGAGAGCTCGTTTGGCGTAGCGGTTAAGTTGCTCACCACGGGTTTGATTCCCATCCGAGGCGAAATTTTTGTGCGTTCCACTTACACAAGTGGCACAATGTTGTTCCCTTTTGCTCACCACATACATTTTTATCTCTTTAACATTTTATCTTGATTAGATGAAGAAGAATTAAGATTTAATGATCCATTCTTGTTTTATGTCTTATTTCAATTCAATTCAACAGAAATTAGTTAATGGGTTCTATTCTATAATTCTATTGTCCAGCATTCGTATGATGGCGCGGCGGCGTATTGGCAGGCGCTACGGAAATTTCAAAAAGTAGTTTATTTCCGGCAAGCGACAACCCTACTTTTTAACCCCCGACGCAAAAACGACGGGGTGTTATAAGTTTGACGTGTCTGTGTGTGTGTGTGTCTGTCTGTGGCATCGTAGCTCCCGAACGGATAGACCGATTTGGAATTAGTTTTTTTTGTTTGAAAGGTGAATTAGTCGGGAGTGTTCTTAGCTATGTTTGATGAAAATCGGTAGAGATATAAAGCAATTGTCGGGGGTTTTTTAAATTTTTAATTTAGTAGTTATAACTAAAGTTGAATGCATTTATAAGACCCACCAAATGAGAAACTAATGATTCACATATTGGAATAAATATTACACATTAGTGTGTTATTTAAAATGAAAGCCACAAGACGAGGCTCAAAAGGGTCCTCTGACGTTGATCTGATAAGGAAACAACTCTCTATGCGTATTCCATTTCAGTCCACAAAACCACTTGTTTGAATGGTTATCAAATACAGGATATCCGGTATTCGGTCTAAAATTGCTGTGCAATCTTTAGCATTCTTAAGAACATTCCGATTAATATTGAATCTGGCGGTTATTTCATGATACTTGTATGCTATTTCGTTTTGCACTATCTTTGCGGACTTCTTCTTCTAGAAGCTAACAATATGATATCAGTGCTTATTCTGATTTAATCCTGTTGTTTCACCTTTGCCTTTAAAACTGTCCTACCGTGCTTGGCCGGATACTATTAAATTTGTCAGTGCAGTACTCACTTAAACGAACTTTGGAGCAGGGTCCTTGGGAGTAGGATTCTACTCATAAAAGATATAATTATAACCTGACACTCCCTTATTTTTATATATTATTATATGGACAAAACCTCGAGTTTAAATTCTTACTAGTATCCTACGTAAGATCTAAATTTCTAAGTTCATTTGTAAGGTGTAACTGACCTGTTCAAATCTCAGCAAATGAACTGAACTGTTCAAATCTCAAGCTTTCGCTTTTCGCCTAATTTTGAGTCTAGTGGTTACAGCAATACAACCGTAAATCTCCAAAGACTAGAGATTGTGCTTGAACGGACGCGGCGAGCATCTGAATAAATAAACAGGAGCGCAACTTCAGGAAAAATCTTTTAAACTTGATTGACATTCTCGCCGAGTCTTATCAAGGACAGACTTCATCAGGGTAAACTTTTTTATCGTTTTGGGTCCAGAATTAGATACACAATCACTTCTTTCAAACTTGGCGTAATTTACAGTTTAAGCGTGCAACGTACGCAAAGCCAGTTTATCAGTTTAAAATTTAAGAAAACTAAAGGCTATTTTAACTTATTTTGTTATCCAGTACGAATTAAATATTCTTAAGACTGGACAACGTCTGTTAGGTTAGCTAGTTAATTATTAATACGCACTTAATTCTGAAAAGACAGACACGAGCTATCATTGTTGAGTGATTTAAAATTGAATGATGACTTTAATTAGCATTACTAATTTAATAAGTAAGGGACACTAAAATAATTACTCGTTTTGAGTATTTGTTGCCATACCGCCACTCAGAAAACAATCTATATTCTAATCAACTCAATCTAATGATAATTATATTTTTTCAACTTACTTTCTAGTAACTGCAGAAAGGAACTGTAATTTTTTTGCTTGTAGTAAGTCTGCTTGTATTAAAATTAAATATTCTTAATCAGAACGTGAGTTGAGATGTTTTTTTAAGGACGACACGTTCTGTTTTCCAGAATTCCTGTCCCCAACGACACAACGCAGCGTTCAAACAAAACCGACTATTTGCGAAATCAGTGGTTATCTTCTATTCGAGACGTAACAAGGGAGTTTAAGTAAATTTAACAGCAATTTGCAGTATGTTAACTGTACCGTTGGCGCTTATTGCCACTCCACTCTCGTTACACTCTCAGGCCGGATGATATTGCTAATTGGGTTTCCTAGTTGCCGGAAATCGTATAAAGTTTAACTAATACGGCACAAGCTAATGCGGGGATGTTAGAAACAAATTAAATATCAAAATGAATGCCGTTGTGATACTTCCACTCGGATGCTTTCGGTGTGTGTCGTCTTGTAGGTGATAATGGTTTTAAAGCGTGTCGCTTGGTTGGCTCTGTTGTGGTGTTACGTGCTCAATGTGCTATCCTTTGTTATTTTGAACCCAATTTTAATCTTAACATATCCGACCCTAGTTGAGGAAAAGTTGCGACAAGGAAATAAGTTAAATATTTTTAAGTTAACGCCACTATGTACTACGCGATGCACAAATTATATTGAATAATATCAACATTATTCTCAATCGTAATTAAGTAAGCAAAAATGCTCACTCACTTCTAAGCTCACTTATAAAAGCTCAATTAATGCTTCTTTCTAAATCCTTTCTATTATTTTAATAGATATTTAACATGCCCGCCGAAAGCCTTAGCATGTCGATATTTAAAATAAAGACAATCATTTAAGCAATTAATTAACTTAACGACTTTTATAAGTGCTTTGTAGGAAAAACGGAAAAGAATAAATTATTTCGGGGTAAAAATTACATTGAATGTGTTGGGCAATGACGATAAAGAAAAAGGCTTCTTGTTCTTCACACAATGAAGTGAAAATGATTGCAAATATGCACGTACAAATAAGCCGGTGGAACTACACCGAGATATAAAATGGTCCGCGTCTACATTTTATTCAGCCATTGAAATGACTTTTCAATATTATGTATCCGCTCGTTTTGCATAGCGCGGATTTCGCTCCTGACGGTACAATTTTGTTGCTTTCAGCAAAAAGTTTTCATTCCGTGATATTACGAGTTAATAAATCATTATGATCAATATTAATAATCTTAAAATTGGTTAATATTTTAGAAAAAAATATGTAACTTATACTTTACTTTTTAACTCCTTTAACTCTTAGTTAATGTAGTTGGTTAACATCACTCGTCTACTTAAATGACGTACAAACTCACGTTGGGGTTGTGTTGAAAATGATCTCGAGTCTGATTGCTTGGAACATAGGGCAAGGGATTTTTAGTAGATACAAATTCGAAAAACACTGATGAATCTTCTGGGCGCAAAGGATCCGTGTGGATTCGTCTACTGCTAATAAACGATAAAGGGGTGATTTTCATCATATAGAAAATAATTTACGGCGTCGAAATAATAAAAAGAGTAAACCTCAAAGTTGCTCATAACTTTGTGTGTTCAGGATGCAATAATTAAATATGTTTCCCCTAAACTCTATTTTGTTAAGGTTTTGATTCGCATCAACAAAGCGAGCGACGTCGGCCGCAAATTGCAGACTCATTGTTTGGATCAAACAAACATTCGCGGGAGCGCTCCTTCTCTTACAAAGGAACTCCATTTACTGCGAACAAATCATTTTCATTGTTTTTATTTTTAATTACTTAAAATATTTGTATTTTATATTTGCCTTTGATTTATACCAAAGGTTTCTTAGAAGAGAACTTTCTTGAAAACTGATCAAAGACCTTGTTTTTAATGATGATAAGGATTCATTGCATACTTAAGTACTTAGATTTTTTTTGAATATGCTAAATTTTTTCATAGTTTCTTGATCAAATAACAGAATAAAACAATACAGAAAAATCAGTTTTTGACGCAATGACGCTACTTAAAGTTGAACAATCTTCAACCTGGATACAAGTTTGTAGGGCAACAGTACCGACTGACCTCATTCTATAGTACCTGCCTACTTGCCTACGCAGGCACTATAGAGCTATTCTCTGGGCTAAGTCACCTACAGTTGGAAGAATGTTGGATCTAGAAGAAATTCGGTCCGTTATAATAATCACGAGTAAATTGTTTTCTCCTAGGCTCCATCGTAGATTGCAGTATCGCTTAACATAAAAAAAATGTCCTTGATTTATAATTTTCCCATTAACTTGAACAAGGTACACTCAAACATGCATATCCGTGTTTATACCTGTCCAGTGTAAGTAAGAAAATACAAGCCAACCATGTTTATTAATCACCGACCGAGAAAGATGAACTTTACCAACTGTCAATTCACAAAAAGAAAACACCTAGCAAAGATTGAAATATAGAGGAATGCGTAAAACCAAATAATAAAACGGACGTGAGTTGAACATCCCATCTTTATTCAGCGTGCACCCTGAGCTACCGTTTCTTGCTTTCTCAGGAAACGCTCTTGAATTCTTTTAACTAACGCGTTTAGAATATCATATTTACCTTCCATGAATATCAGTAGTCATACGAGTAATATTAGTATTTTCTGTTGTAATTAGTTATAATACAACGTAAGGCACACAGCAGGCATTAATTTGAAATGGAATCATTTTCAAGCTAATTATGTTATAACCTTTCAGGTAGCCCGATTTAATGTGCAAACCAATGTTAATTGGCTACAATTTTTCTTCGGAAAACAGACTGGAGTAGTCATACCTGCGAGATTTGTTATAGAGATTAGATTATGTCTGTAATTATTGTAGTCTTGTATACTTCAGGCATTATTTAGGGAAATTAATGGTGGACACTACGAGATGAAGCCGTTGACTAAAAACATTATAATAAATACATAGATTTTTATAGACGCGAACGAAGGGATATTCTTTAGGTAAGTTCAAAGCATTTTGAAACATTTTATTATAACATCACCAACAATATTGTACGGTAACTAGAACTAATCTAGAAGAAAATTGCTTTCGTATTTCAGTGAATGTTAACATATTTTGCTCGTGACTTACGAAAGCTTAAATAATCACTTATTACTTTTCGCATATATTACTTACTTACTAAATTGATCACAGAAGGTCTCTTTAAAGTTGTTTATTGATTTATACTTAGTTAATAATACCTACGCTTACGAATAACTACATACTAAAATACTTAAAAATAAATTTACAACATACATACGGGTAAGCTATTGCAGATATAGCTCCCAGAATCTGCAGCCTTCAATCGAGAGGGGGTTGATTGTGCTCACTTGACAACTAAATTCGTTCACGTGAGGGAAAATGTCAAAGGCGAGATAGAAGCAGAATCCAATGTGAACTGTGCCGTTTTCAATGATCGTAACCTTTTTATACTTGTATCGAGATAAAAGTGTCACGCTGACACATCAGCGATCTCCCCAAAAATACTTATCAAAGTGTTTGACCATTCCCAAACGAAGTTATTTATTATTTTTCTTTCGAATTCCCATTCGTGCATTACTTATATCCGAATTTTGCCACATTTAGTCTAGTGCTCCCAAGTTTGACGCTAGAGGTCCTGGGTGCGATTTCCAGGTCGATCAAAGTGTTGTTAATTTTCTATGAAATTTTCAGGAGCATCCGGAGCAGCTGCCTCAGCAGAAGTCTGGATTTGTGCCTATATAATGGCAATAGGCTTACATAGGACCTTAATATACAGTAAAATATATTAGTAATATATTAGTACAACTCTGCCCTACCTTTTGGGGAATATAGGCGTGATGGTATGTTATATTCAAATAATCTTATAGAGGTCACGTTTGTTGATATTTTCCAATTTATTTACCATCTCCGTAATAAGTGTTACTAAATATTTGCTTAAACTGGTATGATTTATAGACAAAATTAGCCCCGTCAAACTTAGTTAACAATTTCAACGTGAATATTTATCTTTTTGGCAAAGAGGCGATATAAAATGTCGTAGGTTTGCTGTTAAAATATTTTGTGGGACGTTAAACAGATAATTATAGGAACGTGTGCCGACTATTTGCAGGCATTCATTAAACTGTTCATTATTCATGTATTTGTGCATTCCGTATCGCTGGCCATAGATTGAAACTATCTACGATTCTCTACATTTCAAATTGCCTGTTCGGACTCCTAAAATGAATTAACGCAATCCCGGTCGACTACAATCGGCGCCGGCTACTCGAGTTGATACAGCAATCGGTTGCCTCTTGCTTTGTTGACCGTATATGGTTCATGTACAATCAACGTTGCAGACTAGCGAAGCGTTGGTCTTGGCAATCGAGTCACATGACTCGATACTAGAAATTTTCTAATCCGATCTCGATTCCGTTTTTGATCCGTTCCGTACTTATTCAAATATACAGAAGAATTTGTTGTTGTTAACTTAGGGGTGGTAAAAGGTAAATCTCTATCCATGACTCCAACGTTAGCGCATGGCATATAAAATCATAATTACATTAAGATACAGTTATTTTTTTTATCCTCAAAGGTACCTATGGAATTTCTTGCTAATTTTTCTTTACTTTTGACTACTTTTGAATGTCAAAATCGTGCACGTGACTAGTTTTTGACTTTAAAAGTACCTACCTATAATAATTTTGTAATTAAATTAAATCAATTCCCTCTCAATTTGCTGAATTTCTGAAGCTTTCAGCCGCCGTAATTCTTGATACTTTTATTAACTGAGACATATTAATGTAGTTCTCAGAAGAAAATATTTCTTAAAATTCACTCGTTACTAGAGATAATGGCCCGCCCACGTTCGGAACCATCATCGGAAATTTTCCGTAATTCCCTACGAATAAATAATTATTTATTCGTAGGTAATTCCCAAGCTATTTTAATATTATATTTCGGAAAATTTCAAATTGATGATGTCAGATTCTTGGAATCTCATCCCAGCTATATATCGTATTGTCTATGACAAATAAACAAGATTTCTTTTTTTCTGACGCCATTAAGTAATTACTGATTTATCGCCATATGGATAAAATGAATAAAAGACTAAAAATGAAAACGAAAATAACATACCTAAAAATTACGTAAATGATTTCATTCAACATTTTTTTTTAATAATTCTCGTTGTAAATCAAGCGAAAAAAAACATTTTAAAATTAGAAAGACACGCCACGCTGCCTTGTATGATATCAAAACCTCGTTCATTGCTATAAAAGTATTAAATTACATGCAGACGTCACAACGAATATTTGCGATAGTCGGTAATTCGCTCAACAATGTTAATTAATCCGGACGCGCTGGGCATCGGCTGGCCGGTAATTGGGTTGAGCAACAGGCTCCTGCGGGTATCACCACGTACAGGCGCGTGAGCAATACTCCTGAGGCGTGTTCTACGTATGTACGAGGAAATGTTAAGTTATGTAACACGTGTTACGTATTCCTTATAACGTCCCTTGGTTTGTTAGTGAATCTTTAACATGTATGTATTTATGTGTTTAGTGAGAGTACCTTAGTTATAGAAACTTATATAAAAAATTATCTTAGGACTGTTCTATAAAAGCAAATAATTGGTTATATTTGAGACTAGTAGTCGGTGCCTGTGTTTGCCACTCGCACTCCTTCCTTAGCATGTGTGGGAAGGCCGCGCCCTTTGAATCAGGCCCAACGAATGTTAGACCACAGCCTGTCATTATTGTAGCGAATGTCACGAACTCCACGAATCGATACCGTTTTAAAAGTATGATCAGTTTTTTACTCTTCAATTTTTAATTAAATTTATATAGATCTATGCTTGATAATAATGCAATATAAAATTTGATTCATAACCCACACAGTTATCTATGTAACTAACTACTAACTAAACAAATAATAATATATTGTTTTCCCCCTTTTTTGAAGTTAGTTAAAAATATATGCCACCTCAATCCATCAATAAGAAAGCACAAATCCAAAATCTAATTTGAGATAGCACGAGAAGTACCATTATTTGTTGACTTATGTAAATTCTGAGTGAAATACTCAATAAGCCGTATTTAATACGTTGTAAGGCTTTATCTAGAGGGCGCAGACATAAGTATCCCGACTCAAAGTAAGGACAGTGTCGCTCTTTGATACTCTCCTTTACAGTATTGAAACGTGCTTGCCTAAGATACATGTGTGTTAATACAATAATACGTAATATTCCGACGCCTTTGGCGCGAAATGTGTACCTATTGTTATACAGTAAATTCATATGAAATGTCAGAAATAAATAGGACTTCTCGTAATTAATTACTCATACATTCAACACATTGTTTTCTTCATCGTATTTACATTGATAATATCCCGAATTAATCTCGAGTCTACCTAATACTATGACAGGTAGACTGATTGTTCTAAACTCTTACAGTACCTACCGACCTAGCTCCAAAGGTTATGCAGTTAAAGAAAACGTTGCGAGTTGATTTTTTGACATACCTATTGAAAGAGAATTAAATATCAGTGATTTTATTACATTCTAAGCAGAAAAAATAAGTCATCAAAGGAAACATTTTTGGTAGTCTCCATTAATTATAACATAATTTATTTCGACAAGCATCGGCATTTTGAAACCCATTTACAAAATAATTGGATTCCCTCATTTAGAGCAATTTTCTGATTTGATTAAAATTGACTTAGACATTGGCAAGATCATTAACAAACTTACTCTGGCGTCCCCGTGCGTTTGGATAACACTTCTGAAAAGACTTTCATTACAGTGGAATTTAATTAACAAATCTTGCGATTGTTAAATATTGATAAAGTGTCTGCGTAAGGATTCAAATCAATATTTACACTGTTAAAAGATTTTAAACAGATTTTGTTTAAAGATTTGTTGCCCTACAAATCCACGTACCTTTACATATAAATACACCTGTAACTAAAGACGTATTATGTTGCCAGTAACCAATTATTCGAACAATAATTTAAAATAAGTATTCCGGTACTTAAAGCCGAAGTCCTCTCACTTTGAGGGGCGACTTGTGCCCAGCAGTGGGCCAATATCGATATATTGGTATCCATATTGTAACTTTAGAATGTTTTATAGTAGTTGTAGTGAGTGGATCCCTTTTACGTCAAAGGAAAATAATGTTATCATCATCATCATTCATCATCAACCAATTTATTGTGTCTGCTAGTAATATTAAACGAAAGTTAAGATAAGTAATAAGCGAAAATACTAGTCGGATACAGCGGAGGCAATAGCTATATATAAACTAAGTTACATCTAACAATTCGTACTTCTGCACTGTCACGACCCTGTCATCAAACATCAGGGTTACTGCCTAACAGTTACACTAGGTTACGAGTTGACAACTGTGTCTCTATCAAGTTGTATACGTACAAATATCAAGTGCCCAGTTCATTGGAAAATATACTTACCAACGGAGTAGGTACATACTTGTTACCAGGGAGGCGCGGTACGGATCGCGGACGGAAAATTACAAATAATTTTCCATTGTGTCTAAAATTTAATGCTTGACGAGCTAGGACGCTACCTCTTATTGTTATTATGGTCACAGTTTACCCAGTGTTTAGTAGAGGTCTTGGGTTCTTAAGTATTACTCATCCGCGCCTTTTTTTTTTGTTCACTGCAAACTTGAATGTAACTTTCTCTAGCTTTTCTAAAATAGAGCAAGCATATCAAGTACAAAAAAAACCTTTAGATCTGGTTCTCTTATAGACACCACTGAACACAGTAAAGCTGTTTGCAAGCTGGTCTTACAGGTGTAGCAAACCAAATTAATCATGAGCTCCCACCACCAAACGTGCTGGGTCTACCATCACACCATCACGCCTGTATTCCTCGAGGGTTTAGGCCAAGCTGTTCTTCCAGTAATTCCACTGCAATGCAATAGGGGACGAGCCCTTTGTCAAAATCCAAACTTCAAGCAACAACTGAGAATTTAACAAAAAACTACTTACTTATTTTACAGAAAAAACATTCATCGACCTGAAAATCTAAGACGTCTAGCCTTAGACTAATGAGACAGTCATGCGTGCTGGGTTTTGTTGATAACTCACGTGTTTCTTCACAGTGTGTGGAGAGGCGAAATTTGGAGAGTTTTTAGCAGTCCTCCACGAACAAATTATAATATATAAAACCGACATACATTAATGGAAATGTACCTTTCATCAAAAAGCTTCTAAACTAATGAACCGATTAAAATAAATGAAGCGTCAATCCATTTACCTTATAATATTTACAAACTTTTTTGCTTACTAAGAGTTTCTTTTTAAGAGCCGCTCAGGAACAAAATATAAGGAAGACTACATGAGTATAAATCTAATCAAAAATAAGTCTAACAACTATAAAACAACTTAATAAAATCATAAAATAACTAAATTTGAATTATAGATAAAATATAGCTATAAATCATATCATATCACAATCAAAGCAAAATATTATCATTGTATGAGATACGGGTTCAGTCAATATTGCAACGGTTTGGGATTTGAAGTCAGAATATTTTGTTTGGCTTTTCGACACCTGACCTCTGGACTATACTGCTTATAATGATTTCATAACATATCAAAACGGGATAGATTCTTCACCGTCACAACTTTAATTAAGTCTCCAATGTACAAACGAGTTGCCGAAACTAGTTAGCTTGTTTAGTAACTATAATTAAACTGTACCAACTTATGATGAGGTGGAGGAATGCTATTTCATCAGCTATTGATTCATAACAGAATCTAATAAACATCTAATAATCGTTTATATTAATAAACATGACGGGAAACACTATAATGAAACTGATCATGTTGAGGGTATCCTCTTTCGCGGACACGACTATTTTCTTTTTTGAAATTTGAATATCAGGTAGGTACAGTTCCTTCTAAATAACTGAGCTTGTCTGAAGTTAGCCATTCCGAAGTGCCGCACAGGTAAAATAGCTTGATGAAGTATTTTTAGGCGTAAAAATCTAAATTAGTAAAGAAAATAACCACAAATGCGAAACATACGACCCAACTGTCTTTACGCCGACTCTTTCTATTAAAATTTAGCACTGTTAAACCACTTGCCAACTTCAGACAAGCTTAGTTATATCGAACAAACTGTTCAACTCACTTACCGTTTCACTTACCTACATGTATATTATATATAGCAGGTTGCTAACATGGTAGATAATTTTTCTATAGCACGGAAAATCTGTCAGATCGTCTTATACCTGGAGAAACGCCAGGGTATTTCTGACTCGTAGGTACTGACTATAAACCGCACTTCACTTCTCTTATCCTATATAGTCATTGCCACGGGATTGACATTCGCCACGACCATGAAAAACTGTGAAATCCTTCAGACACTATATTATAACCCCTTTCATTCTGAGAAGAGACTATGCCCAGCAGCGTCAGTAATTATTTTGTTTAACAAATAAAGGTAATAAGATATTCTATCCTCCAGCCATAAGCCTTCATATTTATAAACTGACGCAAACTCGAAGTACATATATACATATGTATATCAAAGACTTTATGTGTAATAGGATTTCTTGCATCCCGCCTTTGATGTACTAATGCCTTCTTTCAGGTTTTTATTCCATTTTCTATACGATCATAAGGGTTTATTTTTACCGCGCCGTGCCTTTTAGAGCTGTCTTTTAAGAACAATCTATATTTAAATACACATCGTGACGACATAGGTACAACAGAAGACATAGAACAAACAGAAGTCTAACTGCAGGTAGGTATTTTAAAATATATTGCTGGTATAGTTTTTGGTCCAATGTATCCAGCTCGAGGATTTTGCCATTAACTGTGCACAAATCTAAACTAAAAAAAAACATAGAAAAACCCAATTTCACTTTGCTTAACCAGTCAACTCCTAGACCTAACGGTCATATTATAGTATTTACATCAATAGAGAACTGTGGTAGTCATATTGCCTATAAAAAATACAAATTTTTGGTGTAAAATACAAAATTTTGCATCGAGAAGTCGAATTGTGAAAGGCTACGATAATGATGTATTTTTTTCATTATGTAGAAAACTTTTAACTGAGATGTTTATCAAACATTGGCGACTGAACAAACTTAAAACAAATCCACGGCAATAGAACTAGTATTCACTCGCTCGCACGGAGCTTTCACAAACATTCCTCTATTCTTTGCAACAACACTAGCAATAAATGGTATCAAAGTAACGTCTTCTCATTTCATTTGTGTAACAAAGTAGTAAATAGCGTGCAGTTGTATCTTAGCACAATACACGGCGGTGCAACACTACAGGTGCGCCCCGAGTTCTTGTCTCAGGACATTAGACTAGAATTGTTGCTTAGTGGATACAATACACAACTACAATATCGTTACCAGGCTACCACACACACATACGAGCATTTTAGAGACCAACTGCACTGCAATGAATAAAATATACGACCAGTACCAGAGTTTAATCTTGTCTTGTTAGGACATCACTATGCCCCTTATAGTGTTTCGAGTTGCTATTGTGCTGGAAATGAACAGAATAATTGTGCGGAGGTGAATGCAGGCCATAGGTAGGTACACTAGGTACCTGCTATGTTTAAATCTGATGGGAGTGACCCAGTGTCCCGACCACTAGCATTTTGTTTTATTTTATTATGTTAGCTGCATTTTGCGGTTGATTTTCAAATTGTTGTTTCATTTTCCGTACCACTTTTACTGAAACGGCTGTTGCGGTCTGCGGTGTGGAAGGATGGCATATTAATTAATGGGTTTATGCGCTCATACAACCATTTTGCATACTTCCATATAATAAAAAATGTGAAAGTAACTCTATCTGTTTGTTCGTTGCAATTTCATTCCTGAATTGCTGAAAATTCATCAAAATTGTATATATAAACATATATATAAATAAACGAGTACCTCTGTCTGTTTACCTTTTCACCCTGAACAGATCGCGATAAAATTTTGCAAGGAGATGGATTGCATCCTGGGGAAGGACATAGGCTACCGTTTTTTTATCATTCTTTCAGGATGCGATCCAGACAGCGGCGAACAGCTAATTACTTATAACACAAAGTTATATTTTTCTCATATTTCGTCTGACACGAAGCTTAAAACGAGATAAGAAGCGTAGAAAATTGTTGCAGGATTTTACGATGATTCGTTACGTGTCTCCTTGGAAATAAAAAATATAAATATTTTAAAGGAGCCCTGGCAGCATGTCAAGACGGCATGTCTAAGTGGCCCCCGCCCCAAGCCGCCGCCGTTAGCCCGACAGTTCCGAGTGTATGGGGCGTAAACTCACTGATCGCACGAACCGAGTGCCTTCAACGATCCTTTTACGCGCTGTAATACGCGAACACGGATAAATGCCGTTTTGGAATATATCGCACTTTTATTTCACTTCACGGATTATTGTAGCTCCCGCCCGGACCACTCGGATTTATCGCATCAAAACCACCACTTCGTAAACAATAGAACATTGACTTTGAAGGCGCATTGAATTACGACCATCCAAATTCAAAATGAAAATATTTCGATAGTCGGAATAAAATATCTGGGACCACTACTTAACTTGGCAATATTTTACATGAAAATGTTTTTTGTGGGATTTTCTATTATCAAGGTAACTAACATAACATGACACCTCTAGCTAGGCCTAACCTGCGATTTTCCTCGCATTCCAAAAGGATTTATTTCCTATAACTCGGGTCCTAGACGGCGCACGTATCAAGATAAACATACCTGCATACACCAGATCTAAGATAAAGATATCCAGCAAACCCAGTTTCTGTATTTAAAATGCCGCTTAATTTTTTGCATATTAAATTAAATGGTATCCACAGCTACACATCAAGCTATGAATATCCAATATAAGCTGACCTCTGATTATACAGAAAGCTTATACAATGGAGCGTCAGCGTATTGTCTAGTCGTGGGTACAGAAGGGACTCGGCGGACTAGTTCGGTGTTTACCCTTCTAACCACATTTCTGCTCTATCGAAAACTTAATTACGGGTGTTCCGCTCAAGTCCATGCTGGCCTAACTCATCGTAATGCGGTGCGTCCTTGTTACAACGTTTTCTTAATAATATTATCAACGTCGCTATCAAGCGAAGTGTTGGGCGACCCTTCAAAACTAAACGTGTGGCTTTCGGGAATTCCACAAATTTGCCCATCTATTCATTTTGGGGCCTAAGTTCTGATCAACTAACAATCGACAAATGGTGTCCGCAGAATATAACTCTGTTATGAAAGTTTAAATAGATATACTAATGTTTCACAAGATTTGGATAGTCGCCAATTCCCAATAGTTGATACTTTTCGTAGACTGCCTAATGAGGCAGTGCTGCAGTCGCGCTTGGAACCCCTAGACTAATGAGTCTAGTCGTTCAAGCGCAACGCTAGAGGCCCTGGGTACGATTTCCAGGTTGAGCCGTTTTTAACGGCGCGGCTTTTGAAGTCTGCCAATCCTACTAGGCGTGGTTGACTATAGAATGACTATAGAACAGACCCTAGTACAGTCAATTGCGCTAGCCCAGTCAACAGTAGGATACTACGTAAAACTATTGATGATGATAATGGGTTAATGATGATGATGATCAATATATTATACCTACATCGTAATTTTCCGGATAGGCGCACAATGACAAGAAACTTTACAAGAAGTATGAGTGTACATTAGTACACCCACATTTCGCCGGTATGTTTAGGTCCCATGTAAAAGGGGGTGAGCCTATTGCCACTAACCGGGCACAAATGCAGACTCCGAGCTGGGAATGGGAACTGGGAATTTCATGAAAAAACCCAATAACACACTTCGACCTGGGGATCGAACCCAGGACCTCTTGACTAATGAGGCAGTGTAGTGAGTCAAATATTTATTTTAATTAGATATTTATTGAACATTGATTAACCTTCAGCAGCTCGCTAGAACTAGTGAGTTTATAGCCTATTTGAGGCAAGTGAATTTCACGTTCTGGTTCTGAATTCGAAATTGAATTGGACTAAACCAGTCAAACAGAATGGGCTTATTGAACACGATTTACTGGCTCACAATGAATAGATGTCAGTTACCACGACTAAATCCATTAGAATTCTAGCTCAAACGTCTGGTGCTATAAGTAATATTGATACAGATTTTTTATGAAAATTGTGATACAGATTGATTGGACAGCTATGCCTTATTAGTATAGTGGTCCCCCATCACGGGCGTCGTAGAACGTAGGTACGTGGTTACCGTTAAATGTTGTATGAATGTGTACCTATAACCTATCCTAACAAATTTGTCAGACTGGATGCCATCCTTTCACACTTGGGAATATTCCCAATTGCTAGAATTAGGTTATGAGTAGCGGTATACCTAAATACAAAGGTAGGTATTTTGTTTAAAATTTTTGAAATACTGATGAACATATAATGACTGCCTCATTAGTCTAGTGGTCCTAAGCGCGACTGCTACGCTAGAGGTCCTGGGTTCGATCCCCAGGTCGAGCAAAGTGTTATTGGATTTTTCCAGAAATTCTCAGTAGCAGCTCGGAGTTTGGATTTGTGCCCGGTTAATGGCAAGAGGCTCGCCCCCTATTACATGGGACCTAAACATGCCGGCGAAATGTGGGTGTACATTAGTACACCTCTGCCTAACCCTTCAGGGACTATAGGCGTGATGTTATGTTCTTTGAAATACCACCACACATAGCTTATACAATGTTTAAGGCGGTAAACCTATGTTCAATAAGTATAACAGTTTCCAATATAATGAAATATTAAGCCAACTGAAAAACGCTGCGTAGCTAGCCGAAACAAGCTAACTGTATCGCACCTTAATTTCTATTAGTTTGTTCACAACAGTTAGTAACTAGGGCTCAGGTAGTTACCGAACTCCAACTTGTCTAATTAAAAACTAACATTGAGTTTTCATTGAAGTCCAAATTATTTTTAACAATGCTCGTTAGAAAAACATAATGAACTCACAAAATGGCGGTTGGTATAAGTAATCTAAATATATATAACTCAAAGGTGACTGACTGACTGACTGACTGACATAGTGATCTATCAACGCACAGCCCAAACCACTGGACGGATTGGGCTGAAATTTGGCATACAGGTAGATGTTATGTTGTAGGCATCCGCTAAGAAAGGATTTTGATTAATTCTACCCCCAAGGGGATAAAATAGGGGATGAAAGTTTGTATAAGAAAATACGTGGGCGAAGCCGTGTGCGGAAAGCTAGTCATCAATATTTGTGGCCAAGGATGCAAGGGATACGAGGCACGCGCAGGCAGGCTAAGATTCGCACTCTAGTGCTGCTGAATATGGTTAAGACGACCATGGGCAAAAGCGCCGTAGAACTCCACTCCTAAGCATTCTTTGTTTCACTGTCCTTCTTACCAAAATTCAACCTTCACTTCAGCAAAATACATTCCAATAATAATATTTATTGAATGAAGTACAAAGTTGTGGAGTTGCCAAACCAGGAGAACTTTCAGGCGCCTGGCTTTCATTCTACGTTTGCGAATACACTGTTATGCAACAGAGCTGTTTAGGTAGGTAGGTAGCGGGCCCGTATCGCACCCCGCCACAACGAATTAAAACTTTTCTATTTAGAAGAAGCATGGTTCTAACAGAACACTGCCATTTGGGAATAGAAACACAAGTAATAATGCCATCTCCCCTTGAAAACATACGTGTTTTTGTTTGCTGAATTATTGCTCCGTCGAAGTTTGGATTATAATGTATTTTCAGCTTGATGTAAGCTGTGTCAGTGAACGTTTTATGTAGGAGCAATACTATAAAATTTTCAGTACATTTAAGAATAACAGAAAATTGAGATAACGAAGTAAGAATTATTGGGGTAGTTGACTGGTGTTGAATTTATTTAAAATAGCAGGACTGTTGTGAAATACAATTAAATATAAGACGAATAATAATGAAAAAATATTTAAATCGACTTATAAGATATAGAGAGAATACTCTGTCCCTTTCCCGCAAAAGAGTATTGGTATAAAAATTGTATGGGAAATCCGATTGTGACGTCACAAACCCATAAAGTGCGCTCTCTGCCTAGCATAAAATGAAAATGCGTATATACTCCCTTACTTTTGAACCAAGTTCAATATTGTTTTTGAGCTCTATTTATGTTCAACTTTTTTATGGGACCATTAAAAAATATTAGTCATCTAGCCTATTATAATTACTCATAACTATTCTGCAAAGTTATTATTTACTCATTTCGTTAGTAAAAGTTTTGGCATATTACAAGGAGGATATATATTTTAAGGATGCGATTCGACAATAAACCTCCTTCTTCTTACAGTATTGTTTGTGAATCCGGGTGTAATACGCCGTTCGTATTGTCCTAGGCTTCGGAAAGTACATATTCCTTCACTTCAACATGGTTGAACAAAGATTGTATTTGCAGAGAACCCTTATTTGCAGAGGTTTTACTTATTCAGTAGTAAGCAGTTTGTGTGTTGGACAAATAAACTTGTATAATGTACTCTCCATGATCCTATTTATTTTATTATCAAGAGGAAATTGGATCGGGCAATCGATCGACGAGATTGGAGATGGAAAGATCCTTAGTTAGAACCATTATTGGTTAGAATTTGCTATAGAATTTAGTAGGTACCTGGATATGCTGACTACCGACCTAACCTACCTACTAAGCTACAAGGGTGTTTCGCCTTGCCACTTATTGCTAGGGTAGAGTGAGGTTTCATTCCTCCGCGGCACAAAACAAATCCAGAACAACGATCTACCTATATGAGTGATATCTACGTCGATAATCGAACCCGCGACTTTTTACGCTAAGCCGATCGGTCAACCATTTGCGTGCTGACACCTTGTGCCAATCATGCGTGACGTTAAGATATGCAAAAAGACTCGTTTCTATTTATGATTACAAAATCGCATAAGAGATTACAGAATATTTTAAAAAAGGTTATATCTCACCCTAGCACCTGCTTCCACGTGACATGCCACTAAATTGTTTTACAGGGATAAAGTGTTTCACCGTGAAGCTAAGTGAGATAAATTGGACGTATTTATGCAGAAAGGACTCAATCAACACAATGGCCGAGTTAAATATGCCACCATACTACTGTTAATATCTCGTAATGTATTGCAAAATATATCATTATTTTGATAGACAAATAAAATATAAACTCTCCTGTCAATAATAAGGGTCAAAAATTTTAAAAAATGTATCTTTGTGTTAGAGAAATTACAGCTGAAACTTCAATCACTCAAAAGTGACATTGTGTGGATTGACTCCTTTCTGCTTAACTACGTCCAATTGCAGTTTTAATTAATCTATGAGACGACCTGCCCGTTGGTCGGCGGCACGTAAAATTCCCAGCGCCTAAGCTTTTGAATGCAAATTAACGCCACCACTGTATTGATCCGACAGTTTAATTTCTCGCCTTATTAAAGCTTGACACAGTTACACTTTAGCTTATCGGATAATAAAAAGAATGTGCGGTTACGCCATTCAACAAGACCAGAGAAATGAGTCAGTTGCAAGAAATGGTATCTTATTGAAATCGTGACTATGGAAAATTTAAATCTATCACTTACTTTTATAATTATTGAATGCTTCTTAGATTTTTTTATATTTTTCAAGAATTGTAGTTTGTAGTTGAAAGAAAGAAAGCAGATTTATAACTTTAGATTTAGAACCTATGTTTGGCGAAAAAAGAAGTTAGTTGCTTTAACACCAATAAAGCCAATTATTGATGCCAGGGCTGAAACTATTTAGATTAGAACTCAGATTGGCATTGATTTTGATATTAAGAGTTCCTAAGATTATGAGGTATTAATTTCTTACACCTTCAACGTTTTAAATAAGTAACAAAACAATATGTTAAAAGTTTCGTAATATACCACCTAATTTTCTCATACTTGAAAGTATTTAAGTGGTTTACGGAGTTTTGGCATCAAGCGAGGATCATGGTCACGTAATGATGTTAACCGCGACTGTGCCTTAAGCACTTTAGGAAGTATGTCGAAGACGCATAAACGGTTGGCGATCTCTGGCCGCAATATCCAACGTTAAGCGAACTAAGTTGCTAGTGTTGCGACTTTGTGCATTAAAGTGGAGGTAGAGAGTCATTAAGAAGTTTCTGTATAAGAGGTTTCAAGGAAGACCGAAGAAACTATTCATTGTACATATGACATAATGTTTTACGAGGTAATTTCTAAGCTGATCTATCAATCTGCAATGTTAAACTATGATTTCTGCCACTAAACTATAGTACTGTATAATTATTAGCACATTACCCGACTATGCCTCAAACAGCAAATTGATTTAACAGAATTATGCTTTTCTAATTCGGTCAGTACTGTAGAAGCACCAGGTTTAATGTTTAGGGATCGTAATGCTTCTACGTTAAAAAAAACACTTAATTAAGGAATTCACGACTTCTTTTATTGTTCAAGGAATCAAACTTAGTCCTCCGACATTCATATATAATTATTTTCTCTAGACATATTTCAAACTACTTACTTTTTTTGTTTAAATATTTCTACATGCCGGGACGCGCACATAAAAACTTCTTGTTACAAACTCCTACATCAGCTACGCCCCCGCATTTGGGTAAAACAAATCAATAAAAATTAAAAAATAAAGTTTTACCCAACTCCAAACAAAAAAGTAACTAACTACCTGCCTAAGACCTAACTCGAAAAATTATTATCAGGCGAAGAAGTCTTTATTATACCTATTACACTAGTGCGTGAGGCTGGTCCCTTATAATGGGATAGTGTATGGCATGTGCACGGTTAAGTTATCATTAAAATTAATAAAGCTTCAGCATAGTTAATAAACACAACACACCATAAACTTTAACGCACCAAAACGCCTGTAAAAGATGCGTAACGGCCTCCTATCCAATGATGCTTCAAAATTAATTACATTAAAAGCTAAGCATCATACCTTAAGGGTTAATGAAACTAAATATAAAAAGAATTAATATTATATGCAAAAACTTTAACTTCTTCTAACGCAATTGAGTCAGAGAGAGGGAAAGCTTAAGAAAACATATTAACCCTGTCATGAATTCATTCCGAACTATAATTAATTAATTTCCGAGACTAATGTTAATACCCATTTTACATTGTATTATTATACAATTAAAAATAATATTTGCTGAATCATATGTGTCCAACTCAGACACCCTTCGTAAGGACTATATCCCTTTCACGAAGTCGATACAGCATGAGCAGGGTCCCCCTCCTACTAGCAAAAAAAACCCTTAGAATATATTCGGAATGCCTTCACCCTATAACGCATTGGCATCTTCTTCCCTCTCTCCAGCTCGTTCAGACAGCACATCAGACAGCACATCAGATATATGAAAACACACGAACAAAATCATTAATATTAAATATTCATCTTTTACCAAGCAAAATTAATGAACTATTATATTATGAAACTATCTATAATCTAACATGAAAGGGTTTTAACCTGTTAACATGTACTATATCTCTATATCGATTATTATTTATTTTCCTAATAACATAATTTACATTAGAAATCCTTCTCACAATTTGATAAGGTCCTTTATATAACCTACACAATTTTAAACTTTTACCGTCTATTCTCCTAGGCGTATAAATCATAACTAGTTGGTTAGGCGAGTAATTATTAACTTTAACTTTCTTATCATAACTTAATTTCTGTTTTATTTGTGCTTTTCTCAAATTATGTAAAGCCTTTTGTGATAAGAAATTCTGAAAATCATGTCTTCCAACATAATCAATTATACAATTTCGCCTATCAGAATTAACAACCATATCAGTTTGGAATAAAGGTTCTCTCGCATAAATCATCATGTGTGGTGATATCTTAATGCTTGACTGTTTACTCGAATTATATGCATAACATACTAAGGGTACATAACTACACCAATTCTTTTGATCTGCAGAAACATACATAGACAACATTTGTGTTAACGTTCTGTTAAACCTTTCTACTAGACCATTGGATGCCGGATGAAAAGCTGTAGTAAAGCGAGATTTAGCACCAAAACGCCTGTAAAAGATGCGTAACGGCCTCCTATCCAATGATGCTTCAAAATTAATTACATTAAAAGCTAAGCATCATACCTTAAGGGTTAATGAAACTAAATATAAAAAGAATTAATATTATATGCAAAAACTTTAACTTCCCACCATATGTAGAAGCACCAGGTTTAATGTTTAGGGATCGTAATGCTTCTACGTTAAAAAAAACACTTAATTAAGGAATTCACGACTTCTTTTATTGTTCAAGGAATCAAACTTAGTCCTCCGACATTCATATATAATTATTTTCTCTCCCTGCACAGTGGACTATATCAAACTCATATGCCTGAATAGACAACGACCATCTAGCTAATCTCCCATTCATATCTTTCTTATCTCTCAACCAACACAATGCCTTATGATCTGTAACAACCTGAAACTTCATACCCCATAAGAAGTGTTTAAAGTAATTTAATGCCCATACTAAACCTAAACATTCCTTTTCTGTTGTGGAATACTTCTTTTCTCCATCACTAAGTTTCCTAGAAGCATATGAAACTGGATGCATGACATCTTTACCTTGCATTAAACATGTTCCTAATGCTTCTCCGCTGGCGTCAACATATAAACGAGTCAACACATCTTTGTTATTAGTATAAAAACTCAATATAGGAGGATTACACATATATGCTATGATTTTATCAAATGCCTCCTGATGTTTCTGCGACCAAACAAATGGCACACCTTTTTTCAATAATTTAGTGAGAGGTAACACTACTTGTGCAAAATTATCAATGAACTTACGATAGTAAGAAAACAACCCTAATACTGACTTTACTTGTTTAGTATTCATTGGTGGTTTTAACCTTTTTAGTGATTCTAGTTTTTTATTATCAGGTTTAATACCAGCTCCTGATATTTCGTGCCCCAATACCGTAGCTTTGTTGTAACCAAAACTACATTTACTCGGTTTTAATGTTAAATTTGCTTTCTTAAGGCGTTCTAATACTTGTTCTAGAGCTATCCTAAATTCTATAAAGGTTTTACCCCATATTAATATATTATCCACGTAACAAATAGCATTCTTATATTTTATGCCAGCTAATACTTTATCCATTGTTCTTTGGAAAACAGCCTGACTTGTCTTAAGACCGAATGGTAGAACATTAAATTCATAAAGTCCTGAGGGTGTGACAAACGCAGTCTTGTGTTTATCCCTCTCAGAAATTGCTAGTTGCCAATATCCAGAATTTAAATCCAAGTCAGCAAAATAACTTGCCCCCGAAAGATAAATCATTATATCTTCAATGATTGGCAGAGGATAACTATCTGTAATTACCTTTTTATTCAATTTACGATAATCGATGCAAAATCTCCAAGATTGATCAGGCTTCTGTACCAATACCACTGGAGAGGCATAAGCACTCTTGGATTCACGGATCACTCCCGTGTCCAACATATCCTTGACTTGAGAATTAATTATGTCTAATTGTTTAGGGGACACTCTATACGGAGGTCGATGAACGGGTTGCTCATCGGTCGTATTAATATTAATTTCCACTAAATTACAATTTCCTAACTCGGAAGTTGAAAAAGCAAAACATTTTCTATATGAAGAAAAAAGTTCACGTAATGACATCTTGTCATTGTCAGATAAGTCCGGATTTATGTCAACTTCATTCACATTTTTTAAATTATTTGCCAGCGAAAAAATAAATTTATCATCATTTCGTTGTGCCAGCTCTAGAAAATATAAGTAATCATATTTGGTGATTGAATTAAAACTTTTTTCTTCATTCTTCGTATGATCATACATAATCTTATTTTGTTGAGTTTCATCATGTTGATCATTATAAATCATGGAGTGCGACACAGAAACACCGCTTTGTAGAGACGCTTTACTAAGAAACTTTATCTTAAATTGTTCTTTCAACGTTATACAATTATTTCTGAAATCAACAACAGCATTATTTTTATAAAAAAAGTCTTGACCAAGGACTACTTCTTGATTTATATCCCTGATAATTATAAATTTATTATTAAAAAGACACGAGTCCACCATAAAGTTCAATAATGTCTCTCCGACTACATTTAAACACGCACCGGAAATTGACCTTACAAAACGCTTCTCTGATGTGTCACTGCTACATTTTGCTTTCACCTTCGCTGCTAATCTCTCAGAGATACAGGAGATAGATGCACCTGTATCTATCAGAGCTACCAATGTCTGCCCGTTTATATCAATGTTAATAAAAGGGCTGTACTGACTTAAATTTTTCTGTTCATCTGGGAGTTTTTGAATTTCGGACGCAGTCGTCTGCAACTCCTCATGCTTATTTATTGGCTGCGTCCTTGGAAGTTTGGGTGCTGCGGGTTCCTTCTCACGCTAAAATTATTGGGGGTATTAGCGTTTGTGTAGGTGAAACGAGACCGTGGTCTCAAATTATAACGGGGAGTGTGAAACTCTTCCCTATCCCTCCTTTCTGGGGATTGATATGGGGTTGAAGGCGCTGTCGTCGACGAATTCCATGCTCTCGGCGGCGTTGGTGACCTTGATGCGGTCGTATTGGAAGGTTGTTCAAAGCGTACCTTTGATAATATGCCGCGGGGCGGTTGAATCGGCAGATTAATCGAGGGTGTTTCGTTGTCCTCGAATATGTCTCTTAATTGTAAAATGGTTGCACGCAATTCTTTTTTTGTGGCATAGAGTTTGGTGCCTAATTTGACTTTATCACACGGTAATAGCCCCTTTAAAAATGATTTTATAAAGATGCTTTCATCTACAATATCGGCCTTCGCGGCTAAATCCGTCAACCTATAATAATACGTCAACGAATCTTCCTTCACGTCTTGTTTGTTGCTATAAAATTTCTCCACATAATTGATTCCTGATGGGAATTCAACTCTCAACTTCTCGCATATGGTTCTGTAATCAATCCCCTCGCGATACACGGACTTAAAAAACATCAAGGCTGGTCCTTGTAAATACGCCCCGACTATCAGAGCTAAATCACTTTCCGGCCATTTATTAATTGCGGCTACCAGCCTAAATTGTACTAGGAACTCATCTAAACATACATTGTCGGTGCCGGTGAAGAAAAACATTTCTTGCGCCATCTTTTATACCACCGAAGAAAAAACAAATGAAACTCGTTCCTGTTTTTCTTTTTTTTTTTTTTCTTCTTCCTCGGGAAGAATCTTCGGGTTAAGCGGTTCCCTCTTTATTGTTGCACTCGTCAGTGTGCTCCGTGCGCTCCAACCTCGCGTCGTCCGGGCTTGCTTGCCGGCGCAGTTGAATATATTTTATGTTTTCTGGAAATTCACAGAAAACTAATTAATGCTTGGTTCTTTATCCTTACCCGGCGCCTCCACCATATGTAGAAGCACCAGGTTTAATGTTTAGGGATCGTAATGCTTCTACGTTAAAAAAAACACTTAATTAAGGAATTCACGACTTCTTTTATTGTTCAAGGAATCAAACTTAGTCCTCCGACATTCATATATAATTATTTTCTCTAGACATATTTCAAACTACTTACTTTTTTTGTTTAAATATTTCTACATGCCGGGACGCGCACATAAAAACTTCTTGTTACAAACTCCTACAGTACCATAAAAATATATTTTGCTCAAAGCAGAAACCTTTACTTAAGCGCATTTATAATCACATTTCTCTACAATACCGCCAGTACAATCAATGCTATTAAATGATAAAGGTACATTAGGTAAAGGTACGCTTTCAAGTAGGTACGCGTGTATAAATATCAAGTCCTTTGTATCAATGCTTTCATACAGCCCCGCCCCCACTCTTTTGAAGTATCTCGACTTTGTGTTACCTCGCAAGTTCACGACAATACACGTTCTACAACACAAGTCTAACTATACGTGACACGAAGCACTACCTCAACTTCTCAAACGTATGTAAGTACACACACTCCTGTCTACTATATTTAAGTGCATTGTTTCTCAATCTTTAGTGTCATTTTAGTGTCACCCACAAAATTTTCAATAAATATTGCCATCCCCTCTCCACTATACTTACTTAAATTAGACCTTTTAAAAGTTGTGTTTTCAAATTAAAATAATTACATAAAAGTATATTTCATGTACAGCTCGTATTTATTAAAAACATTGAGACGAGCCTAGAGATCTAAGTATTTAAGGGGGTGCCTTAAATACTTCGATCTCTAGGCTGAGAAATAATGCATTATTGCAATTTTTTATCAATAAAATCAAATAGACGTTTCATGTATATATGAGAAACCATCTCACCTTCCTCGTCCCCATATCATGGAAGGTGGACCTAAGATATACCAGCTAACTATGGGTACACCCATAATGGTATATCGTATATCTTAGGTGCAATGCAATACGGCGAGTCTATTGCCATTAACCGGGCACAAGTCTCTTCCAGTTGCTGTGAATTTTATATAATTTTATTTTATTCGAATTGACAATCGGTTATTTTTTTTTATTAGCCGATCAAACGCAATATCAACTCGTAAATTCATGGTAGGCGATTGTGCGATGTTCCTTACACCCTTCATATTGTACCATGGAATGGTGATCCGTCTATAAGCTATTACAATTATTGATACCACACCGCTATCAGTAATTGCATCAAGGAGTGCGACAACTAGTCAAGCCGCAAGATTAAAGTCTTCTCATGATCCCAGAACAAATTGGGCGTTTAATGAGATAGTCGGGAGGCGGGCGGCGGTATTAGCTCCAAATGAATCAAAGTTGCCCTGAGCTTGGCTCCGATCGATCGCCTCCCCGACCAACTATACGTGTTAACCGTTGTTTAGTGCCCATTCAGTTAATTAACTAAGTTGATTGCCCATTAGACATTAAAGGTAAGATAGAACCTTTGAAACTCAATAAAACGTACCAACAAAGTTTTTGTCTTTTGTAAATTTAATGAAAGTTGTTGCTTGAACTCATTTTGATAATCATTTCAAAATCACGTAGCTATAGCTAACTGTAAAAATCAGAATAATAAAAATATAGTAGGTACGTATTTTGGCGTTGATAAAAAATATCTAAAATTATATCGTTAAAGATCTTCACAACATACCTACTTTACTTAACGTATGATTTCTGTTAGAAAAACAGAGTAGCAAAACTTTATACTTAATGCATGTTTTAAAAGTGAGGGTAGCCTCCAAACGGTTTGTAAGCCAACGGGAAACTGAAAGCCCAAGGAAATCCCAACCGTAGTAAATTTACAATGAGTTGCGGTTTTTGCCTTCGACCTTGCATATGGATACTTGATATTGGTTTTGGTATCGCTGTCTATTTTCTACAGCTCCACTATCAAACGAGTATATTTATACTGTGGGCAGGAAGGAATACAAATTCTTTAATATACCCTAATTCGTTCAGACAAGCCACCAATATTATGTTGGTGAAAGTCTCTCATAGCAAACCCAGGTTACCGAACTACATACACTTTTTATTGTGGTGTTTTCAAAGGAGTGCATTATCACGTTTACTCTCCATGTAAACAAGTGGCATAGCTAGACGGATGTCTGTGAATCCTATAACAAAAAGGGGGATGTTAGTGTAATTAATCACCAGTGATCCTTTATAGTTCCTGTGGGTCGTAATGTATAATATACTCGTAGCTTACCTACGATTTTCCATTCCTTTCGGTACAATAACATAATCTCCAAAACAATAAAACAACAGGCTCTAGAACATATATTTGAAGAAGCACATTACCTCAGGGTTCATAATCGCTATACTTCTGTAATGTCTATGTACCTGCCTTCTACTATATTTTTTACGATCGGGCTCAGTCGCCCCCAATATTACTTTTTTACAGCCAAACCATCATAACACCGGGCCAATGTTTTCTCAGATACATATTAGAAAAATCATTTTCCTGTAGGTTAGGCTCTCTGAAATTGTATGTAATCAACATGAAACATTTTTACTATGTTCTTTATATCCGTAGTGAAACGGATTGCTTTGATTTCAACTCTATCATATTATACTTGTGCTTCGCTGTGTTATAAAAGATACGAGGTTTTATTGATATTGACACAATAAAGCCTAATTTTATTGTGCCGTGCAAACGTGTTTTGTTTGTATCCATTTGTGTAATGACGTCACCAGTCACAAATGACGACACGTGGCTCTAATACTCACAGTGTTCTATATTAACACTTTATCCATATATGAATAAAGCTCTAAACCGCACAAACACAGCCTTCATATTCAAAAAGAGGATTAAAATGTTGGTTCGTTTAAAAATACATGTTAACAATGCTAGAAAAATATGCAAAACCTCAGAAAATTTTCATATTTACTGAAACAGACCCAAAAAATCTGTGTTTAATACATTTCGCACACCAAACTAAATATGAAACTAAGCGCACGTTCATATCAGAGCACAAAACCGCACGTAATTATCCGTAGAGAAAAGGGTATTATAAAGTTGGTGGCTTTTAACATGCTGAAGCGTTCACAAACTGCGGTTATTTTCCGTGTAAAACTTTCATGTAGACTCACGCGTTCTTATTACACTCACCCCATGTAAAATTATTTGAATTACTTCCGAACTTAGTAAAAATATTTTAGGTTTTAATAACACTGAAACCTAAGCGCGATTGCTACGTTAGAGTATTGAGTTCGATTCCCAGGTCGAACAAAGTGATATTGGGTTTTTCTATCAAATTTTCAGTAGCAGGTCGGAGCTTGGATATAGGCCCGGTAAAAGGTAATAGGGGTGATAATAGAGGGTGAGCCTCTATTACATGGGACCTAAACATACCGAGGTTAGATTGAGGTGTAGATTAAGTACACCTCTGCCTTATCCTCGGGGAATGCGAGCATGATGCTATGTATGTATTTTTGGTTTATTATGCAACATAATATAATAAGTTTTTATTATTTTATAGTATATTTTGTAGCCCGTCTGATAATTTTGAAAACACCTTTAACTTTTATTAATTATAGGTTTTCGAATGATAACCGGAATATACTACGATACGAGTTTATAACGAATATTCGATGTCAGACGCCATGCGTAACTTTACTTCTCAGATCAATGCATCATCGTGTTTGTTACTTCCCCTATATAAAAAAAAAAACATAAATTGTAAATTAACGATAGATAATTATCGTTACTATACTCTTATAGTTAGAAGTCCGAAAACGCAGACTTCCTGTTTATCCTAAGGATATCAGTACCTATATTGCTTAAAAATTTGGCTATTATGAAGTTTGTCGCTTGCAAAATACAGATATTCAGCAATCAGCTGCACCGATTCTATGGTTAGATTGGTGGTCGAGTCGGTCCTTACATCGGTAAAAAATTAAATCGATTGGGAAGAATTTACTACACAACATAAACAACCTGAGCACAAGAACACAAAGATTAAGACATTTAACTCAATTCTTAAACAAATTCACACTTTATACTTCAGGATTGTTTCTGAATAACTTCGGTGAATGTTTGGCAGTTTATATCCAAGTGATTAAGTTAACGTAATTTAAAATCAAATGTTTAAACGCAAAGTTACCGTTTCAAAGTGAACGCCTAATTGCCGGTGTCAGCCGAGAGATACAGGGTGTGCTGACATTCAAATTAAATGTATTAGAAACTTTTGATCGTGGATGTACATACATATAGCGAAATATTCTTGTTTTATAATAATTTTATTTCAGCATTTGCATTTAACCTGTCGATGTCGAGAACAGTTTAGCAAAATCTATTGCTTAAATGTTTGATCCTAATGTGAGTGAATTAATCCCATGTAGCAAAATTATCCTATAATCATTGAGCTAAAAGACAAAAACTTTTATAAGATTCCAGTAAACGCTTTGACTAAGATCAAGGCAATTTTGGTTCTATAACGTAATTTTATAAACGTTTGCAGAATGAATTTATACGATTTGTGTACACTTGCCATATATCGTATATCGTATATATATTGATCATATATCGTAGTTTTATAAACTTTCACAGGATTACTTTATAAGATTCTTACTAGACTTGCAGTCTTATAAGAGCATTTGATAATTATAACAAATTAGGGAACTGTCCTGGGACGTTATTAGTATTTGTGAACCTTTAAAAAACACAATTTATAACTAGCTATTTCCCGCGATTTCCCTCAAGTCCCAAAATAATTACTTATTTCTTAGGAACTCGAAGCATATGTCCTAGAAAGACAAAATAACTGTCGCATTTATAATATTAGAATGAAAGCAGGGATTGTTATTCATCATCATCAGTCGTAGACCCCTTTAAGTGAACGCCACAGAGCGCGATCTTCAGCTCTTTTCATTCAATTGCTGCCAGCCACCTTCTGCAAATCGTCACTCCACCTGGCCAGTGGGCGTCCAACATAACAGGGATTGTTTTTGAGTTAGTATTATTATTAAACCGCCTAAATGTCTATGTCTAGAGGTCAACCAGTGTTAATGGCATATTCTACAAAATTCTTGGTAGCCGCTCTAAGTTCGAATTAGTTCTCGAACCTAAAGACATAATGACGAACTGAGGGTGTACATTAGTACCTACACCTCTGTGTCATCATCCCGTCGGGGAATAAACGACGTGGTATTTGTATAGTTATTTCTACGTAGAATTATTTTCAGGGGGACTTTAGTATATAATTATTGCGAAGAGTAGATAAATAGGGTCTGTATAGAAAACACTTATAGACATATACTATATATATATATTGTATATTGTTGATGAGATTTTTCTCTTTACAAGATGAAACAATTTTTCTAAATCATTGCGGTAGAAATATACTTAAAGGACGAGAGAGACTAAAGAAAACAATGATGAACTGTGACATGAATACACAGGAAGAAAATGATAAAATGACGGTTGATAGACATGTATAATAGATCAAAAATCATTCGGCGTCGACTAAGTTAATAAGAGCAGAGCAAGAGCAGGATTATTACTATCTCCATAATCGAATAAATATTATAATAGCCCATCAAGGAACAATTAGCAGATACAATTGCAATTGTTACAAGCTTCTAGACCACTGTTCGTTTACCCATGAAGCCATGCATTACAGAAACAATTAATGATTCAAAAACAAATAAACATACAATTAGACGGTGAAAATCTTGAATTCATCGTGGTTAGCACCATGTTTTGATAAATCCATGAATAATGCATTAACGTTAATAGACCTGAGAGACCACACATACGTAGATTATAACATTCCTGGGGCATGCTAACATTCCGCCATTAAATCACTTAATTATTGACGGGGAAATTGAAATTCCGGGAACTGTATTGCCCACAGAAACATAACTTCACCAGAATGATGTTTGTATACATCATGATAGTGGATAAGATAAGATAAGATTTAAGTTATCATTCACAAATAGCAATACAGATAAGATTGTTATCTATCTGTATTGACAATCTGCATTTTATCAATGCAAGTTCTGAACACCATTTTGATATTAAGCTGTGCAGCACCTCCACTTCAAATATGTAATGTACTTACGTACCTAATGTAATTTTGGGATAAAAACTGGAATATTTCTTGACATAGAAGAAAAACAACAAAACCACACGAGGTCGCAGAGCAGGTAATAAAATAATCAGCACGTTAAAAAGCGGATGAAACATCAGAATTCTCGTCCGCACCATAACTTCACGTCTGCGAAAACATCTTGCCATATTATGCTTTTTGTGGGACGCTCTCGAAACGGGAGCAATTTATTTAATGGACTAGATAGTTGTTTCCAGCAATTTTCACGACATGTGAGTGGTTCACACTGCCCAACACTATTCCTTTAACTATTTTCTACCTCGTATTTAAAGCTTTTCAATGGAGCGTCTATTTCAGTGAGGTCGACCCGATTTGTAAATGTAAAGGTGCAAATTCTTTGTGTAGAAAGCACCTATATAATGTTACTAGTAGTTCCGAGGAAATAAATGCTATTTTACAGAGAATATGAGGATGGAACATTTTGTACAAAGTCTGTATATTCAAAGAAATGTAGAATATCAGATATGAACGTTTTTGTCTTTGTCTATAAAATTCTCAGTAGTAGCTTTTTTTGGATTTGATCAGTTAATTGTGATAAGGGCGCCCCTTCATAGGCACTTAGACCTAAAAATATACAAGCGAACTGTACACGTTCTGCAACAAACAGTACAGCCGCGATGACATGTTTGATCCCTAGCTCATTTATCTCTTGTGTTACGAGTGGGTTCACGTCGGTAGTGCAATGGGTGGGGTTCGAACTGGCAACCGTGTGATCGCAAGTCCGACGTCCTAGCCATTAGGCTACCGCCGCTTTATATTTAAATTACTGGACTGCCGATATACCTAAGTGGTAGAAATATTCAAAATGATAAATAATTAATTTTGCAATCATGGTAATATTAATCGTAATAATATTAACAAATAAAATATGAAAACTCATAGAATTTAGTTGGGATCAAAACCATGCCTGACTGGTAAACAGTAAAAAAACATTGATAAAAAGGAAAAAAAAATAAGCTTACGAGAAAATGGGCCATTCCTAGAGTCGATTCGAACGAAGGATTGAAACTTGTCTACGGAAAACGTTGACATTGATTGCAAGAAACTTCAAAAGCGGGACTATATAGTTGGCGACTGATTCGATTGGAGCCAACGTGACGTCACTAAAACATTTTGCTCTACTGTTGGCCCAATCAGATGTTCCGCACCAAACGGTACTCTTCGAGGTGCACAACGATGCATGCGTCATGCACGTCCCACTGCGGTGGGTTATGCTACATTATTTCTGGTGCACTGGTTAATATTCCGCCGGTGTCGAGCGAACAACCTCACGGCGAATACAAATTCTAGCCAACCATTCCTGGACTAACTATGAAAAGCTTAGCCAAACACGTATATAAAATTTAAAAAAAATATAAATTTCTACAAATTATAACTCAAATACGTATATAATTTGTAGAAATCGGGGAAGCAGAAGCTAGATATATTATTCTGACATACCCGGTTAGTACAATGGTCTGTATTTGGTCGGTTATTTCGGAAAAAAGTATCTCTTTTTTGTGATGATCAAACGGAAAATATAACATTTTATATAAATAGTTTAGATTGAGAAATTATTCCTGCTCTGAGTTAGCATCACTGCAGCCATATACATATATATATAGGGACAGTTCGCCGGTATCTTGTATTAACTCAATAAACGAGCAGCCTTGTCAAACACTTACTTTTACAATAATTAGGTAAATAAAATATACCTACTAAAAAAACAATTCACTTTATAATATTTTATATAAATATTTTTATAGGAAATACTCGCATTAGCAATTTTTGTCTCGGGACGTTTATCTTCTATATACGGAATACTTCATAACACTTAAATAAAAACTCTACTTACATGATGTTAGTCTTATTTAAAATTGTACTTTCTTAATTATTTTGTATAGAATATTGAAATATTGCCCCACGACAAAAACAGCCAATGTAAGCGCTCACTTACACTATAATTATATTCTGTAATAAATGCATTTTATTACATCTTTCCTAGTTGTTCTTTGAAACGGTGCCGATACACACACCGGGTAAAATGAAAAATATTTCCAACAACAATAACAACACGAGGAACAAAGTTGGAAATTTCTCTGCCCTTTTATGATATTACAGGAGAAACACAATTTATCTTGAACTCAATACTTTTTGGAACTGTTCCCATGTTGTAACAGTGGAACTAACAAGATAAACTGTGCTCGCTAAACGTCGCCTTATATAATATTTTGATGTACAAGTATAGAACTGGCCAATAAATAATTTCTTAAAATTAACGTATACAATGCTACAAGGTATAAAAATACACGGGAAATGATGACTAAAATATTTTGTTTTGGCAACATTGTGTAGCTTATATTTAAACTAATTGTCGAAAAAAATATACATCCCTAAATTAAATACTAGCGTAATATATATAGATTTAATTTTACTATGCTCCATTGACCGCTGCTCAATTAAGTTTTCGCTATATTTTGAAGCGAACAAACGACCGGGATCGACTTCATTCTCGTGTCTAAGAACAAATTGTTTTTGTCCATATTTGGAAATTTGCCAACCAAATCAACTCCCAGTATAAATATTTAAATTAAAACTCTTATTATTTATCAGCTTTAAATATTTTTAGGAAAAAAAATATTTTCAACCTCATCGAATCTAATATTAAGTATATCCCTATTAAAATTTAATGTATAAAAATAATGTATAACCATGAGTAAATAACTCGGATCCGAATACCGTTGTCGGTGGGCAATTACATTTTTAATCAACTTTTTTTGGAAATTAATAATAAAAAACTTAGATAATATTATAATTATTTGATGAAAGAACATACCTAAGAATAGTGATTTTACACTTTTGGAAAGTAAAAGGGGTTTTTTATGCAGATGCGTTTATAATTAAGTACTTCATCATTATTCACAGTCATCTGTTGTATTGGGAATATAGGGAATGATCGGTAAAAATAAGAGTGGTAATATATATATTTTTTAAAAGAAACAATGTGTTAGCGAACTATTCGTTAATCCGTACTAAGGTCATCGATCAGTATACGACATTGTTTGGTTGTATATCTTATAATACTGTATTAACGGTAGTATAATTATGTATTCATATAGGTTCTGTAAGCTAAAATAAATTATGCGTTTATGACAGGTCATGTTGTATAAAGCAAGTTTCACCAACGAAGCCGTATTAATAATTAACATCGCCCCGGACGTCGGCGGCTGCGAATAAAAACGGACCACTCAGTTATAATTTCTTTGAAAAATTAATTTATAGGCGAAGTTGGTAAAGCGGAGTATTAATATTTTATCGTTATTCACGTTGGGTCACCGGCCCCCAATGCGTAGGGTTTCTCAGCGTTTGTCCTCAGGTAGTAAATACCATCCTTCCTGAAACAAAACAATGAACGTTGATCTCTCAGATTTAAGCTAATGTTGTTACTGCTTAACAAACGAGTGTTCTTTGTTAAATTAAACATAGAAGCGACGAAAGTTAACGGTGTTCATGAATACTTAAAATAACCTTCTTTTGTTGTTTGAATCGTCGGAGCGAATTTTCTCCTCGAATGAATGCCTAGAAATTATAACTAAATGTTAATTAATTGGTACATAAATTTCAAATGTCGAGTCTCAGAACAGTTAAATTTTGAATTTACCGATGCATGATTGGCTCAGTCCTTTAATTAAGGGCACTTTAACGAATATTATAATTAAGTATTCAGAAACTTTCTTTGTATAATAACAAAATTGACAATTAGTAGGTACTCGAGAAGACTTCAACATCAAACGCTACCACATAATATACTTATTATGAATCTATTTATATAATTATAACAAGAAAGGACATTGAAAAACAAAATCCTGCTGTTTTTCACTGCGACTACAAATAACAATCATCTGAATACGAAACAACTTTAATAAATAGTCTACTACTAAATATAAATTAGAAGTTTTATTTATTAAACTGAAAGCAATTATAGTATTTAATATAATGGGCGATTAGACGCAGTGCCGCAGACGCACCTGATGTTAAGCGACTGCAGTTAACTCCGCCCATTAAAACGAATATTTGTTTGTATTTGTTTCTGTTCATAAAACGTGTCTGGTATAGAGAAGAATATTTCGCCCATAGACATATATACAAATATCATATTGGAACCCATATGAGTGTAATTTTATCAGTGCTTAATGTGCCCATAGACAAAGAACAGAATATAGTTTCTATAAGTATTATCCTTTATATTCTCCTTTAAACTTACCCGTAATGTATATCGAATCCTCCCATGATGAGGGTCTCCCCAGTGCCTTTACAGGAGCCCGTGTAATACAGTTCGTTGTAGCTCTGACACCGAACTGCTGTGAACGGAACGTCTGATATGATGGACTCCGCGAAGAACATGTGGGCACGGTTGTGGGCGCACAGTCCTGGGTTCATAAAAAAATGCTCCTTTTTAAACAAATTCGTATGAGACTTGATGACACTTTGCGTGATGTCTGGGTAGTATGTTATTTTATCAAAAAATGGGCTTAATACGAACCCATTCAATGTAGCAATACCGTCAGATTCTAAATGTTATCAGATACTTTGTGAAACCTTAGGTAGGGTATGGTTTTATGCGTTTGTAAGTACGTCAAGTGGTTTAATTATCAAGAGATACCATTTAGTGCCTCAGATAACAGGAGAAATCGAAGAACGGAACCTTAGAGGACGTAGCCCCATGCGGAGGACAGACCAAATCGGTAACACACTTGACACCGGAATCCACGTTGGTGACGGGGATTCCGGTGTACCGTCCACACCGCAAAAGATTGCAACAAATGGAAGATCCTTAGGCAGGAGAAAATCATGAATGGAGGTCGCGAACCTAAGAAATGAGAAAACGTCGCACAGAGAGAGAGAGAGATTGACTGTTTCTGATGTCTCGTCAATCCTTCTACGCGCTGGTGATTTCTCTAAGTACCTAATAGCATACGTCTACAAAGTATTAGCTAACTACTAACTTATAATTACAACAAACAAGTTCAATTAACTTCTAAGGAGCCAGTCGTTGTGGTCGAGCGTGTAAAAGGTCAATGGGAACGTTTACAGCTGTTCAGACATTAGACTTCAATGGAAATTAACTTCTTGGTATTTTATGAAACTGTCAGCAGTTTTAAGTATACCTACACGCTGTTAAGATCCAGACTCGTTTAATGGAAACATTGTCTTAAAATTTATATTTTAATAATGAGTTTTTATTTAATTTCCCCGCAGCCAAGTCTCCTACTTTATTCCTCTTATAAATACCACTAGTGGAGACGTTTCACACAACCCACAAACACTCTTTCGTTCCACTTGATTGTCTCGGATACAATCTATTATTATGCATGCAAAATTTTATCGAAGTTTGTTGAGCCATTAAATTACCATTTCACACCATAATTATGTAGTTTCAAGCCCGATAATACAGACACAATGCCAAATCTATTGTTTCGGTCTCTCGGGCGTTAGGGAACTAAATCATACTAAACGTAATATTTTTATAGATACTGAAGGAGTTGATACCATCATCACGCATCAGCGAATCCTAGTTCATTTAATTAATTAGTCTGAAGAGTATCGACTCTAAAATAAAACACAAAGAGAAATAAGTACAAAAAGAAATTCAATGCCGTTCCAGTAAATCGTTTGTGTCCAAAGAAAGTCATTAAAATAAGTGCGATTTATTACAAAGTTATTTTTGTGTTCACAACTCAATTAATTTAGTTTGAAAGTGAAAGTTTTTTTATCTGCAAAACATCTTATTAAGATAAAAACTCAAGTACTTAGATTGACCAATATTTTAGACGTTAATATAAATGGCTTAACAAACCTAGTTTATCAAAAGGATTAACTAGTACCTGCTTACTGAGATTTAATTAAATTATGTTATTAAATACAAAAGAATAAGGCGCCTATATTACCAAAATTTAATCACGTTTATCAGTGGTATATGCAACATTTTAAATTTTACTTCACACACCAAACAACATAGCTAGAGACGCTAGAGTGCGTGGTGCATGGAATTGAAAAATATGACAGCAGTTTTCATGTTACAACACTACCATGGTCGTTTATTTATTTCCATACCTCTGTAATCAATCCCGCATCCAGGCTGTCGAGTGCCTCCATTTGGGTAGAAGTCGATGTGCCCCAACGGTGATGAGAAGCCAAGGTATCCCCCACACGTGTGTATTACCTCCACATGTCGAGCGTCGTGCTTATCTAGCCTCGCGTCCTTATTGCCAATAGTAAACAGCGGTAACGCAGGATCCAAACCTTCAATAAACAATTCAATTTTCAATATAAAATCGTTATATTATTCGCACCAAGCCCCTTGATTAAATATCTCTACTCATCCGTTACGTTCATCGAAATTCTAAACGAATCAATTTACTGCTATCGGGGAACTAGAATAATTGAGATCAGTTGGTTTGAGGAAATTGATTTTATTGGTGTGAATTTAATAGAATTTGCAGGTTAAAATACTAATTAAACAAACGTGGTTGAAATTGCATTTGCAGAAAATACTTATTAGAGATAAAGTTTAATTATTCAAGAAATCATCGCGTCACTAGACGCTTTTCTAAAATCTGTTAATCCCATTCCCACCTAGTATGTACCTATTGCTTTAAATTTTAGTGCTTATTAGGCATTTCAAAGCCTGAGTAATAGGAAATAAGAAGTAGGTACTTATATCGAAACAAAAAGAACAGCAATATAAGAAGCAATATGGTATGCGCAACATTACCAAAACAAAACAATGGGAGTCTTCGCAGCAACCGCTAGAATTTAACTAACAATAGCGGCTAATTTGCTGAGGTTTTGTTATAAAAGCTAACAGAATTGGTTGCGTAAACACCTCGACATTCAACGCAGAATGGGAGTTAAAATTGCCAAATTATTTGCTATAAGCACGTAATTAGGAAGCAATTTATTATCTCAAAATGTCGTTGAGGAGGTTAATGAAGAATGTATACTCTTGGAAATAGTATTATAGCCGATTGATACGGTTGTGATTGTACATACGTCTATATATACACTCACATCATTTCCTAAAGGGGTACCTAGGCAGAAACTACAGAACGCCATTTTTTTTCTCGCATACTTTTTTTGCTTCGTCCGTATTCGTACATCTTGTCATACACACGCGCCAGTTGTGAATACTACGCACCTGACTATTTTGAAGGACCTCATTAATAAGGTCGATGGTTCATAATGATGTTACTATATATCTGATGGTCACTGTAAATCTAACTATAATAACCCCCATTCATTTTTTGACTTTCCATGTGGGGATGTTAAAAATGACGTAATTTACACATGATAAAAACTGAAAACAAAATCGCTGAAAGCTCCAGCTCCTATTACCGGGTCAAATATAGAATAGATTATTTCTATTTAATTAAATATTGATCTTTAACACTAATAATAATTTATTTCGCTTAAATTACGAGTAACCTAACGGTGCGTGTTAGTTTACTACGTTTAAATATTTATCCTAATTTATTGTTCTTTCAACTGCAACAAATTAACTATAGCTCATGTAGCTTTAGAAATGTCTACTCATTTTGCTTAACTGACAATCACATTAGTTGTTGTCTTAACTGCAACTTAAATCTTTATTTAAATTTATTTGACCAAAGTATTTTTATTTAACGTGAATTTTTCGTTGGTTAATTCACCAAAAAGTGTATTAATTTATATCGATTACCGCCTGATTTCACCAAGCCGACTGAACATTGCGGTCTCAGAAACTGATACAAAAACTATAGCGATCTATCATCATCATCATCAACCCATTACATTGTCCCACTGCTGGGCACGGGTCTCCTCTCAGTACGAGAGGGATGAGGATGTAGTCCACCACGCTAGCCTACTGCGGGTTGGCAGACTTCACACGCCGTCAAGAAAATCGCTCAGGCATGCAGGTTTCCTCACGATGTTTCCTTCGCCGTTTAAGCGCGTGATAATTAATTATTAATACGCACATGAACTTGAAAAGTCAGAGGTGCGTCCCTTGGATTTGAACTCGAGACCTTTGACTTGGCAGTCCATAACAAGGCTATCACTGAACTTTTGCGATAGCGATCTATACCTTAGAAATATACCAAAGATAAAATTAAACGCACCTGTTATAGTATCAATAGGACCTTTTTTAACATAAGCTCCTGCTATGCCCACAACATGGGCACCCAAACTGTGGCCAATAAGATGAACATCATCCATTGACACTCCCTCTTCTATGAGGAAATTGAGGAACTCTGTGAGTAGGCGGCCCACCGACGCTACGTTGTAACTGGCTAGTACATAGTTGACGTTAGCTGCAACACCCCAGTCTACCACGATAATGTTCAAATCACTCACGTTCAAGTATGCTGAAATTAAATTTGACTTTAGCAAGAATGGCGAAAATGAACCCAATAATCTTAGGGACTGTACATAGACAATATTCCTTCTATATCTCTTTATTCCCTGCTTTCAGAGGATAACGCCTATTGACTTTCTCGTTAGGGTTACTTAGTTTTACAAGTATCAGTTTATTTCATTCATGAACGGGGCCTTGAAATCTGGGTTTTAAACTACATATAAGTTCGCCATTCTTCTTTACTATACTGTTTTTATTTCAATCGCAAACTGCAACTTCGAATGCATGCCTCGTCAAAGGCGAGTATCGAGGCAAAAAATACTTTAAGTCAATAGACTATCGAAAATATTATAAAATAAACAGCGTTGTTCGATAGCATTCCGTGCGGAAAAAAGGAGCTTCTATAATGTTACTCAGACTTTTTGAACAGAAATTATTCACAGTTTTTATGCAAACAACGTTCAAGCGATATCGGATTTAAATACATCGATCCCGCTGGAAATTCAGCCAGGGAGCGACGTGATGGATTTCAAGATCTCATTATGCATATGCGACGATATTGAGTACAAACCCTGGGCCAAACACCTAACCACTCCGTGATATCTCTCGTCGCACATAATGATGTATTATCATTATGATGTAGTAATATTTTGCCACCTAGTAGCATGTTCGGGTATGTCGACCTCGTTGCGACCAAAAACCGCTCTTGCCATGGGATTTTGAATCCGATCATCATCATCATCATCATCATCAACCCATTACATTGTCCCACTGCTGGGCAAGGGTCTCTTCTCAGAACGAGAGGGATTAGGCTGTGGTCCACCACGCTAGCCTACTGCGGATTGGCAGACTTAACATGCCGTCAATAAAATCTCTCAGGCATGCAGGTTTCCTCACGATGTTTTTCCTTCACCGTTTAAGCGCTTGATAACTATTGTTACTTTGCCCTTATTAATATGTAACCGGGCACTGGACTGATGAGGTAGTCAAGACGGTAAGTTAAAAATTTAATTAACCTTAAAAATCTTATACTCCGTTTCCTCTACCATTACTAACTGAAAGGACTGCCCAAGTGCCACTGCAATGCTTATGCTGGTCCTGGTTTATTTTGCCAGGCCGAGCAAAGTGTTATTGGGTTTTCTATGAAATTCTCAGGAGCAACTCGGAGTTTGAAATTGTGCCCATTTAATGGCAATAGGCTCGCCCCCTATTACATGGGACCTAAACATACCGGCGAAATGTCGGTACCTATATATTAGTGGACCTCCGCCTAACCCTTCGGGGAGAACAGGCTTGATAGTATGTAGGTATGTATGTGCTTACCTTCTTTAATCGATTCGGGCATAGGACTGTATCCATGATTGAGCCAACCGTGAGTGAGAACCTTTACTTTTTTACTAAAATCAAAGTTTGATTCTTGAAGCGACGCTGAATCGTTGGTGCGTAAAACTTGGAAATCGAATGGGTTCCTCCTGGAATTAAAAATTGTTTAATTTAAAGTAACTTGTTAACATTAAATTATATTTAGCAGGCTATGGAAAAACGGGTATCTTGACACAGTAAGTTTATTCTGCTAAGCAATATGCTTGCTTGAAACATCATCAATTTATACATTTCCCTAACTCTCTGTTTTAATTCAAATGTTTATATAAGCTTGGAGACGGGTCGTGAGGTCCTGATTGCAATACCAGCAAGCAAGCTTAGATAAGGGGTAGGCCGTCGAGAAAATTAAAAGTTTTTTTACTTTTTATTACGATGCAACTCACGTTCATGTAGTTTTCCTAATGCTACGGCATAAACTATAGCATATCCTACGGGAATTACCAATATCTTAAAGGTATACCTATATCTTATCTTCTACCTATCATCATCATCAGCCCATATTCTTCCAATGCTGGACGTGGGCCTCCCCTAGTGAACGCCACAGAGCCCGATCTTCGGCTTTCCTCATCCAGTCACAGCTGCCTTCTTCTACATATACCACATACTTATCTATCAAATTAAAAGCGTCCATTACTTTAAATTTTATTCGCTGTTATTATGAAAATTAATTTAGTATTAGTTAGAAAACCGCTATGATAGTGACATGGCGGATTTCTGTCACGTGATCAGCGAAATTTCCTCTATACGCTAGTGGGTACATATCTAATAGAATAGAAACTCGAAATACATAGTATACATACGCAATTATTATTGTCATATGACTAACCACTGCGTTACATACTAATGTAGTATGCGCCAAACAAGTGGTGTTTAAATTTCTGTCATACTCTACTACAACAAAATGTTTTAAAAAAGGACGTTTTGTGAATTTTAATCACATCATTATGCTTTTTCGCCTGTGTGAACAAATTCTTATATGGGATGGTTACAAAACAGCACCGACAAATCATTTTATGGACTAATACTAGTTGATGATAGGGCATTATACCATTAGTCGGGACTCAAGTCGAGTCAAAATATTAAGAGTAGCCCATTGATTAGGTATTGCCGGCGACCTCAACTTTATACTTAAGTCCATGGATAACACTAAGCACATAACAAATAAATAGTTCAGTAATGAAACTGCAGCCACAAAATTTATAATTGTGAAATTTGATAAACTTCATTCTATAGCTCCATCAAGATCAAAAACGATATAAGTACTTAAACGCACGCGCCTTTTGCAAATTTTCGTAATGGCATCAGGCTGAGGTATACTTAATGTAACCCGCACTTCGCCAGTATGTTTAGATCCCATGACCCCACACAAATCCAGACTCCGAGCTGCTACTGAGCTTTTCATAGAAAAACTCAATAACATTTTGCTAGGCCTGGGAATCTAGCGTAGAAGACGAGACGCTTGAGACCAATAGACTAATGAGGCAGTAAAAAAATCTCCATATACCTAATAATGTGAGCGAAACCGCCGACAAAAGCTAGGAAATAATAACTCCTAGCAGAATTACTGACACAAATAACAATATACCTACTGGACACAACTTGATATCGAATAAATCATAGAAGTCATAAAGCACTATCCTTGCACGAAGAAGAAATCACGGGCGAAAGATATAAAGAGAATTGGTCATGAATAACATTTTAAGTTCAAACCAAAGTTTTACGTTACCAATACCACGTCCGTCGATACCGTTGAAAACCATATCGAACAATAGGTACACCCGAGTAGTGAAAACAATCAGCCTTCGTAGAGTTTGCACTTACAACTTGTGGGGAAGCAAGTTTAAAGTTAAACACAATGTTCTCTCTATTCCTTCAAACTAATTTTGAGTTCTAGCAATTGCAGGTTAGAGATTGTGTAGTTGAACTGAATACGTTATTTTTTTTTCTAAATTCATAAAAGTATTAACTACTTACTAACTACAGTCGTTTTGACGAAGATAACTATCTCAGAAATACTGTGACAGCGGATACTATTTTTTATAGAACGTGAAATCCTCACGAATCCTCTGACACCTGCGGAGGCAGGATACCTAATCCTATTCTATCTATCTCTATTCTATCGATCATATTCGCAAGGTTGACCTTTTATTAATAGAAACCCCAACTATACTATCGTCTTATTTCAAATTCTCCATCTAATTTTAATGTTATTTTAGTGAAGGAAAATTACGACTGCGGGCGAGATTCGAACCTGCGTGGTCTGGTTAGGTACACCAGACGCTATGACCGCTAAACCCATCGCGAGACCGGCCAGGGCGAAATTTTGCCTTCTCATTTTTTGATTTACGTCTTTAAGGTGACGTCGAATCCAGCCCGCAGTTGTATTTTTCCTTCACTAAAATAACCTAATAATCTATGCATGGAAAATACAAAAAGATGGTCCTCCATCCATAAATATTCAATACTTAGTAGTAATTGACATAACAATTGCATGCAACTACACAGACTCACGTAACGTAACCAAATTTCATTGGAGGTCACTTACCGCGTAAACAATCTGAACTCAACATCTGAATCATACACCCACCCCCAGCCCCAGAACCGTGTCTCGTTGATAGTGGGCGCCGGCGGGTACTCCTGAACGCTGGCCAGCCATACTGGATCGTACGACGCCGGCGCATCCCATTTCACCGCCGACACGACTGCTTACAGAAATATTCATAGTATTTTTATTAGATAAACCTAACATAACATAACATACCATCACGCCTGTATTCCTCGAAGGGTTAGGCAGAGGTGTACTTAATGTACACCCACAGTTCGCCGGTATGTTTGGGTCCCATGTAATAGGGGGCGAGCCTATTGCCATTCACCGGGCACAAATCCAGACTCCGAGCTCCTACTGAGAATTTCATAGAAAAACTTTGCTCGACCCGGGGATCGAACCCAAGACCTCTAGCGTAGCAGTCGCTATTTTCATAAAGTAAAATACAATATTCAAACTATTTCCTGTAGTTTTCCTCATCCCTACTAATCCCTACTTCCCTACTATCCCTACTTCCCTACTAATATTATAAACTAGCTTTCCGCCCACGGCTTCGCCCGCGTGGTTTCTCGGCTTTTCTATACTAGAATATATATATATATTATACATATAAACCTTCCTCTTGAATCACTCTATCTATTAAAAAAAACCGCATCAAAATCCGTTGCGTAGTTTCAAAGATTTAAGCATACAAAGGGACATAGGGACAGAGAAAGCGACTTTGTTTTATACTAAGTAGTGATATAAATGCTAAAGTAACTCAGTCTGTCTGTCTTTCTGTCTGTCTGTCTGTCTGTCTGTCTGTCTGTCTGTCTGTCTGTCTGTCTGTCTGTTACGCTTTCACGCCTAAACCACCTAACCGATTTTGATGAAATTTGGTACTGGGATAGACTAAAGCTTGAGAAAGGAAGAAGAAAGGCTACCTTTTGTTGCAAAAAATAGTTTTGAAGGGGTTGAAATAGGGGGTGAAAGTTTATATGGGAGTTCGTCATTTTTCAAGATAAAACCATGAAACTTTATATTAAGGTAGGTACTTGACAAGAAATAAATAAATATTTGTTCTAGCGTTTTTGAAATTTCGACCTGTGTGGGGATTTAATAGGGGATGAAATTTCGTTTCGAAATCCAAACAAAGTCACGCTTTCAAGTTTAACCCCGAACCGATTTGATGAAATTTGGAACAAAAATAGATTAGAGCTTGGGAAAGGATATAAGCCACGTTTTGTTGTAAAAAGGGGTTATAATAAGGGAGGAAAAATTGTATGGGAGTTTGTCATTGTTGAAGATAAACGCTGAAACTTTGTATTTAGGCACTTGATAAGGAATAAATAAATACATATTTGATATGGGGTTTTTGAAATTTCAAACTGTGTGGGAGGCTGAATTGCCCAAGCAAAAAAAATACACGGCAAACCTGAGAACGGTAGTGCAATGTGCTGATTTTTTATTTTATATATTTTTCCTCAACAACATAAGTACTTCTCTACCTTGGCAAAAAAAAACATTGATTTCTACCCTCTAATATACCCAAAAAAAAATTACAAAGTGTTATTTTATCATCACGGTGGCCTGTCCTGAACCCACTTCCGCTCATAAAATACCTTCCCCTGCAAATACATTTGTAATATGGATTTAAATCGATTTTGTTATCATTAAATTATAATATATTCGATCAAATAAAACTATTTTTGTTTATCTTCTTTCTCATGGATTTGACAGGCAGTCAACTTTTGTCTGGAAAAAGGTTATCATTTCAGAGGACAGTAAGTTTTAGTAGAATAGCCACGTCAACATTTGTTTTTTACGCCCCTCTCACCTTTCCTCACTTCGGATCAGTCCGGCTCAAGCTCTCGGTGCGAACGCATCAGTCCCAAAGTCTTGCGGTTTCCCGCCAAAAAAGTAAGTTTATCATTTCAGTAAGATGGGGACAAAAATAGTTTCATTTCGGTGGCTGTTATAACTCGTGCTAGATTTGTTTCAAAATTATTATTTTTTTTTTTTTTTAAAAAAAAAAGCTTACTTGCAATGTGGGTAACACATTACTAGTATTCTTGTTAACCCCTCGAGCTAAGCTAAATGCTTGTGTTACGAGTGGGTTCACGTCGGTAGTACAATGGGTGAGGTTCGAACCGGCAACCACATGATCGCAAGTCCGACCCCCTAGCCATTAGGCTACCGCCGCTTCAAAAAATGTGTATTAAATTCGCCGTAAGTACTGTTTTGTTTGAGTAGTGTTCATATTTTTTTAATAATTTTATTTCGGAGTTCATTCTGGTGCACAGTCTATCATTTCGGTGGTAATTTTTATCATTTCGGTAGACACTTTTCATTTCAGTGGACTCTTAAAAATTCATCCTTAAATATTTATGTAAGTTTTGATAATTATTTGATGTCCACTCACGCAAAATGTTATAAAATATGCTAAAGTTTTATTTGTCACTAAAAATTAGTAGATAGCATTGAAATAAAAAAATCCCACCGAAATGACAAATAAAAATCTCTTGTTGAAATTCACCCGGGGATGAAATAGGGGATGAAAGTCCGTTTGGATTATGACGAAATTTGGTACAAAAATAGACTAGACCTTGGGAAAGGATATAAGCTGCGTTTATATTTCGGTAAATAATAAAGTAGGGCAAATTTTGCGGTCTACCCGAGCAAAAAAGCGGACGTAAAGAAGACGTGTAAGGTTAATTTGCAATTTCCCGCCAGAATTGAAAAAAACTAAACAGTCACAATCGTGTTGTCCACGCGAGCGAAGCTGCGGGCGGAAAGCTAGTATTACCTAAATGGACTCAAGGAAAATGGTTCATTAAAATCAATGGCCTGAAGCCTAAGTTATAACTTCAATCCTGATCGAAATCTGTTTTATTTGACATTAGGGACATAAACATTGTTGTAAATCGAAAAATAAAGAGTATCAAAAATAAGGACAAAGGCAACCTATCAAACTATTACAATATTTACCGGTCAAGGCTAGATAAACGTTTTTTATACAAGAAAAATAACCGTTTCTGTGAATAGGTACTTGTTTTGGTTTACGAGCCAATAAAAGTACACACACTACATACAATATTCATATAATATGAAGCGGCGGTAGCCTAATGGCTAGGGCGTCGGACTTGCGATCATGTCAGCAGGTTGCCGGTTCGAACCCCACCCATTGCACTACCGACGTGAACCCACTCGTAACACAAGCATTTAGCTTAGTACGCGGGGTTAACAAGAATACTAGTAATGTGTGACTCACATTGCTAGTAAACTTTTAAAAAAAATCATTCTTCAATATATTCATTATGAAATCGACTATTTTTGTCGAACTACACATTTGTCTTTCTTCAAAAACTTAGAATTTATAATTGAAAAACATTAAAACTTATTGATAATTCCATGATATCACACTAAATCGGATTGTATCGCGTTAAATTGATTTTATCAATAACATGCATTAAATTTATAATTAACATAATTTAAAAAAAAAACTTAACTTCACGTAAGTTTCAGAAACCATAAATCCAAAAGCATGTTCAGTTCCTTTGATAACTGTGTGGAAGTCAGCCTTGCCATAAAAGTCTCAAGGATATAGATTGTTATCTTCAATTTAGCATTCAATGAATGCTTGAACATTTACTTCACCTACAAACACTGTGAAAGTTCAATAGCTCCAAACAATTAATATTCATTGTTTGATTTAGAGACGGAACGTTCATGTTGCTTTTACAAAACTACGGAACCCTAGGGACCCTCCGTCAGGAACTAAACGAGGTCAGGAAGATTTAAAGCGGATTAATATAAGTAAACAGTTATTTAGATAGACAATTTATCTTTTTACAGTACAAATGATTTTGAAGTCCTAAATAAAAATTGTTCTGATATAATAAAGTACATGTTAGCAGCTTAAATCCAGAGTTCAATCCCCTTCGAAAACCTAGATATTGGTCTTGTTGTGAACCGGTTTGTTCATTGTTCTAGATCGAGGAGAATCACCGTGCAATGCAGCTAGCGAATTTTATTTCTTAAAAATTCATATAAAAATAATTAGTTCACTAAAACGGGCGACGAATATTTCCAGATCCAGATCTCCTGATTTTCTGGATAACATTTCATTCACGAACCTGTACACAGAACAAACAGCAACGAAATCATTCCAGCTCCACTTCCCGGTAGCAAACACCAGACTCACTGAGAGCAAAACCAACTTTCCACACATCGAACAAAACTTTGTTAAACTTTAAACTGAGTAGAACGCTCATTTTGAAGCTAAATCTAATTGAAGGACTGGCACCGAGGGCTCCCACATTTTCACTGCCAGTTCGAAACAGAGATTGAATTTAAATTTACGTAGCGGTATCGGTCTCCATTACGATTCATAGAACGACTCGCTGGCCTGACCATCGATCATATTAATCAAACTGGACCTTATTAACATTACCTACGGTATCCCAATTTCTAAGGAATCCCCGTAAAATGAAATTGCGGCAGGCGAAACTTAAAGTGAAGTCTTGAAGTCATCTCGGAACTATTTCAAGAGGAAAAATTGTAGTGTAATAAGTAGTGTATTACCGACATAGGTATTATACATGGGCTAGTTGAGTTTTTTTTTCTATTATTACCTGCACATTTTATTAGCAGGTAGGCCTTTAGGAATTATAGGTATAGGGGTCCATATATCCATATACAACGCCTTTAAGATAAAAAAAAACAGTTTAGTAATTAATAAACAGTCGGCGGTAGCCTAATGGCTAGAGCGTCGGACTTGCGATTATGTGGTGGCCGGTTCGAAACCCACCCATTGCACTACCGATGTGAACCCACTCGTAACACAAGCATTTAGCTTAGTACGAGGGGTTAACAAGAATACTAGTAATGTGAGACTCACATTGCTAGTAAGCTTTTAAAAAAAAAACAGTCTTCAATATATTCATACATTATGAAATCGACCATTTTTGTCGAAATACACATTTGTCTTTCTTCAAAAACTTGGAATTTATAATTGAAAAACATTGAAACTTATTGATAATTCCATGATATCACACTAAATCGGATTGTATCGCGTTAAATTGATTTTATCAATAACATGCATTAAATTTATAATTAACATAAATTTTAAAAAAATCTTAACTTCACGTTCACTTTCAGAAACCATAAATCCAAAAGCATGTTCAGTGCCTTTGATAAGCACTACCGATGTGAACCCACTCGTAACACAAGCATTTAGCTTAGTACGAGGGGTTAGCAAGAACATACTAGTAATTTACAAACCACATTGCTAGTAAGCTCTTAAAAAAAATTGCCTATTTTTTATAGCTGAGTGTTTAAGATGAAGTACAAACACGAGAACTTCATATTATGTAACTAGTACTCCGACTTACAGAAGTTGCCTAGTTTAATTATTGTAACCACAGAACAGGCAAATTTACCTGTTCTGTGATTAAAACCCACGAAAATCTAAATAGGTGGGTACTTATGTAAGTATACCCGTGAATAAGATTTAAAATAAAAAGAAATTAAATATCATCGTGTTAACGCGATAAATTTAAATGAAATCATAATGACTTGTTGTTTTTAGCTCGACTTGTACTCTAGATGTCCTCAGTTCGTGCCTTTCGAGGAATACCTACAGGCGTGATTATATGTTATGTGATATGCAGTCCTAGATATCTAATTATCCTAGGATCCTAAAAATAGCTAACACCAAACAACTTGTTAAATAAGTTTTTTATTGTACTATTATAATGACAAACGAACGTAAGAGTACTGATAGACTTGAGCATTTTTGCGAGCAGTCGCTAGAATGATCGACGAAATGGGCATTACGATTTGTCCTTCAAATTGAACATCCAATCAGAATGTACATTTCGTCGAGCACGCTTGTGAAATTGCTCGAGTTATCAGCACCCTAAGGACAGTCCGATGGTACGCTGAAGGTATAAGTACGCTGATTGTACCTACGTTTAATGCACGTAGATGCCAGCAACACCAGTAGATAGTGGCTAGCGCGTTGTCATCTTTTGAACTCTAACAGAATGGCTCTTTAAACGGAAACAATAATCTGTTATCACATTATTGGTTAGAGGCAGAATAATTACATGGCAATGTCTTGCGTTTCATTCAATGAAATGTTATTCAAATGAAAGAAACAGTACCTATACACTTATATAGTACCTAACTGTTGATTCTGCATAACGAGACATACATAAATAAGATTTATCTGTACGTGATAATTATTTTAAAACTGATTTTCTTGCCTACTGTCTAATGTTACTGCCTGATTTATTAGTAAGTAATAGCCAACACGTTTAACTGCATATAATACCTACTACCTGCAGAGTGGCCGGAGAAAGTGTGGTTCCTTGGCTTTTTTCTATTCTATTTATTAAATAAAACATAACATACCATCACGCCTGTATTCCCCGAAGGGTTAGGTAGAGGTATACTAATTGTACACTTACATTCCACATTCTCGCAAAGACTCAGTTGTGAATAAGTTAAAACACAAAGACTGAAGCAAACCGTCAAACGAATCTATCGATAAATAGTCGATTTAAAAAAACATAATAATTGCTCATAAAAAATCAATTTTTATTAAATAAAAGTCGATTATTTTTGAACATCCCTAATTTCACATTTCGGGTTTGACATTGACGTTTAAAGCATAGCATTTACTTTCAATACTTCAATAGATCGTTTTCATCGTGTCGTGATATCTCATTCGTGTCGTCCTATTGTCTCGCAGCTGTTTATTGTACTTTCTTATATTGGAAACTCGTATTAGAATAAACTTATAAGGAAAATATTGTAGTTTCAGATAAACAGCGCAGCAGGAGTAAATTGTTACCGACTACCTAGTCGGTTACCTATTCAATTCAAGGTTAATATTCTACGATAAAAACGTACAATGGCACTAGCCCTTGAAAACACGAAAATTTTGGAGTTTTTGGAATTAGTCGGTCGCTTGAAGGTAAACAATTTAGCAATTACTATTTGACGCAACATGTTTTTAGAGATCAAGTCGCAATTTGACCAACTGTTTGCTTTCTCTCTTAATTTGTAGTTAATTTCGATCCATGTTTTTTTTATTTATTTAACAAAGACAATAACATTACTGTATATATAGCCTCTACTGTATACTTCAGATTTTTTAAAAATCATAGATACTGTTAAGTTTATTACTGTTAGTAATTACTATTTATTATTTTTTACTTCCAGCATGTGAAGAGAACTGGCTGGGTAATTTGTGAAATTGATGAATGTGAATCCATTGCTGGCCATATGTACCGCATGGGACTGATGACCTTCTTGCTCACTGATGAAAACAATCCCACCAACCTCGATAGATTTAGGTGTCTTCAAATAGGTAATGTAATTATTTTGTATGTAACAAGCCTCATTGTGCCACTTTTTTTGTTTATTATCCATAAAAATATTTTTTTAAACAGATACTTTGTACCCTAGAATAAATTACAACCACAATCCATACATCTATGATAATGTATCACACTAAATCTCTGATAAAAAGCATACCTAGAGTATAATATTATGCCTTTTATATAAATTCACTGAATGCAAATTACTCGCTGTTAATTATGCTTTATATTATTTCTAGCTCTTGTACATGACTTAGCAGAGTGCATAGTTGGGGACCTCACACCTCACTGTGGCGTCTCACCTGAAGAGAAGCACAGGAGGGAAGATGAGGCAATGAAGAAAATAGCAGAACTCACTGGCATTGCTGGTGATAGAATGTATAACTTGTACAAAGTGAGTATCAATATTATATGCACTACATCTTGGTTAAATTGAAAAGTCAAAATTACAGTTAAAGTTACAGTAAAAAAACATCCTGTTTAGGGACAGAAACGGGGATCAATACTTTTATAATGTATCTATCTAACAATTTTTTTTTATGTAAGTGTCTTTTGTCAGTTAAAAAGAAATCTACAAAATTAGGATCATTAAAATAGAATTTCTGTGAACCGCATTAAGATTTTAGAACTTAGAACTAAAACTCAATTTTTTTTTCATCGAACCCATACTTGTGGGGATATGGATAGGTATACAAAAATGATATTGAGGTTTTTAATTTCACTTTTTTCTAAACTGAATAGTTTGTGCGAGAGACACTTCCAAAGTGGTAAAATGTGCCCCCCCCCCTGTAACTTCTAAAATAAAAGAATGATAAAACTAAAAAAATATATGATTTACATTACCATGTAAACTTCCACCGAAAATTGGTTTGAACGAGATCTAGTAAATAGTTTCTTTTAATACGTACATACATACATATTGTCACGCCTGTCTCCCATGGGGGTAGGCAGAGACTATAGATTTCCACTTGCTACGATCCTGGCACACTACTTTCGCTTCATCTACATTCATTAATCTCTTCATGCATGACAGTCGGTTTAGGGTGCTCGGAACCTGGCCTTTTTTAAGAACATCCGCAATTTGGTTGCGGAACGTTCGCCGAGGTCTTCTTCTTCCAACTCGTCCATCCATACTCACCATATATACTTGTTTCGTCAATCTACGTTCATCGATTCTCTCTACATGACCAAACCTTAACATACCTTTCTCAATCCTTGTTACTACATCTTCTTTCACTCCACAACGCTCCCTTATCACACTGTTTCCCACTCTATCTTTTAGCGTCACACCACACATACTTCTTAATACGTCATAAATCGTAATGGTACGGAACCCTCCGTGCGCGAGTCCGACTCGCATTTGGCCGGTGTTTTTTTCTATTTTTGTGTGAAAATCTTAATGCGGTTCACAGAATACATCTACTTACCAAGTTTCAACAGCATAGTTCTTATAGTTTCTGAGAAAAGTAGCTGTGACATACGGACGGACAGACAGACAGACATGACGAATCAATAAGGGTTCCGTTTTTTGCCATTTGGCTACGGAACCCTAAAAATAACTTTTCCGGCGAATTGGTAGTTGTATTTTTATATTTAGGCACAACACACTATTTCCTACTATTTATTATAAAGAGGTTAGATCCATTTGGAGATAAAAGTACAGTTTCTTGTTGTGAAGACCATTTTGACTTTCGTTTTTATTCCTCGCATTTCGGCGGCAACGAAATGACTATATTTTGTTGATAAATAATGCGCAACCATTAATCCATCTATTTTGGGTAGATTATCCGATTGCCCTTTTTCGAATCCTTAATCCATTTTATTAATCGAATAATATTTACTATTATTAGACTATTAATTTAATACGCGGACAAAAACACAACAAAATACTGCGCAAGCTATTACACCTACTACTATAACCGCTGGCGACTTGATACTATAGTGTAATTAGATTTCATTACACTATGTTGATAGTAAGCGGGCCGCGGCCCGCGCGGCGCGTTGTAACATGACGTCACAAGCGGTCACGTGACTGTTAGCGGGACTCGATATTTTTTGAAACTTTGAATGCCAATAAAATCAAAACTACTAGGTATTTTTGACTACAACAAAAACTAGTGTATTTGTATACATACAGGCTTTACGGAGACAACATTTCAAGCGATTTAGCATACCTAGTAACATTCTCCATTAGGAAAAAGGCTAAAATGATAATGATGGTTAAGAATAGGTACCTATATATATGATTATATCTGATTATATATGATTATGTATATCTGATTGTACTTAGCACTTACATTATATAGAACTAAATGTTTCCCTATCTAAATGCAATTTTAACAATGATAAGTTCATATGCAATGGACTGCCATTTGGCTGCATAATTCACATTAATATACGGACACCCATATTGGTCACTTGGAACTGAAAGAATAGATTTTGCAGACTATAATATGGAACATGCCTTGATGTGAAGTAGGCTAGCAAAATTTTTTCAGCCTTTGTCCAGCCATGAGTGTTGGTGGCCCACTAGCCCATAGCCATTTAAGGCTGACAAAGCACTGAATGCCTTAGTGCTGTGTTCTGTTTATAGACTTATCAAAACAAAATATTTTTCACATACATATAATAAGAAACCTCAAATATTTTGTTTGTTTCCAGGAATATGAAAACCAAAGTTCACCCGAGGCCAAATTTGCTAAAGATTTGGACCGATATGACATGATTCTTCAGGCTTTTGAATACGAAAAACGTGAAAATACGCCCAAGAAATTGCAGGAATTCTTCACTGCTACTGAAGGGAAGTTCGACCATCCATTCATCAAGGAATTGGTGACAGAACTTTATAGACAAAGGGAAGATTTTGAAAAGAAAATTTTAACAAATGGTCATGTATAATATTAGATTTTTTCTCATACAACGCATCAAAAAGTATTTATTTGTTATATGTTTATAATTCTTGCATTGTTACCTAGTTCAGCTAGTTGGTATTGTATTTAATTCCACATAGTAAAGTTAATATTATACTTATTAGTTATAAAAACAAAGGGATTTAAAAGGGTAATGAAGTGGACACTATTTCATACACATTTTGATCACGATTCGATTTTTCTCTCGTGACATATTATGACAGAGATGGATCAACTTGCACGGTGATTTGTATCCAACTGGAAATATTTATAGATAAGCAATTTATTCATATTGTCCTATCTCTATTAATTTTTAAATGTCTTCTTATAAAAACGCTTAGACACCTATGGTGTGAAATATTTTTTGTTTAATTTTAAGGAATTTAGTGCAACATTTCTTTTTAAGTTTTATGTTCTCATTTCTATATACTCCCAGTGGTATTGAACAAAAACTTTATTTTCTGGGAATGTTACAAACTTTTATTTTACTAGTAGTAAATAAACTCGAGTATACAATTATAATTGAATATACGCAAGGGTAGCCAAATCGATCACTGAATTTGAAATACTTACACTACGGCCGGCCGCATTACACCAACTCCTAATTAGTTCTAGTAAAATTACTCAGCAGTTTATTATTAAATTCTAATTTTATAAAAACTTGTAGAACAAATTGGTATTTAATAATATTAAAAGTATTTAAAGATGTTTAATGGCTTGTGAATAAATACGTATGTATTGGTAGCGTAAGATTATATAACCGATAAGAAAAAGTTACCAGTAATTATTAACTAGTTATGGCGCATATTATACCCACTTTTTCAACAGTTACTAATGTTTTAAAACGCATTAAAGTATCCAGAAACCTGTGAATCTAACCAGGTGACAAAAGTTTTTTCCTAATCCTCGATGTTATTTACACACTGACATATTTGTTAACAACAGCCTAAATTCATGTTTATAAATTAATGTGATTGTGTTTTATGCATAATTAGGTACACAGATTTCTCACAGTTTCATAATGGTGTTAATTCTTTGAAGATAACGTTTTGTGCACACAAAAGAGACGCAATAATAGAAGCATGTCCCGCGTTTTTTTTTTAATTTTGCTTGAGGCTTGCATATGATAAGCATAATATGGTTGAATGATATCTCGTGTAATTAAATGATTATTCTTACACACAACTTTCTTTATTATGTTCTGTCATTCATTTATCGGTATTTAAAGCATTTATAAATTATGACATTCTTGAAGAAATACCTACACAAGGTTACTCAATAATGGTCACTTACATAACATTTTTACACTAAATAGTGTTCTTTATTAGTAAACAAGTGATGAATATGAATAATGAAAACTGTGCACCAGATATGTGAAGGTCAATTCATGATATGGCTATGCATATCTGAATATCTGAAGTGTTAAAAGTCAGCATTTCCTGTGTTTCATTATGGATCGAAAAATGACATAACTTTTCAACAATACATAACACAAATGGATTTTAAGATTTTATTGTAAAAAAAATGGGTAGTTGAGTACACATACAAACCTATTCAGTCAAAATTAACAGTAAGATTTGCATAAATGCTAAGAATTAATGTGACAAATATTTTTTTGAATTTGCCATTTTACACTGTGACTGATGACTCACAGTAATCAACAACTCTTCAGATCATACTTCTTCAAATCCTAGGCGCCCAACTTTAACATTTAACATAATAAAATCTTTGTTATTTAGGTTTATCATTAAATTAAGCTTTGTTAACACAGGATTTAAATGTTATTCTAAATTATAGGATTGCTTTATATCACATGAACAATTTCAGCTCTTCACTGAACCGCTCAAAATGTTATGTGATTATAATATGGAGCAGTAAAGAATGTTTCATATTTCATTTATTATTAATAGTTAATTAGCAGTTTGTTTTCGGTTATTCACAGTTTCTGCTGCTTGCTCTTCTTTTTTTCGTTGCTTTTCTCTCATTAGTTCAGCATCCCTGCAACAAAACATACAACATAAGTAATAACTCATTTCCATTATTGTCCACTGGAGAGCATAACACAAACTCAAGATAATAGAGGAACAAATTAAACAAAAATCTCTGCCATAGGTCTAGTATTTAGATACCAGATATACACATTTATTCATATTGCTTAGTTTGTTCTACATACCTACCTACCTACAAATTTCAATAATACCTATGCTGTTTAGGGTAACTTTTTTATTAAAACCATGAAATAAATCACCCCTAAGGTGACTCTTTGACCAAAACAACCCATAATTGTTTAAAGACAATTCAGTGCAGCCTGCAATGGGAAATATCAACACTAAACAAAACAATTATTAAACAAAACCATCTGCCTAAAAAGGATTGTTTAAGGTATTGACATCTCATTCTGAATGAATACTTACCACTATTTAATAGTATCATTAGATTATATATTTTCAAAAGTTTTTTTTTATAGGTTATAAAGCTAAATACCTATGTTTCCTTTCTTGTAAAGACATACCAGTCTTTTCACTGGCATTCTTTTTCTTTTGTATTTCTTGCTGTTTCTTTTGGTTCTTGGCGCGAGCCAAATCTCTCTGGTTTCCACCTGTAACAAATTGTAAACATAAACAATATTTAAATTGCTACTCTGCCTGAAAATATGTCAAGCAGTTTTATGTCAATTCACAACAAACGCAGGCATATTTCAAATATACTTTAATAACACGCGACAAGTCATATAAACATAATAATGGTTCACTAGAGCGGATAGAATCAATTGTCGTGATGCAAAGCAAAGCGTCATAAAATGACTCGTGTCATGGGCAACAGCGTCTAAACGTGTTAAAATCAATCTAGAATGTTCTACGGAATGTTAAATGCCTATAATACTACTTCTACAGATCAAAATGAGTGATGTGCATATTAGTAGGTATTTAGTAAATATCAACATAATTATTTTTAAGTGTGTCAGTACTTACGGGTCATCTCGTATATCTAATTACTCAACGCCTGCAAGGTTGGACTTGTCGAAAGTCGCAATTACCTAATTAGCAGTTATAGCAGCGCTATGGAAGACCGGACGATACGCTAGTCCGGCCGAAACCTAGGACAACGCACCGCCCTCTCTTCTTACCAATACGAAAGAAACTTTGAAAACAACTAAAAGATAACGCTGGATTCTAACAAAAGCCCAAAGCCAGCTGGCTAGCCACAACCATAAACAAAATTTCAATGACGTTATATATTTTTAAGCATTTTGTAATATTTTTGTAAATCTTACGCCTGGTCTTTTAAGTAAAATAAAAACCGGTATTGTGCGGAGTGTACTTTTTTGTTGTTTGATTACATTGCTTTATAGGGTCTGAATCAATGGTATTCTAAATTAATAAAGTACACAAACCTTAGTGAGTTTTTTCTACTGTTATTTTTTGCGTGACATCAGTCAGTTTTGGAGCGCAGTTCCTGTCTCCTGATACGATCAGTGAGTATTACTCCTAGAATACTAGACCCCATTGCTCGTTGATAATTCTCAAGTTGACCTTTCAACGACCAAGTTTGTGCACCGTTCGCGAGGATATAAGGAGAATGCAGACATCCATGAGTTTGCGTTTCAGGCACAATGGTAATTTACCTTTTATTTCTTTTTCTTGTCTCGCATGAGTATTATTTTGTAGTCTTTGCTCGCATGGAAGGAGACTATCTGGCCAAGGTACAAATATTGTACTCGTGGACATACTCAACCTCCTCACTGTCAATGTGTATGCGGCGCTCAGTGTTGTTAGTCTTATGCTTAGCCTTTGACATGTTAATTTTCAGTCCAACCTCACAGGCCAGCAAACAACCCCGGGGTGCCAATTTTTTTTTTGTTTTACGTACGCACGGCTACACATCAAGGTATGAAAAATCAGTATAGGCTGGCCTTGAATATTGTGCGGAAAACCTTTACAAGTGTAAAGTAGGTACCTATAGGTTGACCTGTAGCCGTGTGTACACATTAATCTTTACGGCCCATTCAAAACCTTGCCGCTGTGACCTGTGAGCGGTGGCTAAGAGCGGTGCGGCGAGCGATAAGATCAAATGTATAGAAATGTTTGAAGCACGCAACGAGACGCCGCTCACAGCGAAAAAGCCCGCGGTTTTATCCGAGCGAAACGCTGCAGCGGCGCGCGGTGCGGCGAGCGTCGGGAACGAATGTACTACAAGGGAATGAGTGCGACGCACGGTGGGCTGAAAATCGGCTTTCATAGACATAGCGATTTCAATTTGCAAGTGCCGGATTTTTTGCCGGATATCGCTTCTATTAGTTATTACTATATTGAAAAATGACACCAGAGTTAATTCTGCACAAAAACGAAGGAATTATAATTTTTTTAAGAAAAATTTGTATGGAGCTGGTATTAAAAAGTTAATTATCTCGTAAACAGCAAGGAAAACCGTAATATCCTTACAGGTGGTTATAGTACTAATTATTTATGATTTTTTGACATATGTCATATAACGGTTATCGCTGCTAATTTTTTTTTAAAAATCGTCAAAATATTTTTATTTATTTTTACATATGAAACGGTTCCTTTTAGTGACTTAATTAAGAACATTGTTAATTATGAAGAATGTTATTGACCCAAATATTAAAAATATATAAAACAAGAAAAATATTTTAAAAAATTAGCAAAAATAGAAAAAAAAAATATTATACATTTTCCTTATCACTGTCGTTCTCGGACTCCAATTCTGAGTCAGGATCTAGATTGGATATATCTAAAAACTCGAACTCACTTTCCTGAAACTGAATTTTTGCGAGAGTTTCAGCACAAAGCTCTGCTTTCTCTTGGCATCTCACTTAGGCCTTTGTGCACTTAGGAAAGGATCCGAAGAAACAACAAGCATATTTAAGATATCTTGATTAGAATCTTGCCTGTTTCTTTTCCGCGAATGATGTTCCCGGAACCTCCTAAAATCTCTGTTTCGAGACTCTGAGGCTTCTTCCAAGAGAGTCCGAAATGGCACAATATAAGTTTTCTCGATGATGTCAGCCTCGTGTATTAATAATTTATGTACGGTTGACGACATGTAGTACCAGTCATACAATTCCACATACTTTTCTGCTGTTTTGCGGGCAAAATCTTTAAATTTTATTCTCGCCTATCAATCTCGATCTTCTCGCCAAATGTTATCGCTTGCAAATATTTTAATAAGATCTTCGTCCAACCCGGTAATAGCTGCAGTTTTATTGGGATACTCGAAAAACTTTCTAGCGGTATTCCCGTCATTGGTAGTTCCCGAGCCTTGTTTCACAACATCAATCAACAGATTGAGCTGAACTTGAATTTATTTTGAATACATTTTTTATTTCATTACTTCTCGCTGCTCACCATTTGAAGTCGAGCCTATACGCAATATGTAACAGACATTCCATACAATTTATACGTGCGTGTAGGGATGATAAGCCAAATTTGTATATGTTAGCACACACAGTCTTTGATGTTACAACATCTAAGCGGTTCATTTCCGTAGGTTTTGCTAAGCACAGGTAGCACGATGGATTTGATCTGGCCTCAGAAAGGTACGTGCAGACTTTGGCGTCGATCGCTGTCATAATTAGTTGATGGGTCACCATGTTATTATTATGTACTGCACTCTGTGGGGATAAAGGCCCGAATTTCATCATCCATTTGTTTTTTGTAGACCGACGACAACTGCTTCGCTCTCCTTTACGAAAGTTAACTGAACTGGGCGTCAATACAAAGTTGAGCATGGTTTTGGGTTCATCCATACAGTATTATCGCCATCTGTCAGTTTTAGTGGCACCAAGGAGGTCATGAAAACGCTTGCATCATCTTGCTCACCCTCCATTTTCTGCTTGTATCGGCTTTGGTTGGAAGCACCATCAAATCCCCACTTGGATATACGCTTTAGCTGCGTATTTTGCACATCGGCATAGTCAGAAAGACTTTGAAGGATCCTCGTCACCGTGATGTCAAGTAAAGCTTGAAGTGTAATCCTAGCCGAGGAATCCGTAACTGACACTGAATGCTTCGGGGGGTAGCAATCAAGCTTAGTTTGTTGCACTTTATAGTAGGATGGATAAATATCCATAGCACCTTCCCGAATGGCAGCCTCTCGCAAAGTAATATATTGCCACTTTGACAGTTTTAGTGAAAGGAGCAATCCAGCGCTTTCTCTGCTGTAAATATGACTGTTTTTACTGATGTCTTAAGCGTTTCTTTAATTTTAATAACTGCTTCAGGATTTTTCAACATGTATTCGATCACAGATGCCATATCCTCATGCCCTTTTTTAAACGCGCTGTAGCTGCATATGCCAATTCACACACAACTTGGCCAATTAATATTTGCTTGCAGCCAATTTCCCAGTCTTCTGAAGTTATCGAGGAATCGGTTAGATTTCATCCACCTCTGTAAAGCAGAAAGGCAATACTTCATGATTAAATGAAGTACTCTCACTTTTTAGAAAACAAACAAGTCTAAATTGGTGATTAAACTTTCCACTTTAAGATTTTATAGTCACAGAGCAAAAAAATTGTGTTAGCAGTTGCACAGTTGTGATCAATCTAAATTATAAACGTCGATAATTAGTTAACTACCCTCATTAGAGTTTTGAAAGATGAGCTAATAAAAATTTATAATCGTCAAAAAAAAACTTAGAACTCTTAACACAACTAATCAACAAATTAGCTTACTTATCAGAAATCATTAACGATCATTTAATCACCTATTCAGACTTATTAGAAGACTAAATTATTGTAATTACTTAATCACATATTCTCAGACTTCAGACAGTTACAAACAATACCACTTACTTGGTACCAAAATACCAAATAACAAATATTAAAACTCATTTTGTATTGATACATAGGTATCTAGCTCAAACATAGTTGTCTAAGTGTGGATGTACGCTAAACCTCTGACTAATCCTTCGGGAATATAAGAATGATGCTATTTTATGTTACGTGTTGTAAAAGTCTGTGTTCCTCAACTTAAACACTAAAAGGAACCGTTTCATATGTAAAAATAAATAAAAATATTTTGACGATTTTTAAAAAAAAATTAGCAGCGATAACCGTTATATGACATATGTCAAAAAATCATAAATAATTAGTACTATAACCACCTGTAAGGATATTACGGTTTTCCTTGCTGTTTACGAGATAATTAACTTTTTAATACCAGCTCCATACAATTTTTTCTTAAAAAAATTATAATTCCTTTGTTTTTGTGCAGAATTAACTCTGGTGTCATTTTTCAATATAGTAATAACTAATAGAAGCGATATCCGGCAAAAAATCCGGCACTTGCAAATTGAAATCGCTATGTCTATGAAAGCCGATTTTCAGCCCACCGTGCGACGCCACGACACAGAGCGGCACGGACAGCGGTGTAGGAGGGACGGACTCAGCGGCAAAATGTAAAACAAATATTTTAGACGATTTTGTGACGGTAATGAATACAGAGACGTTCATCACTGAAATTTTAAATCGACCACTTATACCGATGTCAAAATATCTTCAAAATAAATATAAAACGTAATTAAAGAGTTGTGGGAAGAAATAAATTCACCATTTAAATAGCTATATTTATTCAGTTCGTGCACTCATTCCCTCATATTGAGAATGTCTTATTTAAAAAATATAATGTTTTCAAAACGGAGATGGGAAAACTTAGATAACGTCATAATTTTAGGCACGTTTCGGCTATCCAAGCGAAAATGGCTACAGATCAACCTATACAAATCCAGCTTCAAATCAAATCAAATGTTTTTATTTCAAATAAGCTTTTACAAGCGTTTATGAAACGTTATAGACTCTAGTTGCACGGTTCCAAAAGGTTGATCCTATGGAAAAGAATCCGGCAAGAAACTCCATAACTTTAAACTTAACTTTACTAACACTTTAAGCTAATCTCGCATCGTAGGTATACGCTTACCATACAATTAGAGGCTAGCGTAAACTGGTTTTTAAAGCTTGATGTGTAGCCGTGCGTACGTCGACGTCGGCCGCCGCCGCTCACCGCTACTGAGGGTTCGTAGCGTGCACAACGCTCCACCACCTAGCCCGCCGCGCCGCTCGCCGCTAAGATCAAAGTCGTGAACGGGCCGTTACGAAAATGACTCTGCGGAAATCCTTTACAATGGGACGTCGCGTCAGTCTAAACTGTTACTGGTTGTGTATAGGTTGATGTGTTATGTAGCCGTGTGTACATAGCAGTAGACATTGCGACATTAACAATCCTACTTTCTTTGGTAACGATTTTTACGCAAGAGTTTTAGTACTCGCTTGTGATTAAGTTATGATAATTTCGTCATTGTCCTAGAATGTTTTATAGAAAAATACCGAAAACAAAAATACGCCTTAATTAAGTGAATAAAGTGGTTTAACTTTCGCGGCATAGCGGCAGTTCGGTACGGGCGGCTGTGGCTTACAGTTTATGGGCGCACAGCTATTTAGAACGAACTGTAAACAGACTGATTGACATATTTTATTTTGACTGGCTAATTGGCTATTCTGTCAAGTTGTCAACAGTGTCAAAATGTCGGTCAATGCACAGGTTCATTTTAGTAACAATGAAAATAATAAAAAGAGCGATAAATCACTCAAACAATTATTTCCTAAACGTGATGAGTGCTCACATGTGTCGTGTTATTGGTAGGTAATTTTTTTAGTAACCACTCAATTAAATTACTAAAAAATATTCATTTAAATTATCTTGTTTTTTTCTACCCCTCAGCGAAGAAAACGTCTGGAAACTATGTCAAGATGTATCACTAAGAATTCCAGAGGAATTGGACCGGTGTTACATCGTTTTTATTTCAAACCCTTGCCGTACGGTGCCTCTTTGGAAACAAAGGGCTGGGCGCGAAGAGGATCGTCTCGTCATATGGGTGTGTACCGAAATTATGTCACGCTATATTTATGTAGAACCTGGTACTATAAGAGATAATAAATTCCGTATGTTTCCTTTATTGATATGTTATTATTACTTGTGTGCATTCACAATAATTTTATAATGACATCATTTTCTTCCATAAAGTTAGGTATTTGTTTTCCTGCACTATATTCTTATTGTAATGGTCAAATAAACCGTTAATAAACATTATTCACTCATAACTTGTCAGCTCGGCTAAAACTAATTGTTCTTACTACTATCTTCATATTGCACCTTCGGTAAGACAAGGGCCGAAGTGCTAATTTTCAAATTTTTCAGGACAAACGATTTGAGGTTTTTACAGATTTATATTCTGTTTCTCGGCCCATATTAATGTAAATTTGTATTTTATTTTTAGCAGAAATATACCTTACACATTTGTGAATATAAATATGTAATTTAAAAGAGTAAGTTATTTATTTATTTATACTATATTTAATGAAATATTAATGTATGCATACAACTATGCCCTTTTCCCACCAACATTTAAATTATTGTGCAATTGTGATCAAAGTAACACATTATATTGAAATGATTTATTAAAAGAAAATACTACTTATTGTGTACTTCTTTATTATTCTTCTTAGGAACGTCTTTATCACTGACAAAAAAACACTACAATTAATAAATTAGGCATAAGTACACAAAATGTGACAAAATATAAAACAAAACTCACACGGGCGATGCCGCAACTGACCAATGAGATTTTGTCGCGCCAGTACAAAGGCACTACTCCCCTCTGGCGAAAATAAACTTAATCTAGTGAATGTCTTTGTTCCTACAGGTAGAAATTAGTTTTTAAGGCGCTTTGGCATATTTAACTCATTTTCAGAAATTTTAGCACTTTGGCCCTTGTCTTACCGAAGGTGCGATATTCAGTTTAGCCTTAAAATAATTTAATTTTAGGCTCATTTTATACACAGCAACACATCTAGCTGTAGTGTGTACTCTTTGTTATACTAAAAGGAAAATTAATACCTTATTACATTTCAGGATTATCATGTGATTTTTCTGTATTCTTGGGACAACAAAACTTGCCTTGTGTATGATCTGGACTCTGAATTGCCATTCCCAACATTTTTCCACAAATATGTTACAGAAACATTTCGTACAGACCAAGTTCTCAAATCAGACTTCCATAGGTAATTATCAGGCAGTATTTGGCTGCAGAACTATAAAATTTATTTATTAAATGTATTGAAGAAACTGTGACACCAAGTATCTATAAATTTTTCAGATTCTTTCGTGTTGTGCCTGCAAAGCATTTCCTGCAGTATTTTGCATCAGATCGACGTCACATGAAGAGACCAGATGGATCATGGATTAAACCACCACCACCGTACCCAGCAATATGCACACCAAGTAAGATGAAAATATTAACTAAACTGGAGACCTTTGACTGGGCTGTCTGATGGTCATAATTTAGGCTATTACTGTTTCATTAACTCAATAAGTTATTTTCTTTTGCAATAAGTTAGCTCAATTTTTTTAGTAGGATGCCAATAGCTTGACCCACTTTACTAATGTAAAAAATTAACTTAACATTCTTACAAATATTTCAAGTATTTGTTTGAATATGTTTTTGTTGTGAAGTGTTCTTTGTGTAGTTTTGAAAGTTGGAAAATAGGTCACTAGGTATAGTAACCTAGTGACCTATTTTTATTTATGTGTGCCTGAACATCAATAGAATACATGACGGGCGCTGTGCTGACTTTTCTAATTGATATATTTTATTATTTTCACAATATCTAGTGTCTGGTCTAGTTATTATAATTTATGTCAAACATTACATCATCATCATCATCATCATATCAGCCTATCGCCGTCCACTGCTGAACGTGGATATTACATATGATATGTATGTTACTATAATATTTTTTTTTGTCTTTCAGCATCCACTCATAACTTAGATGAATACATCAACATGGAGTTAGGTGTTGGCCCTGGTCAGGTATTCAACCTCATTGATTTCGTGCAGCGGTTTTATAAGATAAACAAGTAGTACAAAAATCGTACTGGTAGATAGTGAAATGTTATGTTAAGTTAATTCCATGATCCTTTTGATTTGTGTAATATGTTGATTATGTTTTAATAATCTGTTTTTTTACTCGATCCACACTTTACCTGCTAATAGCTTTCCCATCAATCATGGGGAAATAATTAAGGAGTCATGGTACCATTGAAGACTTCCTTATAAAAAGATAATGTTATGTTTTGCCACTAAAACTGTATTTTATTCATTAATTATTTAATTTGCAAATATGTACTAGATATTGATGAATTGTTTATTTGATACTATTTTCCATTATATGAGTGACCTTTAAAATTTTGCACAATCAATATACAAATTCGGCCCACAAACACTAATAAATATTATATAAATGAGATTATGCACAAAAGTAAAATAAGTTTAAATGGAATATTCCGTAATAAGCATAAATGATTATTATGTAGGTCAAAATAGGTTTATCAGAAAAATATTGAAATTGATTACTTATATTAGTTATTGCAATTACAAATAAAATATAATCATGCAGTAATGAAATTCAGAAACCTACATAAAGATATAAATTAAATAAATACTGTTCAGTAATTTTAAATAATAATACCATACCTTATTAAATATGGCATACTACCTATATTAATATTTCAGGGCACTTCCTCCCATAAAAATTAGCTGATTTTGATATAGATACTTAAGGCAGTTTGCACAATAACGCACTTTATATTATTGAAAACTAAGCAAAGCTAATCATTAAAAATGTGTATTAGCTTCAACAAACAACAGAAGTACCAAAAATTTCGTTTTATTTATGCACTGTAATTATTATGCCCATAACCCATTTTTTGTCTTACATATTAGCCGTTCATGATTAGTGATATAAAAGTGATTTGTTGCGCAAACAGCTCTTAAATAATTAATTAAATATTAAGCATAGGTAACTTTAATATGAGGCTAGCGCTTAGTTTCAATTTTATATGGGTAATAATAAGTGAATAGTGTTTTGGATGTTCTGCCGTTTCCTTTCTATTTGTCGTTATGGTAAAAAGAGTATAAGTATATAATATTCTATTGTGTAGACCATATTCATTTTTATTTTGACTGAGGTTAACCTTGTTTATGGATTGTGTGTACGTTAAGTGATAAATTAATATTTAAGTAACTTTATAGTAGTGTAATATGGTCGCGAGTAGCTTTTGTATGTTGTTGAAACTATTTAATAATTTTGTAACAACTTTTATACACTCTTTTTATCCTTCCCTAGCACCCTTAAAAAATTATAAAATACCAAAAATATATTTAAGAATATTCGCTTACGATAAGGGTCAACCCATTTTAGAAATCTCTCTCTCATCTTAAGGTTTTTTTAAGTAGTGATATTTCCACTTATGGTACCAACATAGGTACAAACAACTGGTTTTATTATGCAAACTTAAGAAATCTTACCTATTCTAAGTCTTCAAATATTTACTTTTACCAAAAATATTTACACTATATAGTACCTATTTTAAATTTATATTAAATATGAGTATATAATATCTACTTAATTAAATTATTTGTAATATGATTATTGAATAAGACATAGGTTACGGCAATAGCCTTGATAAAGAGTTTACACAGTTAGGTTTGTGCTTAATTTTATTATTAATGAAAATTTGCATTTATTAAAAAAAAAAACCTAACTACATACTTTCTGCAGGGTTGGTGATCTGTGTTCGTAACTTTTACAGTTTACTAGTCCAATGTTAATTATTTTGTAAGGTTTTTTGACATACTTAAGTCCCTTAAATCTTATTTATTGTCTTCTCTTGTACTACCAATGAAAAAATGTTTATTATACTTAGCGAAATTAAGATCTAGTCATTAATTAATTATTCTTCCTAACAGTTATCACTTTTACATAAGAATTTAGTCGTCGAGGCGTAGCTGGATATATTATGGGACCAAACTGTTTCGATTGGATGTGGTGGAACCCGGAGCGTAGAGCGAATATTTAATCCCTGGGAGAGTGTTTACGTCCCATTGGTTACGCCTTTGTCCTATATTATTATCCACATGTTACTGACTATTGATACCTTCCTTCTACGCCTTTAAAATTTTATCTATTGACTGACATATGAGTGATAAATTGTGCTTGTGCTTTTAATGTACCAAGTTACATGTTATTATTTTATTTGAAATTTATCAAGCAAAATAAAAAAAAAACAATACACACGCTATTTGGTATTTTTATTTAATTTATACGAGGTAGAACTTCAACAACTGGTAACTACAATAAAACTATGTAAATGGTGAAATTATTTTGCAACATATTTTATAAATTAAATTCAGAATAAGTATTATAATAACAGATTATCACAGATTACTTGTATTTATTCCATACTTGTATTTATTTCCATATGGATATTTTGTACAACCTTTTCCTTTGTATACATGTGTTTGTTCCATTAGGTTACTGCATTGTACATATACGCGTGTTTAATACGAATTTAAGCTTAAAGTCAGTTTCACACAACGCGCATCCAAAAAATACAACAGTTGTTTTATAGTGATGTATAATCTATGACAGATAGAATAGATCATTCAGTCAATACATCAGCGCCGTTTTCTGTTATTAAGACCGTATGTTCCACTTGAGCGCACCTGGATCCATCCTCTGTCAATAACGTCCAGCCATCCTCAAGTAACACTGTAAATTCATTACCGTGAGTTATAGCTGGCTCTATCGTGAATGTCATACCAGGCTTCATCTCCCCAGGATAACTGTTAGCTGAAAAAATAATATGAATAATTATAATAGCTAGCCTAACTATAATGTCTACGCATCTGCAGTATTGCTAGTAAATCAAAAATAATGAGTAAAAGCTGGCTAGCTGATAGTTTCTTTTCTACCAAGGATTTATCAATTTTATTAGTTTTGTGATTTTATTTATAGTACACATTAAGCCATTGCAATTAACTTCAAAACATGAAAACACAGGAGTCGCAAAAGGGGGACTTAAAAATCATTTCACTTTTCCCTTTTAACCTGTCAAGCGGCATATTGTAGACACAATGCAAAATCTATTGTTATGTGCTTAAAAGAGGAACTGTACCGCTTGCCAGGTTAAATATTTTTTATCTATGAATGGTATTGGCAGCGCTGCCTGTAAAATATCTTACTTGAATGATAAATGTCAGGAGGTCCATGGAAATACTCCCCAATGCCATGTCCACATACTGAAGGAATTACATTTAGGCCATGTTTCTTAGCATGATTAAATATTGTGTATCCAATTTCTGAAAATGGTACACCAGGCCCACACAATTTTATAGCCTGTGAATTTTAAAAGATAGGAATATTAAGTTTCTGAAAGTTTTTACTATGATATAACACGGGATAGTGATCATCTGGAATTTAGCTTTCTATTAATGAAATTAAAACTAGTTCAGTAGTTTCGGAGTTTATTGACTGAGTACAAACAAAAATCTTTCGTCTTTATAGAAATATAAGGTATTAGTAAAGATAGTAATAGAAAATCATATCTATTTATACTTCATTATGCATAATAGATTTGAACCAAAGGGGGAATGTAATGTATGTATGGAAAGTATGTTATTAGAACAGGAATTCAGGAGTATACTTACAATATCCAAACACTCCTCCGTTATTTGCACAAGTTGTAAACCTTTGTCATCAACATCACCTACAAGAAATGTTTTTGAACAGTCACCATGGAAGCCTTTAAAGAATACCTAAAAATAATGAAATTTACATTGTTTAATATTATGCAAGTGAAAGTGCATGAGAAGATGCCCATTATTGAATCTGTCTAGTCTGTGTTGTCCCACTGTAGTGGGAAAACTACAGTGAAAACTTCCACAAAGATTTCAGTAGGAGTCAAGTATGAGTTAAATTATAAAGAAACTGATTTCTGTTCTGCTGTTACATCTATACTAATATAATAAAGTTAAAGAGTTTGTTTCATTATGCAAATCTATGGAGATAACAGTTGAATAAAAAAAAAAAATCAAATGCAATATTAATAAATCTTATTTTTTTATAGTTGATAGTCCAGTATTAGGGGAATGCTATAGAGTATTTAACATTGACCTAGAGATAGTTGGGACCTTAGAGATGGATATAAGAAACTGCAACCAACATCTAGTAATATACATATGCGAAACACCAATCACTTTCTTACAAATTAATCATATAAAATGTCAGAAACATTAAGGCCTAGAAACTTTAAATTTACATGTAGTTCCTCATTCCTTACGAAAAGATTTTAAGCCAAGCTAGTTATATTATAATACTGACCGTTACATCCACATTAACAATATCTCCATTTTGTAATGGCCTCAGGTCAGGTATACCATGAACAACCACATTGTTGACAGATGTACATACACTTTTTGGAAAGCCATTATAGAGTAATGGGGATGGATATGCACCTGCTTCTATTGACAAGTTGTGCGCAATCTCATCAATAGCATCTGTTGTGACACCTGTCTGGATAAATCAAAGTTATTTATTTATTCGACGTGAAGCCACTCATAATACAAGCATTTAGCTTAGTACGAGGGGTTAACAATAAGCTTTTTGAAAAAAAAAAAAACTGCACTAATTTACATAGCTTCTTTGAACCCAGGATTTCAGCATAGCAGTTGCGTTTAGGACTACTAGACTAATCCATCACCATCACACCTGTATTCCTCTAAGAGTTAGGGTTCTTTATTATGTTGGTGTTTGATAGAAAGTATTTCATTATTTATCTGGTTTAATTGCATGATGCATAATTTCATAACAAACTCAATAATTCCATCATCTACCTACAATCAATCTACCATCAATCAGTTACAATAGAAGACCCGAAAAAGAGAACCACAATACCACAGTGTCAAAGATGCCAGCAGTACGGACATACAAAGAATTATTGCATGAGGCCGTACCGCTGCGTCAAATGTGCTGAGAACCATAAAACTGTTGACTGCCCCAAAAAAGATCGCAAAACGCCGGCACAATGTGCTCTCTGCCAGGGGGCACACCCAGCCAACTACAAAGGTTGCGAAATCTACAAAGAGATATTGGCACGAAGAATGCCCAGATACCTACCGTCCAAGAAACCAGAACCACCCAATCCGGAAGATAGCTACACAACACGAGAAAGTCACAAAAATAAAACCAATAATCTCTATTCTGATAAACTAAAAAACAAACCAGTAGACTCACTATTAAAACCCAACACGTACCAAAAAATGGAAGAACTTCTTGTCAAACAATCTGAAAAGTTCGAGATCGTCTTACAACAGATGAGTAACCTTATAGGACTCATAACAACACTCGTCAATCGACTGTCAAAATGACTGTTCTCAGAATAGCTACGTGGAATATAAATGGACTAGCCCCCAACAAATTAGAACTAGAACTACTGATAACCAACCAACAACTAGACGCTGTACTTATATCCGAAGCACATTGTACTGAAAAAAGTAATGTCAAAATTAAAGGCTGCAAGACCTATGTCACGACTCACCCTGATGGGACTGGACATGCTGGAACGGCCATAATAATACGAGACTCAATTAAGCACCACATACTGCCCGAACACAAAACAAGTCACATCCAGGCTACCACCATAGCAGTAGAGAGCAAGGCGGGAAGCATAATTCTATCAGCAGTCTACTGCCCACCAAGGCACACAATAGAAGCTTCAAAATTCACACAATATTTCTTAACTCTGGGATCCCGATTCGTGGCAGGAGGCGACTGGAATGCCAAACACATATACTGGGGCTCTAGACTAACAACAACAAGAGGCAGGCAGCTCAAATTGAGCCTCGATTCTAATAACCTCAACACGACCTCAAGTGGCGAACCAACATATTGGCCTACAGACCCCAAAAAGAAGCCCGATCTCATCGATTTTTTTATCACCAAAGGTTTATCAAAACACTACCTCAGAGCTGAATCTTGTCTCGATAGTAACTCGGATCACACCCCGGTCTTATTAACTATTAGCACAACCATTATCTGCTATGAAAAGGCAGAAGCTTTATGCAATAAGCACACAGACTGGGACGGTTTCAGAGACTATATAGACAGAGATATTAGGCTAAATATCTCATTAAAAACACCCCAAGAGATAGAAGATGCTGCCACATACATTACAAATCTTATACAAAATGCATGCTGGGTTAACACTCCAGCCGAAAAAGAAAAGTATAATGGTAAAGACATATCTCTCGAAATAAAACGCAAGGTACTAGAAAAGAGAAGACTAAGAAGAATATGGCACCAGTCGAGACATAGAAGTGACAAATCTGCCTTAAACAAAGCTATAAAAGAGCTAAAGGACATGTTGGATAATGCGCAAAATGCTACACTTCAGAGCAAGCTAGAATCACTTACTGCAACAACATTAACGGACTACTCTCTATGGAAATACACAAAGGCTCTCAACAGACCCCAGCAATTCAAATCTGCAATAAGAACAAACGGCAGTGAGTGGGCCAAAACTGGCAAAGAAAAAGCTTGTACCTTTGCACAACACCTAGCCAACGTTTTCCAACCAAATGAAAACAATTGCTCAGAGTTTGAAGAAGAAATCAACACTATCTTGCAGCAAGACCTACAACTATCACCCCCACCTAAACCAGTTAATGTGCGAGAAATCGCAAAAACGATAAAAAAACTCCAAAACAAAAAAGCCCCTGGCTTCGACCTAATCACCAAAGAGATCCTCACTGAACTTCCCAGGAAAGCCATGGCATTTCTCACTACGCTATACAATGGTATACTTCGAGTGCAGCATTATCCCAGCATATGGAAGGTATCAATTACCACTATGATACATAAAGCAGGAAAGCCTCCGGAAGACGTCACATCTTACAGACCGATTAGTCTCCTTCCAGTTTTATCAAAAGTATTCGAAAAGATACTCTTAAGCAGAATCACACCAATACTTTCTAAAAACGGAGTCATCCCCGAACATCAATTTGGATTTAGGCAACAACACTCGACCATTGAGCAAGTGCATCGTGTTTGCGAAAAAATACGCAACTCCCTAGAAACAAAGGAGTACTGCTCAGCAGTGTTCTTAGATGTACAGCAGGCGTTCGACAAAGTGTGGCACAAAGGCTTACTGTGTAAAATAAAACAGGCACTGCCTCACAGTTTTTACCTACTGATGGCATCATACCTATCACACCGCATATTCCAGGTACGGGAAGATGGAGACACTTCACAGATCTGTGATATAATGGCAGGGGTGCCACAGGGCTCTGTCCTTGGGCCAGTTTTGTATTGTATATATACCGCTGATCTCCCAGAAGTACCTGGGGTCATTACAGCTACGTTCGCCGATGATACCGCAATAATGGCAAGTAACACAGATCCACAAATAGCCTCTAACATCCTGCAAACGACTCTGTACAAGGTGGACAAATGGCTCCAAAAGTGGCGCATAAAAGTGAGTGCCAACAAGTCTGTGCACATTACCTTCACACTCAGGAAAGGGAATTGTCCCCCAGTAAAATTGGGAAACAACACCCTCCCCCACAATGACACTGTTAGGTATCTCGGATTGCACCTAGACAGGAGATTAACCTGGAAGAAACACATAAAAACCAAACGAGATGAATTGAACCTCCGATACAGGAATATGTACTGGCTGATGGCACGCAACTCCAAACTGACATTAGACAACAAGCTCCTCATCTACAAAGCTATATTAAAACCAATATGGACTTATGGCATTCAACTATGGGGAAGCGCATGTAATACCAACATATTAATTGCCCAAAGGCTACAAAACGGCATACTGCGAACAATTTCAAATGCACCATGGTTTGTCACTAATGCTGAACTGCACGAAGCACTGAACATCAGAACAGTAAAAGAAGAAGTAATTTTATCTTCTTCCAACTACAAAACTCGGCTGGAAAACCACCCAAACGAACTTGCTGCTTCATTAACAAAGATAACATATCCCAGACGACTTAAGCGCTACAATATTCAGAACCTGGAAGTGCGATGGTAAAAATATGAGGGAGTCCTGCCACTGGAAAGGACGCTCTAAATGCCACCCGACATAGAACAAATCTGCTCATAGTTTGAGGACTGATCGCAGATTAAGCAGAATAAAAAAAAAAAAAAAAAAAAAAAAAAAATCTACCTACAACATTTTCATCATCAGCCTATACTCATCCACTGCTGGATGTAGGCCTCCTAGTGAACACCACAGAGCCTGATCTTCGGCTTTCCTCATCCTGTTACTGCCAGCTGCCTTCCGCAAGTCATAAATCCATAATTTTAATTGAAAAATATATTTTATCTAATTTGTATACATACTGATGCTTACTGTTAAGTTTTAGTAGGTTTCCTTATAGGTATGTATAAATAGGTTATCAATATATACCTGTACAAATTTGTGGAGTTGATTTAATATACTAGCAGCTAGTTTGCAGCTCCTTTTCATACCTCTTATCTGGTCTTCATATTTTATTTCAGGTATATTTGGCACTTGTAATGTGTCTTTTAATGACAAGTAGTGTGGCTTTTCAATATGTTCTGGTACTTCTCTGATAGGCGTTATTTGTTCTGGTAAAACTTTCTTGTAAACACCAAAGTTTTTCCTTAAATATTAAGTACATATATAGTTATGTAACAAAACAGTATATCAACTTATTGGTAATATTTTAATTCTTTAAATAATAGTTTTTAATTTTAATACATAGGTATACAATATAATACATTTTATAATAAACATATTTTTATATATATTTTCTTTAACTTAAGTATATATTCATAAAAGAGCAGCCAAACAGATACAGGAAATTAATGGGAGTGCAATTCATGCTAATGAAACAAATTAAACACAATCATGCAAACTACAATAGGAATGGTGTTAGTTATTTTTAAAACCGACTTACAATATTTCTTGCTGAAACCTTCGATTTCGGGCTTTATGTACTCTCATGATTATGGGTTTTTATTGTAAGTTGCTGTTGTAAGGTATTAAGCTGGCTGGCTAAATGATGACAGGTTAGGTAAAATATTATAGCAATTAGATAAAAAACAATAATTTAAAATATTTAGGGCGCAAGTGCAAGACTTCAGAAATGAAATAATGTTGGGATGAACTAAAAGAGAAAAAGTTACCAAATCAAAAAGATATTTGTATTAAGTACACATTCTGGTCTTACACATTAGCTCTCCAAAATTGGCCAAATGACTCCATAATTTTTTCTAAGAAAATATTTCAGCAAATAAAATAATTCATTTATAAATTAAAAGGAAGTGAAAATCAAGAAAAAGAACCAAAGTTTTTTTTTTTGCAGTGTGGCACTACTAGTTTGATCTCTTTGGTTTGATCTTTGTGCCAATTTCGGGTACCACGAGTTCAAAAACAATATTGTCAATGTCAAATAAAGGTGGAAACATAGTATCGGACGCGGTTGGCGGACGCGGCTGAAAGCCGCGACTGAAGGTGGAAACATACTATTGGACGCGGCTGACACCCGCGACTGATAGGAATTTAGATAATAAATAAATAAAATATTATTTATTTCAGACAACCTTTTACACCGTCCATAGAAATAGAAAGCAAAAAATAAAAGAAATAACCCTCTTAACTAAGGATCTCTATAGAGGCAATGAGTGCCTGTTTGCTAACGTCTTCAGAATTTCATTGCGGCTACCACGCACCCTGAGGATCAGGGATAACGTTTTTTTGTGCAAGACGGCTTGAAAGCCGATAAAGAAGTATGATAAAGCACGAACATTCCTGACGCACTACAGTAGCGAGGCAGCCCTAACATCATCTTGAAGACGTTATTTTAATGGATGCGCAGGTTATCCAGCGATCTTTTGGTGTGCTTGGTCCACAGAGTCCCAGTGTATATGTTCTGACAATATGCTTTAAAAAGAGTTACATTTACTTCGTAATCTGCGATTTGTATAGTATTGGACAGTATGCTTGAGGCTTAAAATTGCGCTTTCAGTGGATAGCCCGGACGGAAACCCGAACTGAGCGTCATGTAAGTTAATAAATTTTTGTAAATAAGAATCAAGCATGCCATCCATCACCTTAGCTATCACAGTTGCAAGCGATATGGGACGGTAGTTCATCTTATCTCTCATCCAGTCTTGTTCTTCACAAAAGGCACTACAATGGTTTTCATTAAGTCGTTTGGCACATACGAATGAGTCATGCACATTGTGAAGAACATGGCCAGTACCCTCGGTAGGTGAACCCCAGCATGCTGCAAGTGCTCCGTACTAAGTTCGTCATGACAGGGAGACTTCCTGCCTGTCATTTTCTTCAGGATATTTCTTATTTGACTAGCGGTAACGTGTACAATTGAGTCTTCCCCCTCGTGTCCCGCATCAGAGCCAATAGCCGACACTGAAAGGCCCAGGGGGGAGCGCACTTTGAAATGTTCACAGAACATGTTCGCTATTTGGACTGGTTCACTCTTCGAGCAACACGGAAAGGGAGAAGCCATCCGTAGCGTTCCCCTCTGCCAAAGTACAAGCCCAAATGGGCATATGCATTTAATAAAACTAGTTGCCGCTCGGATTTTTCACTAAACCAAGTCCAGCCACGCGAGTGAACACAGCGGTCGTCAAAATGCCAAATTGTTTGGTTTTCTGCTACAAAAAGAGGTCTGGAACATCAAATCTACTAAAAGATGGTATTACATTTCAATGTAAATAAATCTTTACCGTATTTTTCTATTTAATTACATTTAGACATCAAATTCGTTTTTTCTATTTTAAATTATTATCAGATTTGTGTACCAACATCGAGTCCGATCGCCCGTACAAAATACGGATCGGTCGAGCGATAAATCCGAATTCTTGAACTTGAACCTTTAACGTTGAACCAAACGCGTAAGCATCATAAATTTTACGGCGCTTTCGACCTTTCTTATTAGCGAAAGCCTTAACTTAAAAAGCGTCTTAGCGCTACATGGTTTTTTCGTCTGGCTAGACGGCTATTTGCTGTTTCAGCGCTGTGCAAGGCTTGTTGGTATTGTTTAATTTTGTATGTATTAGTGTCGTCATAACAGTTTTAGTTTTGTATGTAGTAATTCGTAACTGCGCTTGTGTGCACATTTCCCCCCGCAAAAAATGGCCGAACTATTTGGTCGGTAATATATCGCTAAGGCTACTCCCTACCGTGTTGCTCGAAGGGTTCACTTGAATGTACACTGAGCGGTGCAAACTATCGGACGTAAGTCGTGGATAAAACCTTGGGGTGACCTTGAGCGTTCGGACGTTCGACAATTGTAAACGTTTACGGCACAATTCAAGGCCAGCTTATACTGGTTTTGTAAAGCTTAATGTGTAGCCGTGCGTACATTCATTATCTAGATTCCTATCAGTCGCGGCTGACAGACGCGGCTGCAGTCAGTAGCGTCCGATAGTATGTAACCACCTTAAGTCAAAACGTTGTCACTGTCAAATAGAGATAGAGAATTGCTTTTTTTTTTGTAATACTATTGGCATAGCTTCAGTGGTTTTTGGCTTGTGTCATAGAGAATAGCTCACAAAGCTCACAATTTTATTAGCGATGGTCGTGATTTATAATAAGATAATTCGAATCACGACCATCTGCTGGCTACAGTTTGTTCGAAATAAGTAAGCCGATCTGAAGTTAGCCGTTCCGAACTACCGCGGTGATAAAATCATTTAAATAAGTGTTTTAATACATAAATATCTAAATTAATAAACAAAATAATTAGAAATGTGAAACATATACGATTCTAATTATCTTTACACCGACTCTTTCTATTAAAATTTACCACTTTTAAACCACTTGCAGACAACTTCCGATCGGCTTACTTATTTCGAACAAACTGTACAGTGCGTTCACAGTTATTTTACCTCTAGCTGTTAGGTTGGCCAATATGAGCGTTATGTTGCCATATTAAGCTTCTATGACTCCCTTATATGAATTGGATAAATCTTTCGGTACCTACTGGTAATTGAAATAATATCTGCCAATTTTTTTAGTTCATAATTCTGTAAGGAATGTTTGTAATATAATTTGGTTACCAATGTTTAAATTATGCTCGATTTGAAAAACAAAAGTAAAGTTTCGATCATAATTACGTGATATATTAATTATTAAATAAAAATTAAAAAACAGCAATTTGTATTAAAATTTAATATTTATTTTGAATAAGCATGTTCCACGCGTATAGCCAATGGTGAAGTATCACAATCGGATGAATCTTCGTAACTGCTGTCAGATTCTGTATCAGACTCATCGTTTAATTCTATTATGAACCTGTCAATTTCGGCGTCCATACACCCATCTCTTTCAAAGAGCTTGTCTTCAATGTGGCGCACATGTTCGCATTGTTTTTGCCAATCTTCTGCAGTTATAGTTCCAAAAGCTTCCTCTGTTAAATTAACAATGTTAGTTGTTTCTTGTCCTACGTTTTTACTAGCTACTCGCCTTTTGACGAGACTCCACATAAATTCAATTGCGTTTAACTCACAGTGGTATGGCGGTAATCTAGCCACTTTGTGGCCATGAGCTTGAAGCATTTGATCAGCTTCATATATTGGAGCTTCTTTATGTTCTTTTATAATCTCATAGAGTTGAGCTTTTACCATAGTAGGCAGATAAGATAAACCCTTACTTGTGATCCAGCTTTGCATTTCTGCTTTAGTAGAGCTTAATGTTGGTGCCTTGTTTAACTTCACCGAATGATACGGGGCATTATCCATAACTACTAAACTGTTAGCCGGTAAGTTAGGAATAAGTTTTTCCTGAAGCCATTTCATAAAATTTGTTCTGTTCATGTCATCATGGTAGTCACCTGATTTCGACTGGGATTTGAATATTAATAAAGCATTTGGTATAAACCCCATTTCACCACCCGCATGAACAATTATCCATCGCGCCCCAGCAGAATCGTTTTTTAGGACACCTTCTTCATTTTCAATTTGCCAGCATTTATTCACTGTGTAGGACGCGTAAGTCTCATCCAGAAATACTACAGGCCTACCTTCGTCACGATTTTGTTTCAAAATAGTTAGGTATCTGTATCTCCAGGCTACAATATCATGCCTTTCCATAAGTAACTTCCTTTTTGACCCACATTTTTTAAATCGAAATCCGATTTGTCGGATAATTTTCCACAACGTAGTACGACCTCCAGGAAAATTTATATCAACTTTTAACTCTGCTAAAAGTTTCCCCAAAGTCGGTACCTCCTTTCTAACGGTATACATTTCATGAATTTTATTTCGAACTGCACACCGATCAAAATCATCAAGTTTAATTTTCTTTTCTTGAATGCGTTTTTTTCTTGGCGTGGAAATTTTTTGTGATGTGGAAGCAGCAACTTCGCCTTCTTTGGTAATAGTGCTGACAGTTTTTTCAGATATTCCTGAAACAAGAAAAAACCTTATTTGATAGCCGACAGCCAACAAAAAGTCGACATAAAACTATAACATACATCAAATACTTCAGATACACAAATAGTTGTTGCACCTTGTTGTGTCAGCAAATCATAGATGACGTGACAGTAATACATGTACTTCTGGTGGTCACATTAGAACATTCTAGTTTCCCGTAATATTGCGTAAAATCTTAGAGACTGGTAACCCTATTTTACATACCTGTCATGGCGGCCACTCGTTGACGAACATTTCCAAATGGAATTAAAGGAGCATTTTTGTCTTTTTCTCTTTCACAAAAGTCACGCACTGATAAAACAATATTCCTTCCGCTACTTTGAATCCTTTTCGGCATGTTAACAGACAAAATATCACAATTATTAAAGAAAAACAGTAGGAGCTTCACAGGATGACTCGACGGTAATACCAACATAAAGAAAACATTGAATGACGTCTGTCAGAGGTAAAATAACTGTGAATGGACTGTACTGCATAGTGCATGATGTGATGATGCTATGCTACGATACTAAAAGTATTTGTTATCGCAATTCCTTCTGTCATGATCCTAGAATGTTTTAAAGATGTACCGTTTTCAGAATTTAGCAAAAGCGAGACAAAATTTTTTTTTTTTATTGTCGCCTTTTTTTGAAAATAGGACTTAGGAGTTGGCAATACTGAATTACTTTTTGTTTTGTTTAGGCTTAAATGACTTGTATCCAGGGCCGTAAAATAAATTAATAATATTGTTTTGTTTGTTTGGAATTTACACATAGTAAATGGTAAATGCCGTAAAATAAGAATTCAAAGCTATATAGTTCTGCAGCACATTCTATAATATTTAAAAGAATAAACATGTCACAGAGTGAGTAAAGAAAATATTGTACTTAAATCAATCATAAACCTGTTCTGTTTGTGTAATGTGAATAAGTACAGTAAATTTTACACTTCAGATTCCGAAAAACCTGTATCTAATCAAGATGTTGTCGATCCAACGGGTCCTGCTGCTAGAAAAGGCGTCCTTATATCATTTAGAACAGGGAAGACAATGGAAATACCTGAAAAAGATATAGTACGTAAACATAACCTTCAAAGCATGTTTGTAGCAGTTCTTTTGCGTTTTAGAACATAATTATTTTTTCGGCCCTTAAGCGTCTCTGTGTCCTGATTTAGCTGTTTTATGTATATAACTTATTGGATCATGAGTATGAATACCATAGATTCCTTTCACGCACATTTGAAGAGGCAAAGCATAATATTTTGGGGCTAAATGTTTAGTTTGGGCGCAATTTTTTTTTCGTTTTTCTCAAATTGTTCGTCTATAAAGACGATGTAGAAATTGGTACATTAACAATAACTTAGTATTAAAACTTTTGCTTAAAAACCGTTAACTTTTAGTGTTAATTGTAATTTTTGGCAGAATCCTTAATTATACATTTATCATGGCAAAAATAGCAGGATACAGGCTACTATCAGCTGTCTCAACTGCCTGCCTAATAATAATAATAAATTTTCATTTTCATGGTTTCAGCTTGGAAGATGCAGATTTGTTGGTGAATTTGAGAAATTAAATAGAATTGGTGAAGGCACATATGGCATTGTCTGTAAGTATTCTGACAGAATTCTAAAGGTTTTTATGTTTCCCCTATAAGATCCCTGAGTAATTTATTATCATTAATTAAAATATAAGAAAATCTGGACTGTCACAAGATTACCTAGTCCTATATATTACTGTAGATAAAATTATCCTGAACTTGTAATTAGTTCACTAAAAGTGTCTGAAAAATTAGTAGGTACATTTTGCTGTGAATAAAATAATGATATTATTTAGATAGATCATTGATAGTGATTCCCTGCACTGTACTAATGCCAAAATGTATAATATACATACATACTCCCTCTGTTTCCTTGAAGAGTAAATCTACAAAACCCTTTTTTTGCTATTTTCTGGCACTCTTCTTTTGCTTTATGCACACTATGTTTATTTATGTTGCACCTGGGCACCTGACCTTTTGAAAGATCAAGTTCAAGACCCTACAACTTCTATAAACTACTGAATTTCAACCACTGTATATATCATAATTTTTATATTTTTTTTTATTACAGACAGAGCAAAAGACAAATTAAATGGCAACATTGTGGCTTTGAAAAAGGTGAGGATGGATGTTGAAAAAGATGGCTTGCCATTGAGTGGGCTTCGTGAGATTCAGGTGTTGATGGCTTGCAGACATGAAAACATTGTACAACTTAAAGAGGTCTTGGTTGGGCGGTCCCTTGAGAGGTAGGTATCTTTCTGATTACACATGTTTGATGTTAGATTAATTCAACTCCATAAAGGCAAAGCATGATTATGCAAGGCTTTCCAAAATTATTAATGTCTATCTTTATCTCAACAGCATCTTCTTATCAATGGAGTACTGTGAACAGGACTTAGCATCACTTCTGGACAACATGACGTCACCATTCACAGAGTCTCAGGTGAAATGCTTGATGTTGCAAGTGTTGAAAGGCCTCAAGTATCTGCACTCCAATTTTATAGTGCACAGAGATTTGAAAGTCTCCAACCTGCTTCTGACTGATAAAGGATGTGTGAAAATAGGTAAGCATTGTATCTACACACCATTCACAAAAACATCTTTCGTTTACATTTGTTCACTCTTACCTTGTACACTGCAAATTTTTGCAGTCATTATAAAAAGACTATCCTGTATGTTTCTTAAATACAGGTATTTCCTTTAGCAAATATTGTCATTATTAATAACCAAACCCTAAATGTAAGAATGTTGCAAACATATAGGAAGTATAAATAATGTTTTAATCTTTAAGCATATCCAGCTTGATTTGTGGATGCATTGACTGATTGTTGTAACAACTTGCAGCCGATTTCGGTCTCGCGCGCTGGTTGGGTGCTCCGGCCCGTAGTGCCACGCCTCGGGTCGTCACTTTGTGGTACAGAGCGCCCGAGCTGCTGCTGCAGTCGCCTCGTCAAACGCCTGCACTCGACATGTGGGCAGCAGGCTGTATTCTCGGAGAACTCTTAGCCAACAAACCTTTACTGCCAGGAAGAACTGAGATTGAACAGCTGGAACTTATCGTTGATTTACTTGGTAAGTTTGCTTTTAATTACCTACTTTAATTAATATTTTCATGATTATCTTTATTTGAGTGTTCTAATAGTTTCCTTAATGACCTAACTTTGGATAAGATAATATTGAAACTAACAGTAAAGTGCTAATGGAAAATCACAGACGAAAGTTGCATATTTCCGAATTTAAACTATAATTCGGAACATCCATATTTTTATGCTCAGCATTTAATTTTCACAGGAACTCCTTCAGACGCAATTTGGCCAGAGTTCAGTGCACTGCCAGCTCTTCAAAACTTTACGTTGAAGCAACAGCCTTACAATAATTTGAAGCAACGTTTTCCATGGCTGTCGGCCGCGGGACTGCGCTTGCTCAACTTCTTGTTCATGTATGACCCTAACAAGCGCGCTACTGCCGAAGAGTGCTTACAGAGCTCGTATTTCAAGGAACAACCCCTTCGTAAGTATTTGAATACAATTTTATTTTTCCCACATGTTACTACTTACAAAAATTACAAACCACAAGCGATACCGTTAAATGTTTTCATATTGAACAATTATCCTGGTACACACGGCTACACATCAAGCTATACAAAACCAGTTTAGACTGACCTCCCATTGTAAAGGTTTTCCATACCATTCAAGGCCAGCCTACATTGGAATTGTATAGCTTGATAATGTGTAGCGGTGCGTACATTACTTTCTGGTGGTTATTTTAAATTTTGATATTATTACAGCATGTGACCCGAAGTTAATGCCTAGCTTCCCTCAACACCGAAACATGAAAGGTCAACAAAAGAGTTCGTCAAATCAGCTGAACATCCCTTTGTCCAACTTGAACACGGGCGCTAATGACCAAACCAACAATCTTCCCGCTATTTCTGACCTCCTTGGATCATTGGTCAAGAAACGAAGGCTCGATTGATATCAAGAAGATGATGATGACGATGAAGGGGAGTTAAGTCATGTAGCTAAATAAGATTTTACCAATAAACTGCGTCTTAATAATAAAAAAAGTTTTATTTAAAATTAATTTGACACTTTATGTATTTTTTTATATAATTTTAGTCAAAACGTTTACTAGATTACTATTTTTTTATCAACTTATTGTTAATCTGTCGATGCGTCTTCGTCACCCGAGAGTCCCATGGCTTGTTTGAATTTCTGCTGATACTTTTGAATCATAACAGTCTCGTTGCTCTTAGCTTTTACCTTCTCTTTCTGGAATAAACATACGTAAATAAAAATACTCTCGAATTTGAAAAGATTTTATAAAGTAATTAAACACATTCCACACAACAAATGTAAAATCTTTCTTCGAGTGGTCATCTCGGTATTACTCGGAATTGGTGGTGTTATACTCACAATTTCTTTTTCTTGTTTTTCTATCGCTTTCAGGGTTCTGATACACTGTGAACAAAGGATGACGTCTTCCATGTGGTTCACAGTCTTTTTCCGATGGTGGTGTTTTAACCTGAGGACAATATATAAATAATATAGAAAACTAGCACGCTTCATCATCATCATCATCATCAACCCATTACATTGTCCCACTGCTGGGCACGGGTCTCCTCTCAATACGAGAGGGGTTAGGCTATAGTCCGCCACGCTAGCCTACTGCGGGTTGGCAGACTTCACATGCCGTTAAGAGAGTCTTTCAGGCATGCAGGTTTCCTCACGATGTTTTCCTTCACCGTTTAAGCGCGTGATAATTAATTATTAATACGCACATAACTTCAAAAGTTAGAGGTGCGTGCCTTGGATTCGAACTCAAGACCTTTAACTTGGCAGTCCAATGGTCATATCACTAGGCTATCACTGCACTCACTAGGCTATCACTGCACTAGCACGCTTGGTGGTAGGATTAAATGAATCACCAGCGTCACTATGTACCACCTTCACATGTATTTATGTACGATTGGCACCAATCAGAATTACCTACTGCATTCCGTTGTGTAGGGACCTATGGGAGAGCCAAAGGCCAAAAGGCTATTTATTTAGGCTAGACTACTCCATCTTAAATCCAGATGTGGTTTCGATCAGGCAGAACAATGGCCAACGCATTCGTGAATAAAAAGCATAAGTAAAAAAGCACCCAAATTTTGTAAGTAGAGTCGCCAGCACATCAAGTTATACAAAACTGTCAAATTCTCCAAATGATTTTAAACCTTAGGATATTCTCCAAATGATTTTAAACCTTAAGATATTGACCATTCAAAATCAACCGAAAAAAATTGTCATTTTGTGGTAACTTGATGTGCTGGCGACCGTACAACAGCATTTGGGTGCTTACAAAAAAACAAAAGAGTTTTTGTAAGTTGTCAAACTTTTGCTGTTTGGCGAAGAAATATTTAAATATACGTAGGTAATATATTATAATTTCTTACTGACTACCTTCATGGATACTACCGACTACCTTCATGGATACTACCGACTACCTTCAGTTATAATTCTTGCGACTTGTATTTTAGTACCTACTTTTTGAGTACCTATCAGTTTTACTGCCTACCAGAGGCACTTAGTATTTCGCGTTTTAGGCAGCTAATCTGTTCCCGACTATCTTATTGTAAAAAACCTCATAGACTACGCGCCAATTAATTGCAATGTGTCGGTATTGTTGTGTTACGGTGTTTATAATAAGTGTTGAGTGCATCGAGGCAGTGTCTAGTCTACCTAAGACAGACTTACAGTTTCCCGCAGTAGTCGCATTGAAGTTTTTCGCTACGATGTGTGATGATGTGCCAGCCCAATTCGTGGTAAGTTGGGTAGCGCTCTGAACAGCGTGGGCACATGATTTTGCCTTCTGACCGACCGCCGTTGCTTTGATGTTCGTATAACTCTTGCGAAGTCTGAAAGTTCTGGTGGCAACTGGGACACCTGTGGGATACCATTTACCTTTATTTAACATATATTTATATAAGTCTTGTTGTACACCTTAAATACTCTAAAGGTCAAATTCCCAGGTCGAGCATCTTCGCTTAATGTGTTGGTACGACAATTCGACTTTACATACCGCCGAACTGTGGAACTGTGGATATTAGTAGATACGTCTCTGCCGCAACCAAACCGTACTAATTGGTAGTGGCAGTAGTTCTTAAAAGATCTGAATCATCTGTTGCAATCTCGAATCGTCCGGGATCGACAATGGCCAATCTTAGCGCCTTTTATTTCCTATTTCACTGTAAATATGGGCTTATACCTGGTATGCAAAGACCATAGGAAACGGTGAGGGGCTGGGCATTATTCAAAAGTATTAGGTACATATATTCGTTAAATGAGGGCGATTATTCAAGAGTTCGATTAATTGTACGAAAACAGGAGGATAATCCAGTGTCTTAGGTACGGTAATAATGATTATCTTACATAAATATGTTGGGTTGTAGATGAAATGCCATGTGTTCAATAATTTTCTTTGGGTAGAAATAGTGAAACTTTTTGTCACAACACGTCACATAGCCTGGCACACCATGCCTTTCCTTGTAATGCTTCATCAGTGACCTGAAGTGGAAACCATTTTCGTGACAGATGCAACATTCCATTTTGTAGAATAGTGTTATTTGGCGGTCTAATGCGGCGCCTTGTTTAGCTGGTCTACCATCTAATAGCACTAGAGGATCGAGGCTGTCGGTGGTTAGGTCCAGGTCTGCTTTATTTGATTGGTCTTTTTGCATTTCTCTCTTCTGACTGGAGGTTAAAAGTGGTTTAGGGCCTGACGTACTAAGTAGATTTTTGTCCAACTTCTCGCTGTTGGCAAATTCTTCTAAAGTCATTGCTTCCATGTACTTCATGTCTGTTGGTGTCTTTTTCTTTGGCATTTTGAATTTTGCTTGCTTTGTGTCACCCTGCTGAAGCTCTGTTGGTGGTGACTTGTCTGATTTTGTGATATCATTCAAATGCTTCTTTTGCGTATCAGGCAAGTTTTGGCTTGACAGTGATGCTATTATTGGATGCAATATTTTTTCTGTAGGGACCTCTCGCTTCTCTTCTTGCATTTTTATTTTATGGAATTCCAGAAACTTTTGCGTTTTCTCTACCTTAACGGCATAGAGGTGGAGTGTAGATACTTGCTGTAAACAGTCGTGACAGATTGCCTTGGGCAAAGTATCATCTGTGCGGACCTGCGAAAAGACATGCCAAGCACAATAAATACCTTCGTTCATGTCCAGTTTGTAAAAGATTGCTGTCTATAAAAAATGATTTACGTAACCAAATGGCAATAACTGACATGCTGTTTCAACGAGGTTAAAGAAAGGCATGCAATTTATAACACAAAACTAACGCCTCTTGAAAATTGTCGCTAGAACCTCTAACCAATTTATATCTAAGTAAATGCACTTGGTTGATACCGCTTATAGCTCTACCTGAATACTATAAGCGGTATCGACCAAGTGCATTTGCCGCCAAGTCATGGGTACAATTTGTTCGAAATAAGTAAGCCGATCGGAAGTTGTCTGCAAGTGGTTTAGAAGTGGTAAATTTTAATAGAAAGAGTTGGTGTAAAGATTATTAGAGTCGTATATGTTTCACATTTCTAATTATTTTGTTTACTAATTTCGATATTTATGTATTAAAACACTTAATTAAACGATTTTATCACCGCGGTAGTCCGGAACGGCTAACTTACGATCGGCTTACTTATTTCGAACAAACTGTACAACTGCCTTTCTACACCTACCTAGTTATGTTAGTCTTACCATAATATCAAAGAGTCTCTTAATCTTACGCTTCACTTCAGCGCTCAGCGGCTTCAGTTTAACTACGTCGGTGCACAGACACAAACGACACGACAGTTCACGGACAATAGTTTTTTCGAAATTCGCAAAGTCATTCATACTGATGATTTTCTTATAAAAACGATTCAATACATAATACAAATGTACAAAATAAATATAATATTGTAAAAATAGGTGCAGGCTTATTTTTTCATGACAAAAATACTATTTTTATCTCAATCTGATAATTTTGGACTATGTGACAGATCCATGATTGATTTTTTTTTCATTTTGTGCATCAAAAGCAGCCAGCGCGAAATGATTTGGATTTCCAAACGATTTAAAATCATGAACAATAATTTAGGAAAGTAAGAACCTACTTCGGTAATTTTTTTGGGTAGTTTCTAAGAGTGGCAAAATAGGTTTGATAACATTTTTTTAAATTAAAAACAAACCCCCTAATTAAAAGGTTTTAGGTATTTAATTTATGTCAGAGTTTATGGTGTTAAAATTAAGTTGGCAGGCAGAGGTGCACTGATTTATCTATTCGTTATGTGGCAGCAGAGTTGCGCTGATGTTCACCCCTAGTTTGCTGGTATGTTAAGGCTTAGGTCCGATTTCCGATATTATAGGGGGCAAGTCTATTTATTGCCATTAACCGTTCACGAATTTTAACTCAGCTGTTAGCTGGGTAAGTCAAACAGCAACTAATGAACACTGTTCTACCTGGGAATCAAACCCAGGATCTGATGCTCAGCAGCTTTGCCTGCAACCACTAGATCAATGAGACCTTAATGAGGCAGATATAACTTATTTTATTTTAGGCTTTAACGAAGAACGAAAACATCGTGAGGAAATCTGCATGCCTGAGAGATTTTATCGTAGCATGTGCAGTCGTCTTACCCGCATCAGGCTAGAGTGGTGAACTATAGCCTATCTCACTCTGAGACCCGTGCCCAGCAGTGGGACAATATATTGGGTTGATGATGATGTCTAACTGTAGTTAAGTATATCATATGACCCTTAAAATAGTTGCTAATTATAAATTCTTATTTTATTCTTATTCCGCAGAATAAATAACAAAAAGTAAATAGGCATCCTTTATCACTGTTATGTAGAGCGGAGGCTCAATTCAAGCATTCAAGGCTAATATTGTGCAAAAATATGCACGGTTTATAACCCTATAAAATTAAATCTTGGGGAATATAAGGAAGTAGGGTTTTCGGCTCAATAGTTGTGTGGAAAGGATTTTGTACACACGGTAATAACGTTTAAAAATTAATGGAATCCGTGCCGGCCCGACGTTTTGTGTTATCGCACGGACGGATTTACTAACTGTTTTCTATTATAACTAAAAGGGGTACGTTCCTACAATATTCGATACAGAAACGCGTGATTCGACTGAACTTTAAAAAAATCTTTATCGAATTTATTCCTTTTTTCGGGCTCCGTACCCCTAAAAGGAAAGTGAACCCTTAAAGGATCACTTTATTATCCGTTTGTTGGTATTTCTCACGGAGGAGAGAATTTTCTCCATGGTATTTCTAGACCATTTTTTCTCAGGATCACCGTGAATTTAATTCCCTTAGAACTTTAAAAAAAATAAGTTTAACGTTACCAAAAGGTACGGCCTTATATGATTTATGCCATAATCTATTTCGTTATGCCTCTTTTGACACTCGCAAATAAATTCTATATAGTTAGATAAGTAGGTAGACTCTAAGGTAGGCTTCCCGTTGACCTAGAATTATGAAATTTGCAAGAAGACTTTGCTTTTTACCTTTCATGATTCCTTGTAAATCGGTATACCTAGTTGCGTAATATGGATTTGATTTTGATTTTTTCTTAGGTAGGTACTATTATCTAGTTCCATAGCGTCCTGACTAAGAATAGCGTACCAGCTGCTTGTTATTCCGTGCAAGCGCAGTCAATTAAAGCAAGGATTCTTATGAGGCGTGCGATCTGGCTTTCACTGTGACAAACATGATATTATATAATTAAGTAAGTATACTTAGCTTGTTGAATAAGAAGTTGAATACTTGGTTATGAAATAAGATCGGAGTCACAGGAAATGAATACCGTCTCGCGAATCAGTGGTTTGTATCTGTACCTACCTATTGCATTGAAGGCAAATAAAATACTAAAAATTCAAATAATGCTCTCCTTTGTTCTTTTCTTGTACTCGAATATACTTAGGTTGGTACATGTTTGGTTACATCTCATCAAAGGAAGCAAACGGAGCTATAATAATTAATTGTTCCCTTTTTTAATCATAATGTCTGTCGACGGCACCACTGCCGTAAACCACAATTGATTGCGTCAATCTTGTCTCGAAAACCAACAAATTCGATCACAAATGACCATTAGAGTACAGCTAATATGTTACAAAGGATATATTGAAAGCCTTTCATTCTATAAGGTATAGCGATAGATCTATCAAACGTCATGGATTACTCGTCCAGTTCACAGGATGATTTAGAGCTGGAGTATGGTCAAGTCGTCCGACAAAGTTAGTGGGATCAGCCTTGCAAAATGAAAGGGTCTGCAAGCTCTGCGAGTTCAGATGATAGGTAGATAACGTCTACTTAGGTAAAAGTTGGGGAAAGTTGTCAGCATTAATGTACATTAATATTATGTCTAAATGTTTGCACTCAAGAAAGTCTGAGGAAGGTATGAGGTGCTTTTTATATTGGACATTGAACTTAGTTTTAGTTACGTGATAATTAATTTTCGTTATCAATCAATCTTCTACACAGGCACAAAATGATTAGGGTTAACGCCTAGGGGTAAGTATGTACATAACTAATCATTTTGAAGTGACCTCTCTGCAAAGGTATGTTTTCGAGAAGGGTATCCAAAAGAATTATTAAGTAGTTTCTTTGCATAAATATCTGGTGTATACTGAGAGTAATACTTGAGGACAAGTTTAAAATAAATTTCACTTCGAAATAATGACAAGTTTCATAATTTAATCAATACAAGCCTTAAAAGTCACTTTTAATAAGAACCCTTTGAGTTGTTAATAACTACCAATCAAGTAGATCTAGGTTAAAAATTAAGATTCAGTAGATCGTGAGAAATAGGTAAAAATAGTTCTTTTTTATTATTAATACAGTTAAACTCGGCAAAGAGACCACGGAACTAAGAGCGCTAGAAACGTCCATTAGTTGTTATAAGCGATATACTTATACTATACTTAGACCGAGTCGAACGGTGGAAGTGTGACAACGAACTTTACTATTCAATTATTTATTTCTACATTTTTTTTATTATTTATTCACTGCGGCAGGCTAGCAAGCGGCCCACCTGATGTTAAGTGGCACCGCCGCCGTCCATTGACTGGCTGTGTTCTCTTGCCACTATCTAAAAAATGCGATCAAAATACAAAAAGCCTACCTACCTAGGAAAAAGGAGACAAAGCAGAAGGAAGGGAACTAAGGGGGGATATTGTAAAGGACGGTCTTCTTAAAACGACAATAAGGGCTCTTATTGCACAAAAATTGCTCTTCAGCTATTTTACATAAACATACATAAAATACCATCACGCCAGTAGCTCGCCAAAGGGCTAGGCAGAGCTGTACTAAGGCACACCCACGCTTCGCCGGTAGGTATGTTTGGGTCCCATGTAATAGGGGCGAGCCTATTGCCAAATCCAGGACCGGGACAAATGCAGACTCCGAGCTGGTACAGGTACACTGCTCACCCTTTGCTCGACCTCTAGCGTAGCAGTCGCGCTTGGGACCACTAGACTAACGAGGCAGTCGATCCAGACTTTTTTTAATTGTATCACTGCTTACTCGAAAATAAATGTAGTTAAAGAGGTTCAGTCTGAATTACTTCACTTGGAAACTATGAAAACTTTTCAAATCCGACAGGCAGCGAGGAAAAAGGACTAAGGACTTTTAAAACTAAGGACGTTAAGTAATACCGCTCGGAACACGATGAGAAAACAAATTAAGTACCTACGTGACTTAGATATATATATTTCTATAAATTTGACTGTAACATTAACTGTGTTATTTGTTGATGATGACGACATACTCTCAGAAAATAAAAAGCTTCGTTTTTTTCGGGTAAGTACAGAAAGAACAAAATTTAGTTATTGTAAAAATAGGTCTATAAGAATGCTTATCTATAAGCAAAACTAAACGTCCTAACCTTCATAACTAAAAAGCACAATATAAGATTTAAAATTGTGACTGAAGTATATTTTTTGCTGACAAAATCAAGTCAATGTCTCGTAAAAAGAATTGGTAATATTTTTTGGATGATAGAAAAGACTTCTTGCTTGTGTCATCACTTTACTTTTTTTCTTGCTTGGTTGTAAATGAGGTTACATTTTTAATAAAAAATCTTACTAGCAATGCGGGTCGCACAGTACCCCTTGTTAACCCCTCGTGTTAAGCTAAATGCTTGAGTTAAGAGTGGGTTCATGTCAGTAGTGCAATGGGTGGGTCAACCGGCAACTACATGAGCGCGAGTCCGAGGCCCTAGCCATAAAACTTGATACTACTTCTAGTTGAACACTATCTTTATCCAGGTTTAGTCAGTTTTACTATTAATTTGAGATGGCGTCATTGCTCCCCCAATTTTTTTAAACTACCTCAGTTTTGGTCTCTACTCTGCTGTCGATTTAGTGATAATGGGGATAACGATTAAGTGATATGGGGATATACCTATTATACATAAGTAATTCGGATTGTCTTGTTTCGTGTTAGTTTTTATGAATATATATTATGTATTATAAAAAAAAAGATACTACTACATTTAATATACAAATTGTCTAGTCACAGATTATTTATTGTTCCAGATAGTAATAGCTTTATTACCAGCTTTATTGGTCGTAATAACAGTCGCTGAGTGTGAGCTCCTGGGTTTGATTCCCAGGTCACGCAGTGTTATTGTTTTTTTTTATATAAAAGTTTCAGTAGCAGTATGCATTTGTACCCGGTACAATAGCAATTAAAATATATACCAGCGTAATTTAAGGTGTATCGTACCTATCGATATCCTACTGAGAATTTCATAGAAAAACTCAATAAGTTAAGTAAGAAACCAGGACCTTTAGCCCAGTAGTCGTGGTGATTGAATAGATCCAGAATAAATGAAAAAATATTACTTAATCTCCTAAGAAATTTCCTCCTATAACAAACTCCCAGAGACCTTAACCCTTGTGTTTTCTAATAGATTTATCTGGTACGACGGCACCGCAAAGTTCTCGGTTCTTCGACTGTGGTCGAGAAAAGCCTTGGCCTAATTTTGTACTAGCAATTTTTATGTTTAAATAGAATTTTAAGAGGGTACTCTATTGAGCCTTTCTTCATACAAACGCATTCTGCTGTTTTCTTCGTAGATAATGGCTCTAGAGCAATGATATTTTACCAAAAAACCAAGATCTAATTCATACGGGCCCATATTATTTCATTTTATAAAAAAAAAAATGTTCACAAGAAAATATGACAATTCAAAAACTCGAAAAAAAGCCCGTTTTTACCGTCATGTTCAGGCGACTATCAGACAATTTTGAAAAGTTTTTAACAAAAAATAAAATAGTAGAAGCATAGACATGCTTTTCCTCTAAATTTTGATATATAAATTGTTTACATCAATCCACTTTTGAAGAAGAAAACAGCAGAATACGAAACGTCTTTTGGTCAAGGCTTTTGTGGGTAAAATCATCCTAAGCTGCAGTTGTCCTTTTCGCACTGTACAGAAAGAGAATGGAGGTGCAGCGCGACGGCAATAGTTTCTTCAAATACCTATTTTTTAAATTCCTTAGGTCTAGAGTCCCCTCTTAAGGAGCAGTGGTAGCCCAGTAGTAAGGGCTGCGACGTACGAATTACGTACGTAGTTTGTAGGCCGTAGGTTCGACCGGATTAGCTTTACTTCGTGTAAATTATTTCATCATCACTGCTCCCAAAACGGTTAAGGAAAATATCGTGAGGAAACCGGCATGTCCTAGAACCAAAAACACATGCGACATGCGACATCTACCAACCCGCACTGGGCAGGCTTGGTGGATTACAGCCCACTCCCCATCACCGAGACGACGTTGTGTCCCAGCAGTGGGAACATTATTGTGTTTTAGGCCAGGCCGGTTATTTGCCATAGGATCAGGCCACGGGATGTTCTTAGGATGGTATCTTTGTTGATGAGTAGGAATCTTAGTGAACGTAATTTGTTTGAAGAACAATAAGTGTTCGCTTTTTACGTGAGCTTACGAGACGTAAGTACGAGTATGACATAGTCGAGAGGGTTGAGTTGTCCTATTAATTATACTTTGTGATTTTTTGCCTATGGTGAGTTCTTGCAGTAAAACGACTATAATTGTGTTTTTAGTTGCGTGTGTACTTAGGTATATCTGTTTTATTTTGCATTTATGACAATGGACCAGCGATTAGTAAATCATCTCTACATGTAGCTGTATCACTATTTGATACCCAAACTTGATGTTTTAGACGTAAGCAAGGTTTAGCAAAGAAGCGCCTCAATGTAAATAATTGGACTGAAATTTGACGTAGATACATCAGGTAGACACGGCTACATCAAGCTATACAAATCCAGTTTAGACTCATCTTTCATTGTAAAGGTTTCCGCACAATTCAAGGCCATACTGGTTTGGTATAGCTCGATGTGTAATCGTTGGTACAAGGCAGATACAAATATTGTAGATAATCATCCGGTTATCCAAATTTTGCCTACCTACTTAAATAATGGAAAATTGTAATGATAAAAAATTTATAAAATTGCTTATTCATATCAAGACAGTCGTGGCAAATGCAACCTCATAAAGAAACCTTAAACTTTACAATTTAAATAACTTAATAAACATTATGCGGAATAATCATAATATTCATTTCTTTGGGTTTCGAGCATCCACATTTAAGTATATTATTTTCCTAACCTTTGCCAACTAGTTTGTAAGGCAAATTGCACCATCATAAATTCTCACTACGCCATTATATAATTATTAATGATCTACGAATACAATTTACTATTTGTAATCGAAAATATCAAATAAATACATTAATTTGAAAATTGGTTATAAAATAGTTTCCTCAACTTAATCCTAGGCTGTTTCACAGCGCGTTAGAGACGAAGCAATCGAAATCATCTCACCAACATCTTCTTTGTTGACCTCGTTCACGCTCTTTTTTCTATGATAACTTATGTTCTAGAGATGATGTAACAGCTGCACCTAAAATAGTCGATATTTTTTCTTTCTTACTGTGGTAAAATCTTCTCAACTTTGCCGAAAGATTAACTGCTTAGAGCATCTAGAACCCTGTAGAGAAACAAATTACGAACTACAAAAATCGATTCTAGTCTTCTCGAATTCGAATCTTCATTTAATGAAACGGTAGTAAGATGAAATGGCTCAAACCTCTGGCTTTGGGCCTGAAAAGGTAGCTCAAATTCGCTACTGGGAACAGGTCTCCTCTTATTGTGAAAGGGGTAAGGCTTAAGCTACCAGCTACCACGCTAGCCTACTGCGGGTTGGCAGACTTTACATGCACAAGCTTGCAGGTTTCCTTACGATGTTTTCCTTCACCAAATAAGCATGTGATTTTCTCTCCATCTTTCCTTGAATTTGATATTAATTATAACGTACATTATTACGAAAAGTCAGAGTTGCTTGCCTTGAGTAGTAAGTAGTTCCCTTTGGTAGTCCAACGGTCATATCACTAGGCTATCACTTATTAGCTCAGAATAATTTCATACAATTGGTTTCGGATGCCTAAGGTACTTCAAGTAATACTGTTGTAAATTTATAACAGTTACGTTATACATTCCGTAAGTTTATCACCGCGTTTAGATTATATTATCATAGCATGTAAGACCAGGTGTGACAAATTGACGGAAACGTTACTACTGAAGTATAATATTAAGTAAGTATCTACCCATATTTTGAAGTACCTAATATTGAAGCCATTGATTAAGTTAGAAGTAGATAACCCTGTAACTTTTCTTTATTTATACATCTCACTATATTTTTTTGTATAGATTTTATCGCGTTATATTTATGTTTTTGAATTAGCAACGATTCGGATCCTGAACAGTATCCATGGTCGGGTAGCTATTATTTTATTTACTTTTTACTACTACTTTTCCTATTTAATTTTTATTTAGTAATTAAAAAAGTTTATTTGAGAGAGCATACTTTTAGAAATCTTTCTCATTTCTACTAAATGTTGAAAAAACATACGGCAACAAACAAAAAAAGAGGATAGAAGAGAATACTCAGAGGATGGTGAACAATAACGTATATATACTTAATGGGAAATCGAGCTACAATGCCTTCGTAAGCAATTAAAAATTACTACGACGCAATATGATATCGTCAAGGGGTCATGACCGTTCAAACTTTATGCTCTACGTGACGAATGTAGCTTGTTAGGATTTTGTTATTATGTATAGAAAATTATTAGCAGGAAAAACTTACATAAGATGATGTGATTTTTTTCTGAATTTCGTGAGTCATAATAAATCGTTATATTCAATGAAAATTGTACCTATAGACCTAAAGCTGCTTTAAATACAAAAAAAAATGTTAAGAGCGGTGATGTGGTGATGGTTGAGGTATTGATATTCAATTATTTAAAAGCTAAAAACACAAATCAATAAAATAAATATGTGTTTAGGACCAGCCTCAGCCATTACTTTATTTAAGTAGTTTTTGATTGTTCCCATTTCCTTCCACTGCAGTCTGTTCACGGATCTCTGAGACCAGTCTATGCAGAAAGCCGCCAAGGGTTGGTCGGCTTCAACGGCCATCTTCAGGCCACTACTGGGCTTTTCTTTTCCATCAGTAGGTTATTTTCTTTTTGCTCCAACGGCTCCGGCTCCGCCGTTACGTAACGTGTATGTTTATCGACCTAATAACATCTGCTATCTGCCATTGAAAACCCTGTCAAAATCGGTCCAGCCATTTCGACCTTTTTGAAATTGCTGGACACACAACTACTACACACACCGACATGACTGTGTAATTTTCAAAGTTGGGAATAAACGGATCTTATATCAATTCAAGCAGCGTCTATTCAATAAAATTGACCTGATCACCTCCAGCACGCACACGCATCAACATATTCAGCCAAACAGAAAAACTAACAGGGATGAGTTGAAAAAAAGGACAGGCTGCGCCGACCCCAAATAAATTGGCAAAAGGGCAGAAAGAGGATGATGATGATGAGACAGATAGACATTTTAGAAATTGTTATTTTGTTATAACTATTGTAGCAGTAAAAAGCGGTTATTGTGTTGTTAGAAACAGACACTTCAATCTTATTTATTGGTATAAATAAGCTTTTATTTAACTTCATATTTATTTTTAGTTTAAATCTTTGAACCACTTCTTCTGAACTTACGTCTTTGTAATTTTGCAGTTCTGAGGATAATGCTGGAGTCAGGACTCCTTACGATAATGTTATCCTCAATGATACCACAGACACGAAATTTTTTTTTAGCTTGGGTTATGATATTAGAAATTTATCATACTCTCAACAGCACGATGATGCACAACGGTTTTAAAAATAACCACCTTTAAGTATAATGTCTGAAAAACAGTGCAGCTTTCAAATTATAAACGCATTTCGTCTAATGTTTATCTCATTTGTGTCTATGGTATCAGATTCTGAAAATCCGTTTTATACATTGATAAATTGCTACTGCAAATCCGTTGGTAATCCTCGCCTTAAAGTGCAAAGATAACAAGTGACCCGACCCAGGTGAATGTATTTTTAAATCCCATGGATTTGACTTGAGGCGCCATCAGGTTCTAATTGAAGGTTACGTTCCACAAATATTGTTACCGTCGTTACGTAATTTAATGGGTTTCGGGACAGAAATGGCGCGCAAAATGTAAAGCTAGGAGACACTGTTTATTTTTTTTGTTTAGATTTTTGCGTTGACGTAAAAGTGTTTACCTTCATACATTATAATTGAGTAAGCTTTTAGCTATATTGTCTCAAATCATAAATAGAAAATTATAAATAGATAAACGAGGAAAGACGTCATTTCGTAAATAAAGTCATCATATGTATTATTTTAACTTTAAATAATTAACTTTAATCAAAAAGTTATTTAAAACCAGTCTATCATCTGTATACTTATATAAATCTTCTGTACGTATGCCTGTCACTGAACTCCTCCTGAACTGCTGGAACTGCTGACCTTTTTTGCGTGCGTTTGAGTTGGTCGTTGGGTGGCTTAGATTCCCAATAGGACCTGGCAGGTGGTGCTGTGTTTATGCAGGTGATTATTCCTAAGTAAAAGTATGCAATTTTGTCGATTAATTAAAAAAAAAAAAGGAATCCCAGAACAAAGATTAATTTGCATAGGTATATTTTAAGTTTGTCTTCTGCAATGTGGATAAAAGATAAATACCTAATAGGTACTTAGTAACGGAAGCAATGCAGAAGCACTAGGAACATTGTAAATTAAATAAACTCGTCATGTTTCGTAAAATTCCGCGTTCTCCATAAAAGGGATTAATTAAAGAGTTTCCTTCCGCCTGATGGAGCAGAAATTGCATCAAAGCGCTTCTTATAAATTTATGATAAATTTTTCATCTAAATAAATTGTGCAAAGAGTATGATTATTACAAATATTATCTTCTGAATATTATTTTAATCTGTGTAATTGCGCCTCCTTTCTGTCTGCCGCCGTTACGGTATAATATTTTTTTAAACAACCTTTTTAGCCCTTGGTATTAATAACGAGTTGGGAGGTTTCAAGAAAGTAACTCATTCTTTAAGTGACATTTTTGCAATTCAGATTAGATTCTTTATGATCACGAATTTAGCTCGGTTCACCAGATTAGTTGATATAGGTACAACGTTTTTGTTACCAGCAATACAACTGGCCGATTTCTGTACGTATGGGATAATTAAGAAAAATGAATATGAGGCGTCGTTATAATTACCTATATAGAAAACAAATTAAACAATATTAACTAAAATAATATTGAATATTTTTGTTTGTCTGTCTGTAAACGACGGGGTGTTATAAGTTTGACGTGTCTGTGTGTTTGTGTGTGTGTGTCTGTCGTCTGCGGCATCGTAGCTCCCGAACGGATGAACCGATTTCGATTTAGTTTATTTTTGGTTTGAAAGGTGAATTAGTCGGGAGTGTTCTTAGCTATGTTTGATGAAAATCGGTCGAGTTATAATGAAATGCGATTTCCACAGCTCTATTGCTAGAGATCTAACTCAATATATCGTTCATGTTTCATCTAGATGTTTGATGATATTTACACCCAATTACTTTTGAGACGGAAGAGAAACCGCTTCACGGTGGTATAAGCTAGTAATGAATAAGAGCACGTGTTATGATTATACTTGTATTACTTTATCTAATTATAAGTTATAATATATGAGGGGACAACGATTATATACATATTATTAATTTATTATATGGGACCTCACGACTCACAATATAGGCTTGCATGGCCTGCGTTGGCCTAGTGTGGGGACCACTGAAAATTCTTCTATTCTATCCATACTATATTTTATAAGGTAAGTACCTTCTTAAGTACCAATCTTCATAAAAACAAAACAATAATAAAATAAATACATTTGAAAATATAATAAATAGACTAAAATATTATTGTATACCTGTAGTAGGTACTTAGCAACGTACCTACATGTAGTGTACTATATTAGGTAGATATAAAATGTGCCTAGCTTCCTACCTATATTAATGTACTTTTAATCCACAAGTAAGCAAGCAGAATATAATTTTTAAGTTAATTGGTCAATTCAAATTGGAGTCTATAAAATAAACAAAAGAGTATCATTTTGGCGAGCAGAACCCTTCGTGGTCATTTGTTAATTGATCGGTTTTCCAGTAGAGTAGGCAACTGGCACGGTACACAGAACACGACATCACTCATGATATTAGCAGCTCATTTCATGACGATGAACAAGCGAATCGTGGGTTGTGTCCCTGTTGTTTTTTGTGATTTGTAGTAAGTTTGGGGATTTTATTTAGATCTTGTGATGATGAAACTAAAATTAATATGTGTGTTTTTTTTATGTAAAGCTGCTGAACCAACCTAATAAAAATATATGTTTGATTTTGTATAATTATATTAGTGTGTTACCTACACACTAATATAATTATACATATATCAATATAATGAAATATCAATAATTATATATCAATCTGTGAAAACATCATGAGCTTTAAGCCCTTTCATTAGTGTTGAGTTGATTTCATTTAAAATTTATATAGATAAGATCTTAAGGACATGAACATGAATGAATATCATAACATAGGTTTACGAATAGAATGTTCTAAGTTATTATATTTTGTTATTACCGCATGGAGACTGCGTGACACGAGATTTTTTAATATTAGTAAATTACCAACAGCATTAGTATCAGTAGCGCGTTGTCATCTTGTGAACTCTTGATTCGAAACTGTTATTAGTAGTCTCATATTTTAGTTGTCAGTAAACATTTTACTATGAAGATCAATATATCATTTAGGCAGAACATATATTTTCCGAAAGCTAGATTACCATAAACAATTGAGGTAACACAGACTTATTGTACGCCGGCATCGGCATATCCTTACGTACATTTACGACCTACGAGTCCTTATGAGTTTTCCAATATTATTGGTAATTTTAGATTTTTTATTACTTCGGCGGCGGCGGCTTCGGCTTGGTAAATCCAATATACAAGATGCCTTATATCCGTATAGGATAGCAACTTACTGTCAACGAGCATTATTAATTTATTATCTAGTCCCTACTTCTCTTAGGAATCTTCGTGGTATGTAATAATGAGGGTTGATATTTGGCATAAAATATTCTTCTAAACAGCTACCATGACGCTTGTAGTCCCCGAAGGGTTAGACAGAGCTGTGCTAATGTACAAGCACATTTCCCCGATATGTTTAGTTCCTATTTAATAAGGAGCGAGCCTATTGCCATTAACCGGGCACAATTCCAAATTCCGAGCTGCTAAATTTTCAAAGAACAACCCTTCGCTTTTATAAAATAAATATGTTAGACTCTTCTAACATATTTATTTTATAAAAGAGAGCTTTTGAGCTCTCTCAATGAACGTAGATGAAGCGACAGTGGTGTGCAAGGATCGTAGCAAGTGAAATCTGCCTACCTACCCTTATGGGTGACAGGCATAACAATATGTAAGAATGTATCTATTCTTTATATATACTATATTATTATTTTAGTATATTTATTTTTTTTTAGATTAAAAAGTTGAAGAGTTTGTTTGAACGCGCTAATCTCAGGAACTACGGGTCCAATTTCAAAATTTTTTGCAGTGTTAGATAGTCCATTTATCGAGGAAGGTTATAGGCTATATAAGATCACGCTTCAACCAATAGGAGCGGAGCATAAATGAAAAATGTTGCAAAAACGGAAAAAATATTCCTTTTAAATGCAGAAAAGCCAATAAGCCACGCGGGCAATGACGTGGGCGGAAAGCTAGTTTAAAATAAGTATGCAAGAATATGGCGTTCTGTGATTCCTGTTTACCGTTATAAGAAAATGTGAGTGTATGTATGTACCTATGTAATTTTAGATAATGTATCTTATAATTATAAAAAAATTACATATACAGCAAAAAATCTTATCCTTTTGGATAAGATTTAAGACCTACTGTGTTTCAGATACAATTGACACTTAGTATTTTTACTAAGTGTACAATATATTTTTTAATAAGTGTACAATTGACACTTTGTATTTTTACTAAGTGTCAATTGTATCTGAGACACAGTAGGTACACACTAATTATATTTACAAGAAATGGGTAAGTCAATGTACAAACTACCCTGTATTTTTACCAATTTGAACGGGTGTTGGGCCTGGATTGTATTTTTCAAACCTGTTTTTAATAGTCTACTTTAAGGATAGACTGGGTTTACTTTTCCTAACAGTACCACACGCATTCATTTATATGCTACACTTGTTGGTCCTAACTGATAAATACGATGGTTTTTGTCACGTTGGTCACGCACGAAAGACCAAAACTAATTTCAACTCTAAATAAGTTATGTTTCCTGATATGTCGCCCTCGTCTATTTATTGGGTTAGAACTCTGTTTATGTTTGTGTACTTTTTAGTCGTTTTAGGTATAGGGACCGGTTTATTCTGAAGTGAGTACTTGTTTATTATAAGATTTGAACTTTGTGAATGTTATATCACAGCCTGCCTCATTGATCTAGTGGTCTACAGCGCGGGTGCTACGCTAGAGGTCCTGGGCTAGATCCCCAGGTCGAGCAAAGTGTTATTGGGGTTTTTTATGAAGTACTCAGTAACAGCTCGGAGTCTGGATTTGTGCCCGGTTAATGGCAATAGATTCGCCCTCTATAACATGGGACCTAAACATACCGACGAAATGTGGGTATATGAATACAAGCGTGACGATTTGTTATAATGTTATAACAATATTTTTTTAATGTGTACCAATGTACCCACAGTTAGGTGGTATGTTTATATGCTATGTATTAGCTTGCGAACACATTGTCATTAAACGGGCAGATATCTAAACCTCAAACTACTAATAAACATTTCGTAGAAAAATCTTATAACACTTTGCCAGTCCTGGGCAGCGGACATCTAGCGTAATAAGTAGTCGCGTAAACAGCCACTAGACTATTGACTCATTTCTATACTAACTAGTTTAGAACTGACTCAATAGTAATAGAGTAGTTTTATAGCGGCGGTAGCCTAATGGCTAGGGCGTCGGACTTGCGATCATATGGTTGCCGGTTCGAACTCCACCCATTGCACTACCGACGTAAACCCACTCGTAACACAAGCATTTTAGCTTACCACGAGGGGTTAACAAGAATACTCGTAATGCCACATTGCTAGTAAGCTTTATAAAAATAAAAAAAACTAGTTTGGTTTTTGAGGCCTGTAAATTGTATTTTGAAGTTGTATTGTAAGTCCAATGTGGGACAACACGGAAACCGGTTACCATCAGGCGGGCATCGTGTGCTTGTTGCCACTTTAGGTGTAAGATAATAGAAAAAAAAAACAAAGTGACATCAAAAGCTCAAAATGTAACTAGGTTCTCAACAAAGAACACAATAGAAGTATTTAGGTATTTTTACAAGTAGGTAGTATAAAAATTCGCTTGTTAAAAATCCCAGCAAGCAATTGGCAGTTGGGCCGATTGTACGGGCACGCTGTTGTTTAAGTCCATGTTTAGTAAAAAACGTTGATTAAAGAAAATTTATGGAGGTGCCAACTGTTTTACTACTAAACCGGTCATGAATATTGGATCGTAAGTTAATAATTACTTGTCGTTTCCCTATATGTTTGAAAAAAATTGCTATTCCGAAAAAACTATAAACCTAACCTAAACTATAATTCGTCCTTTAAAAATCGACTTTTATCCGTAACTAAAACACGAAACGGTTTCACATTAATCAATACAATAATGACTATTACTATTTATTACCTTCAATTAAAATCAATGACAATGACCGATTCTTATATAAAATTTCTTCAAATCTATTTGAAGAAATCATTTCATTACTTCTTTTTCATAAATACCCAACTCATAAGTATCAAGTTGACAAAAGAAAGATAGATCTAAAGAGAGCTCAAAATAAACTAACGAAATTGAATTTCGCTTTCTATTTAATATAACCGTGCAAAATAAATAGAAAAAGGGTTCAGTGGATCGTAAATGGGATAGAAAGCTGATAACTCTACATAGGTACTCATAGAAACTTCTTATTACTTTAATAATTATTAGCCATCCTAATGTTTTTTTAATAGGTAGAACACTACTACTAATGTCTTCAGTTGGCACACCTGTTCTAGTATCTAATACTATGCCTTTTACCATTACTTATTATTACGAACTGTCTCGTTAGTCAAGTAGTCCCAAGTGGGACTGCTACGCTGGAGGTATTGGATTCAGTTCCCAGGTCGAGCAAAGTGTTATCATAAAATTCTCAGTTTGAATTTGTGTCCGGTTGATGGCGATAGGCTCGCCTACTATTACATGGGACCTAAACATGGTGGGTGTACATTAGTATCTTAACCTAATCTCAGTATCTAAATCTAATCTCTTGGGTAATACAGCGAAGGTATGTACTTAATCTATCCCAGTAGCGCAAAAAAATTAACACAGCATTAACTTTTAAATGTGTTAATGTAAATTATGGTATTTATATGCTCTAGGCTTTGAAAGGTCACAATTCCTAACTATTTTGAGCATGCAATATCAGGTCTGTAACTATTACGGCGAATTAACTTATATAACCATATTAATTTTAGTTGAAGGGGTCGACCTCAATATTAATAATGCGTAACAATTATACCAAGAGTTTACTGAGTTAATCATCTACAAAATAGTTCTGTTTGTATTTGAAATAAGGTAAAGCAATCCATCAATAGTGGAATCTAGTTATAACTTTTATGTTCATAATAAATCTTAGTAGCTAAAGTAAGATTTCTCGTCTGTCTGATTTCTTGACAGCTTCTTTGTGCCTTATACAAGTACTGTTAATTCTTATGATATGAACTCGGTCATCCTGTTTTAAGCAACCTATGATCTTAGTCTCTCAGTCATCACGTCTGTCTCACATTGGGGTAGGCAGAGAAAAGCTTCCTACTTGCGACGATCCTGGTTCCCCGCTTTCGCTTCACCTTCGTTCATTAACTTCCTCATGCATGACCGTCTGTTTACTGTGCAGTTAACTTAGCCTTTTTTGAGAACGTCCGCAATTTGGTTGTTGTACGTGATGTCGGCCCCTTCCCACTCGTCAATCCGTACTGGCATCGTCAATCTCCGTCAAGTTTAGTCAAGTGACAATATTTACTAAACGGTAGGTATAAGATCACAAGATGTATGTTTAGGTTACAAACCATTTTGAGCCTTTTGAAATGATCCTTACGCTTGCATATGTAATTTCTTTCAAAAAATACTTTTGTGCCGCTTTGGTCTCTCTAGATATCAGGTAAATGTTTACATTTTGGAGTTTAAAATCAGTTATATACCGGACTAGTTTTAGTAGCGAATAAATATTATAATTTCAGTATTGTTGCTTTGGAAATTCGCGCAAGGCGCGAATGTCCAAAATTAATAATGATATGAATTAATAATGAATACTGAAGTCTTTTTGTTCGCAAATTAAATAAAATAGTGTTGTAACAGCTTCTTAGTTCTTGTTGTGATAATTGCCCATATCAGTTGAGCGATTAAGAGCTGTATGAGTGTGCGGTAGCTAGCAAATCGCTAAGTGGAGGGGTTTGCCGCTTCGACAACGAGACCTCTGTTAATTGGTTTCTGACTTTCTAGACCCGACTATTACATGCCTAGTATATAGTGGGTAGGTCACGCTATTTTAAGAGTTTTAAACCAAATATATTTCTGGCTTGTGTGGTTGTAAAAAGGCTGTTAAAACATTTTTAATATATCCCTTTAAATTATGTACTCTTAAAAATATTTGGTTGACTACGGCATCGGGTTCACGATTTGAGATATCGCATCAAATCAAGGTAAATATGTCGTGTCTGAAAATTGGCTAAAATGATATTCGTTTAATCCAGGTATGGGTAATGGGAAATGTTTCCCATTTACAATTAACAGGAACCCCTTATTCGAATCGACGCGTCGATAACCCTGTTACTTGGCATACGAATCAAATCGATGACCTCAAAATAGGTTGAATTACACGGCATGTACCGATTAATCAAAATCAGTAATAAACCTACAACTGGGGCCGTATTACAACGTATTTCTTGGACTGTTTTGCGATTGAGCGAGAGGGACAACGCTCTACGCATTAAATACTTCTTACTACTTCTACTCTAATCCTTTTCTAACAACCGAAAAATGATCGCCTGAATATGTGATACGGCCATTCAGGGGTTAATTTGCGAGCAACACGACGTAAGTTTGAAACCGACTTCGAGCTAGCTCTACACTGGGAAAATGATTAACATTTTATTGATGCTTGTAATTTCAAAGTTAATTGTCAGAAGCCAATCAAATACAATACTTTAATAATTTGAAACCTATTGTATGAAACAAAAAAAAAGAATTGGTTTATGCAGAGTACTTGGTTACATTAAACATATATACTCACTTATGTAGCGAAGAATTAATGGTATTTTAGTACCTATACTTGTGCTATGTGATAAGTTTTAAAGGATATCATCTTTTTAAACTTAAATATTGGTCGCAGGTTGGAAGCCTTTCCGCGGACGAATATTTTTTTTATAACTTTGTTTAAAGTAGCTTATATTTTTGTAAAAGAAAAATCTTGGTTGGCACACCTGGTTTGTTAATTGCATTTTTAAATCGAATAACATAAGCAAGAAATAAAATAAATAATCAAAAGTACACAGTAATAAATACAACAAAGTTCATACAAATAAAACCATACCGACAACAATAGTTGTTAAAGCAATTATCTGTTGTCAACAACAATAAAAGAAAGTGCATTGAAAACTGTGGAACTGGAGATATCAGAGGATCATTAAAGCGCGCAATACGAAGTTATCTCAAACAAGGATTTATTGCTGCAAGGAACAATGAATTGAAAAACTAAATAACTTGATAATACAGGAAAGTTCTACAAGATCATTTCTATTTATTTCTTCGTATTGGACTTTTTTAATTCGCTTTTAAAAATAGGTGGATTATGTTATAAATATGACCGAAATAATAGTATGGTCATAAATATGACCGAAAATTATCCGACAGAGAACTGTTGGCAGAAGCTGGATGCGAAAAGCGGAGGACAGGGTGAAATGGTACCTACTAGGGGAGGCCTACATCTAGCAGTGGACTAATATAGGCCAAAGATGATGATCATGATCATGATGAATATACTAGTCAGTGTGACTAAAATATTACTAAAAAAAAATAAGTTGCATAATAAATATAAAAACTTTCTCATTGAACAAAAATAAGATACTCATTTTATGTATTTTTCGTCACAATTAATGTCTTTTTTTTTCAATTAGGTACTTATTAAACAGTTTTTGAACGCTTTGCAACCTGTTTTTTATTATCAGGTTGGTTATGTTATGAAACAGTTTTTAATATCGCCAAAACCATCGGTAGTAAACTCTAAACCAATAGTATCTCCCACCGTAGCCGTAGCTTCGTAGCGCGGCGGCCGCGTAGCTTCGTAGCAACGTTCAGTGCTACGTCCGCCGCGTTCGCTGCCGCTACGCGATGCCGACGCAACCCTCATACACACGCAACTTTAGCTCGCGTCGTTAATCACATAGGTTTTATGAACGTTGTAAATACTTTATTACTTAAATTAAGTTTTCTTTCATCCACAACAGAAAAAAGATATCGGAGTTCTTTTATTGTAAACAAATGAACATGTTTTGCTGTTTATTCGAATATTTTGTGGGATGTATCCTTAAATTAAGTATTAAAATTGATGCGCCTACATTAAAATTACTACAATGAAAAAAGTGTGTTGAGTTTTAAGTAAATTTTAAGTACAGAAAGCTCCACGATGCCTCTGCTGTTTGTGCGGCACTTGATATGCGTTGTTGCAACGTTATTAATAAAAGGTGAGTTAAAATATATACATTTATCCCATTATGTTTAAAACGCTGTATTACTTTGTGGGAAGCTATTTCAGGAGTACCATTGCTAATTTGAGAACAATTAATTGATTGTTAGATTATGACACTTGAAAAATATGTACTTAATTGTGACGAAATATTATCATAAGGAAATAAACAATTACATTACATAGGTACCGGTATTAGTTTCATGAATATGTTAAATTTATATATTCTAAGACTTCAGTTTCATTTTATTGGAATTAATACTGAAAGTCGGATAAATTTTCTACTGGCACAACATTTTTTTCCAAAGTAGGAACATATTCAAAATTAGTTAAGCGAAATTAATTAACCTCGTTGACTGACTGCCTCGTTGGTCTAGTGGTCCCAATCGCGACTGCTACGCTAGAGGTCTTGGGTTCGATCCCCAGGTCGAGCAAAGTGTTATTGAGTTTTTCTATGAAATTCTCAGTAGCAGCTCGGAGTCTGGATTTGTGCCCGGTGAATGGCAATAGGCTCGCCCCCTATTACATGGGACCCAAACATACCGGCGAACTGTGGGTGTACATTAAGTGCACCTCTGCCTAACCCTTCGGGGAATACAGGCGTGATGGTATGATGGTATGAAATTAATTAACCGTGTAATATGAGGTGACTCCATTGACCGGTGACAATAGTCTGTCTGTCTGTCTGCACAGACACGATGAATTAAAATAAAACTGCTCGACCTTGGAATCGAACTCGCTCACTGTCCGCGCATTCAGCAGTTAAAGCAGAATAATAGAGTTAAAATAATATCAGAATTAGAAGTTGGCCCGCTTATGAACAACTTGTACCTACAAGTAATTATGTAACACCTTTATTTGTACACTTAATATGCAATAAATCTTTGAATCTTTGAATCAAGTCAACTTCTCTTTGACCAAAGGCCCAGAAAACTTTAGTAAAGAGTACTAATTACTCCATATTTCAGCACTGAAACATGGTCGAAAATTTCAGTTGTGGAAGTTGTTCGAAATAATGTTTTAAAAGCAAAGTAGTTATGGCCTTAAAATGGACATCACAATCAGCTATTTGATTTATATTTTTGTGTGGTCCCATAAAACAAGAAAATAAAATTAAAATGAGTACAGAAATAATGCAGTTTTTATAAGCATTTTAATTAAATGCTAGACAGTGATCACACTATACGACGTTGTGACGTCACACCGTGCGTTCTCCGTACAAAGTCTATACTGACACTTGTTTAGCGTGAAAGGGACAAAGAAACCCCTCTATATGCCCCCCAAAAACTTTAAGAGCTTATATTTTGGAACTTTGTACATAAGCCGATTTCAATATTTTTTCAGTATACGAATTATTTTTATAACATTTTCCAATAGGACTGCTATTTTTAATAAATCAACCACTGGACCAGTAGTGGTTAATTCAATCAATTGGGTAGCTACCCAATTGAGTTGAACACAACATGTACTTCTCATAGTACTCCCACGCGTTGACGTCATTATGATAATAATATTGGGTCCTCAAAACCATTTAAAGGTGGGATGTCGCATTACATACATGCTGGCGATGTTAACCTGCTTTCGTGCTTGTTTTGTAGTGCTTTTTATCACGTCAATCAACCAAGCTGTACAAACCACACACATAGACTGACACCTTTTTCCCTCAGGGGTAGGCAGAAACTATTGATGGATACTGATACGATACTTTATGCTTGAGGCGTATCTATCGTCACAGGTAAAAGACACAACTACAAAAAAATCGCAGTCAGTCACAGTGACAAAACCTGAATGAGGCCCGTGACCAAAATAACTTGTTAGTGTCTGTCACACTTATTCGCTTATATGTTCTTGCAATGCAATATCAATAAGTCAGAGTGAGATGCACCTATTATTTTTAAGATGGAAAATATGTATTAGGGCTGTCAGTGCTCATAAATACAGTATGTGTTTTGCATAAGTAATATTGTGTGAAATAGGTACCTACTTAAATTTCTTTTTTGTCTTTTATGTCTAAATTTAGTTTTACTTTACCTTTTACTAACTTTATTTTAACAATACAACGCTTTGGTTTTTTACTGTAATGTTGTGTGTGTATATTTGAATAAATAAATAAAAATGTGATAAGTATGATATTCTAGTTTGATGTGATTGATCGAACTAGGATTTAGTTTTGAAGGCATAATCAAACCGGTAAAGAAAATACCAGCTTATATTTATCACAAATTAAGTAAATTTGTTAGAATTATGCCCAGTAGAAGAGTCTTTATCACTATTATAATTTCTGCATGAGACTACTTCTTCCACGTTCTTTTTCACCGATTGTGAGTTCTATCTACACACCGAATCTGTTTGAATGAGCTTACCAATAAATTCGATGTACTACGTCTTTCTAGAAAGTCCTCGTTCGAAACTATCGCTGAAATTCTATATTCTATTCAATTTGTATCACATCGCCCTTTTTTATTATGTTCGTATAGTATATATTTAGGTGCAATACAGTTGTATTTGTATTATTCGCATCGTAAAATATTCCCAGTACCTATAACTTTTGATGACGTGAAAATACACCAGCTTTTATGGAGTTTGAGTTAGTTGTGTGCCATATCGTTCACTGTTACCCGCGTTGATCTCATTTTTTCTAATATATCTGTCTATTTCAAGTTTATAGAATTAACGCTATTTGAAATGTTGTTATTACTCAATTTGGATAGTACTTACATCATTACCAATAAATAAAATTGAAGTATGTCTGTAATTTTAAAATAAATGCCAGCATTTTAACGAAATCTGCTGTTTATTCGACGCCCAACTATAAATGTCACTCTTGTGTTTGACTGTCTGGAAGAAGCTCCGAAACGGCACAACGGATTTTACGTTAGAACTGGAATAAAAACTTAAACTTTCGTGTACATATTCTTTTAGGCTATAGAAAATAAGAATATTTGTGGAATTGGAAATAACGAACGTGGGTTGCACCACGGGACACAGTAGTTTCATAATCCTGATTACGATTATACAATACTAGCTTTCCGCCCACGGCTTCGCCCGCGTGGTTTCTCGGCTTTTCTATACTATAATACATATATATTATACATATAAACCTTCCTCTTGAATCACTCTATCTATTAAAAAAAACCGCATCAAAATCCGTTGCGTAGTTTCAATGATTTAAGCATACAAAGGGACATAGGGACAGAAAAAGCGACTTTGTTTTATACTATGTAGTGATTTACCCATAAAAAAGGTTAAAATCAAGCCTATGCCTAATTAGTTAAGCGCGATTGCTACGGTACACGGTCTTAAGTTCGATTTTCAGATCGGAAATGTGTTTTGGGTTGGGTTTTTCTATGAAATCTTAGTAGAAGATCGGAGTTTAGAAATGTGCCCGGTGGATGGCAGTATTCCGGCGAAGTGAGGGTGTAAATTAAGTACACCCCTGCCTAACCCTTCGGATATTACGGGCACGGTGGTACCTATGTTTAAAACCACTCAAACGCACAATTTTTCTAAATCAGGGTGTTTTTTCAAGCCTACTGCGACAAATATGTAACGTAGATAATACGAGAATACGCTTGCCAAACTAACTATTTTGAGTGACATAATATTAATCAGTACCTTCTCAGGTAAGTGAAAAAATTTTTCCTGGTACGTTTTATTTTCTAAATATCCCTGTGTTTTATTTATTTTTGTATCGTGACTTGAAATGAGCGTTACCTACGGAGGAAATGGGACTTACGGTATTAACTTGGGGTTTGTTTATTCGTACAAATGGCAATGTTGTTTATAGTGTTTTTTCTTTTTACACGAATGTGCGGAGTGATAAAGCGGTAAGCTTATAAGTGATAGTTATTGAATGTTTCCCAAAAATAGTTTTGGGTTAAATAGAAACCATGTATTTTGTTCTCTATTTTGCTTTTATTTAACACGTTATTTACTCTGCAATAGCTTTGAAAATTTTGATAGACCCAGAAATAAGGTCTAGCAATAAGCCTACCAAACATCCAACGTTTAGAAAACGTTTAAATATATATAGACTGCCTCATTAGTCTAGTGGTCCTTAGCGCGACTGCTACGCTAGAGGTCCTGTGTTCGATCCCCAGGTCGAGCAAAGTGTTATTGGGTTTTTCCATGAAATTCCCAGTAGCAGCTCGGAGTCTGGATTCGTGCTCGGTTAACGGCAATAGGCTGGCCCCCTATTACATGGGACCTAAACATACCGGCGAAATGTGGGTGTACATTAGTACACCTCTGCCTAACTCTTCGGGGAATACAGGCATGGTATGTTAAGTTATATTATGTTAAATATGTATATTTCGTGCATATTATTGTAATTATATTCTTGTTGTTAATCTCTCGCCAAATCGTGTCAAATAAAATTAGAAATTTTAATTCTAAGTCCTTAAGTACATACTGAATTGGGTGTGGAAGTTTCTTTAGGAAGCCTACTGTGGTGTTCGACGGAAGTTTGGAGCCTCATTTACATGGAATTTGGTCCTATCGCGACGTGTTACATGTAACTTCATACATATTAAAAGCTTCAGACATTGAATTTCACACGGTAAGCGCACCCTATCAGAAGATTAGTGTATTGATTCAGGACCAACCGGTGACTTGTAACGATGACACAATTACAGTTGAGTTGGTTAGTGTGAGTATTTCTACCTATCTCTATTATATTTAATTTCAATTTCTGTAAGAATATGAAGTGAAACATAACAGATAGTATTTTGTTGTCTTTGCTTTCTTTGGTATATTCGAGTTAACTCGTATAAGAAACCGATTTTAAGGATTTTTTGTTGTTTCAATTACTTAGAAAGTTTTATTATTTAACTTTATTTTTATTATATTCTTATTTATTTGCGAAATCTGTCGCATTCGTATGTTGGTCTTCTTCAGTTGATCTCGACGTCTCGGGTTAGATTTCAGGTCAAGCAATACGCCATTCTCCAGCACATTTTCCTAGTCCAGATGATGGCTTATAACAATGTTCTATTTTGGATACAAAAAGAAGTTGAATGTTTTTGTTGTATAATCTAAATATCCCTACGGTACCCTCGTCATGTCTTCAAATCCTTGCAGAGCTTGTCATAAGCCAACCCGTCTTAGCGTTCCCAGATGTTTGTTTTTTTACATTTTGTAATATGTTAACTGCTGTAGCACTCTTGTAATATATGAGGAGCTTCATGTCTTGTTATAGAGGCTTTCAAGAAACATCAATAGACTAGATTACGTATGAGTCTGCAGTAAAGAACCGTTTTTAGAGTTCATTGTGTTTAGGTACAAACGAACTCTTTGTACAGCGTGTTCGCTTTCCTTCTATGTACTATAATTTATTTTAGAGCTAACTGCTATTAATACTGCTTTGGATGGAATTATTTTGTTAATTTTAGTGATTATTCCATTTTTATTCTATTCATTCAATTCATTGGGTTATTTTCTTTTTTATTCTGCTTCATTAAAAATGTAAAATTTATAGAATATAAAAGATAAAACCAGTACTCAAAAATATTTATTTAATAAAAAAAAAACAAATTTATTTGTAAACATCGCATCGACATAATAACCATGTCTAGATATTAGTAGACACTATTGTCGGTATACCTTTCGGTACGGAGCCTTTGGAGGCGAAACTGACACGTACTTGACCGATTTTCTTATTTGTGTACTGATCTGAATGTGAAAGATACCTCTTTCAGTAAATTCTGGGTATTTCGTGCAGGCTGTGATGAAAGCACATCGTAGATCCTACGTTTTCATTGCTGGTATTGTGAATTTGTTTGAATATCGAAGTGTGAATACTTTCCCAAGTAAATGTAGGAGAATTTCTTACTTCTAGACGCAAATCCTCTGGCTAGGTATTTGAATCTTGAGATTTTAGTTCTTTGGCAAACATAGCGTCATACAAAACATATACTTAAGTAACTTTTTTTGTATCACTTCATTTTTGAAATTGTTATGGATTTAGGCCAATATAAATGTTTGCTTACACACACAAAACACTTCATAACCAACATGAAATGCATTAAATCCTATATAATTCTGTGCAGCCTGCTTCCTGCTTCTTAAAAAATGAGCTTAAAATTCATACTTTTTAATATTATAAAGCTGAAGAGTTTGTTTGTTTGTTTTAACGCGCTCATTTTAGGAACTATTGGTTGACATTGAAAATTTTTTTTTGTATTGGATTCTCTGAAAGTACTAAACCGATTTGAAAAATTCTTTCAACAATACAAAGCTAAATTTTTCCTGAGTGCCATAAGCTATAAAATCCCGTAAAATGACAAGAAACGTATACTCCACGCGGGCGAAGCTGCGAGCAGAAAGCTAGTCTTCAATATATAAAAAAGTGTTGGCTAGATAATTTTCTGCACTGACGAACTCAATTATATCTTGAGGGACTATTGTACATTTATTTCTGATTTTCCATTAAAAAGATGTTAGAAAAGATTTCACTTATCACTCGAATGACTCTAAATTCCATCTAAAATGTAAATACAATGGTTCGCTATTTTATTCGGAACGGAATCATTCTGAAATAGTAATTTACGTTGTTTATAATTCGCCAACAATTTGTGATATCCATCGAACGGAGCAACATTAATCAAAATTGAAAAGCGTTTTAAAACTTTCCAGTTCGCCCCTTAAGATATTCTCGTCGTTAATTGAATTTAGAAATAAACTTGCATCCAGTCGCAAACAGTTTTGTTCAAACACCTCGATAACCAAAGCTTTATGTTGCTACAGCTAAAATTATTTTTCTTCTTTAGTTAGGTTCTAGTCTCAAGATAAAGATATCTAGACTGCTCGTTTGATGTAGTAGTTAAAGCAATCAGTTCGCCACTTTAGGTTAGATTCCAACGCGAGGCCAATATTATGTGTGTTATGGATATTTATTTCAAGTCTGGGTGCACATTGTGTCCATTAACTGCATGTTTGTTAAGTCCTCCACAACACAAGGATCGTTCTGTAATGCGGGAAGTGTCTCTTAAACAAAAGTATGGTCCACAATTTGTGAAAGGATAGATTTCAAAGATCTTTTGATTTGCGCGTTGTGAAATTGGAAAGCAAATCTCTCGCCACATGGTTGAGTTTAATTCGCCGCCCTTCCATGCCAATAATTATCTATCTTCGCTCATCGTAGCTCCGAACCACAGTCCGATGTTTCCGATGTTTACTACATCTTCAAGTAAAATGAAGATTGTGCAAATAATTGCAGAAATTAGTACTTATTCATTTCCTTAGTACTTACTCTGTAGTATCTAATTCCAAGTATAACTATCATTATGATAATGCTTTACTGAGAGTAATCTAAGAGGAAGTGACGTGGTAAATGCCTGGTTTCCTTGAAGCAGTTTGTAATAGAATAGTTTAGTCTATGTACTATGTATATGTTTAGATGTATTCCACCGAACTAATAGAATAATTGACTAGTTACAAACTTGTAGCACTTTAGTAGACGGATGTCCGCTACCTTTAAGTGGTGTTTACGTAGGTACCTACCTAAAATATTATAACTCTTTAATCGTTCTCGATCTCATACTAGATAATTAACATAATTTTAGAGCGTATCATCGTGATTGATACGGAAACTACTTATAGCGGTGAAATCCTACAGTGGCCATGAGTTTTGAAAGTGTTATAGTAGTAGTTATAAAGCGAAAAGGGTTTACATAGGGAAAATTTTCATACAAAAACTTTGATCCCGATTTAAATTGTTTTCTTTCTTTGTCAAGCTGTCAAGCTTTTCTTTGTCGACTTGTTTGTTTTAGCTTTGTTAGGAGGGAATTCATTATTTATGTACGTAATATAAGTTCAATTTAATTCAGCTGCCTGATGGTACATAGGTACAATTTGTTTATGGCTGCAAAACAAGGCGTAGGTAATGATCTCAAACCTACGCCATCAACTAAAATAGAACATTTTCTATACTGCATGTGTATAGGAATTAATATCGGCTTGCAGTCGACTGGGCTGCGTCACATGTTCCCAAGCCCAACCGGGTAGGCTATTCTGTAACGCTACAATATATTGCTGTTCAGTTTAGATGCAGCAATGTATCACGAAAAGCAAACAAAACGTATGTTTTATCAAGTTTATGTACAATTGTGTATTCTTTTGTAAAATCTTATTTGTGAACTATGAATGCATACTGCTTAGTTTTGTAATAGTGTTTGCTTTTGATAGGAAAGTAATTCCTTGCTTTATTTTCTTACTTTCTTGCTTTCACAAAATGATACCTGCTAAAAGTAACAGTTTAGATTTCACTGTTACTTATGGAACCGATATTAAATATAATTTATAACTGCTTACTTGCCATTGCTTCCAATGTCTTCTTCCAGGACCTAAGCATATGGAATTCACATAATTCTCGAATGTATATTTCCACGATCTAATATTTGTATTTAGTCTTATTAATATATTGTATTCTATAACTATTACCTAATTATTGATTAAATAATATTATCTAATAGAATCTGGGATCAGTTGACTCAAGTGATACTTAATCTCTTCTAATTTAATTTATTCTTGCTTCTCTTGTCCTTATTGATGAAATGTCATGTTTTGTATTACACTTCAATAAATGAGTAGGTAAAAAACGTTACTATCAAATTAAGATCAATTGTTTGTTTTAGAAGAAATATGAAAATTATGAGATTTCTGTTCTCTTGTTCATACATACCTATATCACAATATCGATTTAACATTAGTTAGACTTACTGACAAGATTTAAAATTACTTTTTTTTAAAAAAAAAGCTTAGTAGCCCCACATGGCTACTAAGCTTTTTTTTTAAACATACATATTACTAGTATTCTTGTTAACCCCTCGTGCTAAGCTAAAATGCTTGTGTTACGAGTGGGTTCACGTCGGTAGTGCAATGGGTGGGGTTCGAACCGGCAACCGTGTGATCGCAAGTCCGACGCCCTAGCCATTAGGCTACCGCCGCTTTAAAACTTGTATGTTTTATGAATTACTTACATGTCTAGATCATTAGAACATTTCAATACAGCTGTGCAACAATAAAAAAAAAGAAATAGCTAAGGTGAAAACTTGTTCTAATCTGAACGTGTATTCTTCTTCAACTTTTATCACATGTTTACAGTTACAATATTTTCATCGCACTACTTATTTACTTATGGAGATTATTTTTTACGTACACAAACATTACTGGGAAAAGACAAAAACCAACGGAATACAGAATGAGCCTCCGATCGTGAGTTTGAGTCTAACTTAGTTTTATGACCTTATCTCTCACAACTTTTACAACCCTTGATTTGATTTCAATTTGATCGCCTTTCCCAAAATAAAAAAGTTTTGACGTGTATTTTAAAATCAATCAAACTCAAACTGTTTCATTTATTTATCGTTAATGTATATTTTGTATTTTTGGATCGACCAACCCGCACTAGGCCAGCTCGGTGGATTACGGCCCACTCCCTCTCACCGCATGAGGTTTGTGTCACGGCACATTATAAGCTGATTTATGTATTATTATGTATTTTTGTACTGTTTTTATTGAATATTTAAAAAATTAAAGCTTGATACTGCGGTTTGAAAACAAATCACTGTAATGAACTTTATTTTTTTATTTGCTAAATTATATTGTATTATGAGCCAGTCTCTAATATAAATCTGGTTGATCTTCATATTTGATCATAGCTTTTAAAGCTGCAATATAAATTATCGAAGTCAGTTGTCTTTTTCCAAAAAGATAAATTTTGTTCACCCAACGCTTACAAGTATCTAATATTACGGTTTTCGGTTATAACGTATCTATCTGAACTTTAAATAAATCAGGTCGAACTACTGCATTTAGCAAATAACAAAGTTAAGTAGTAAAGTAGATTTACGAACTGCCACAATCATGCAACTAACAGGAAAAAGTAATAAAACTATGAATACTCGAGAATTTTATACCTAGCAGCAATCGTTAATTTAAGACTCTTATGAATTTATTTTGTACATTATTATCATCAACCCATATTGGTATTATCCAATTGCTGGTTACGGGACTCGTCTCATAATGAGTGGGATTAAGCTATAGCCCACCACGCTAGGCTATAGCTGCAGGTTAGCTAATGTTGCCATTGTGCAGGCTATGCGCTTGTACAAAAGTTGCTCTAGATAAATTCCCGAAAGTTTTTTGTTTTATGAAAGAAGACGTCCTCAACACGAACGCTGTTAATTATTACACACATTTTTTTTTGTTTTTTAAAAAAGCTTTCTAGCAATGTGGGTCGCACATTACTAGTAATCTTGTTAACCCCTCGTACTAAGCTAAATGCTTGCATTACGAGTGGGTTCACGTCGGTAGTGCAATGGGTGAGTTTCGAACCGGCAACCACATGATCGCAAGTCCGACACTCTAGCCATTAGGCTACCGCCGCTTTAATTTATGTAACAATTAATTTATGAAAATCATAAACATAGTTGTAATAGGCGTTTTAGGTAATTTAATGGAGTAATTACGTTCCGTAAGTTTGGAGGAGGATGGAACAAGGATAATATTATTAATTCAAATGACTGAACATCGTGCGTGTACTGTCGAGTTAACTTTAATTGTTCTATAAATCACTTAGTAAACGCTTTGGTAGTGTGAACGGGACCTAAATACGTCGCTACATTATTCATAGACCAAGATAACCGTATCAGGCATGAAACCGAATGGTGTTCACCACTGCAGCATAGTAGTTATGTAGGCTTAAGATCAATATGTTTACTGGTAGCAACTTAGAAACGTAATGGATGAACTCCTAGTTCGCTAACGCGTTTAAAGTCCTTTCAGTCTATCAAACTTGAAAAAAAAAGAAAACATAATTTTTGTTACAGCTTTCAATCTTGTCGCGTCGTACGTGAATTTAAATGCAGAATTTAAGAAGAATTTGATTAAACTAACAGCAATGTGAATCGTAAAGCATCTACACATTATTTTATACCAGAGTAATAATGAGTTTCTCCAATGGATAAAAAGAATATCTGTATTAACTTTTTCTGTTGCCAAACTGTTTGCCAGGAGAGTTAATTGTGGCATAACTTTGTTAGAATCTTTTGTGGCTGAAGAGATAGCTCGATATTCACTAATGAGGGTTTATCGACTGTTGATTATGCTTAAGAAAATGTTTACGGTTGGTCCTGAAGGGAAAACAAAGTTGGTATAAAAGGTATGTCGGTAACACGAAAACTTTTACGATAACAACCTATTTCCTGCTACTACATCATCACTGCCTTGTTACAAACTTGGTCCTTAGGTACGCGGAGATTAATAGTTGACAACACACCAATTTTTTTCTCTTACTGTAACATAAATCAAGGATCAGAGTACAATAAACATTTATGTATACTTTTATATTATCAGTTCTTGTGTCAGAATAGGAAATTAATGAATGTTATATTGCCTGTGATAATCAATAGTTTTTGTTTTGTTACTATTCCCAAAAAATAACGGGTATATGCAAAAATAAAATTGGTACTTAGTTATATCAAAATACTTATACAATCTTCTATTTTTACTTATAATTGTGTAGGTAGTGTAGTCAGAGATGTCGTTTTCAATAGATATGTGAACCCTTACAAATAGGGTTTCAAGTTGAATCTTCACGGTGAATTAAAATCACTGCAAATATTGTCGATGACATCCGTGTCCGCACACAAACCGCACAATGGAGTGCCGATTGAACCAGACCCGTATTGTGTGCATTGAATTTACAAAACCTGCATCAATCTTTTCTTCAATTGGGAACATCATCAAAGTATATCATTTATTTTATTACGTCACTTCTCACTACTTCTTCTTCTTGTTCTTTTAATACAAAACTTGCTCTTCGCATGCAGTAGCCAAAGTGGTCGCAACCGTGACTGCTAAACCAGAGGTACTGTGTTAGATCTCCAGGACAAATTTTGTATTTCTAATAGCAACTTGGAGTTTGGATTTGTGCGCGGTAAATGATAATAAGCGAAGCACTATTAAATAGCACTATTTAATATCGGAAATTAAAACGTTCTTATTATTTAAACAGCCCCATGAATTGTAGATGTACATCTTTGTCTCAGTGGATGGTTTGTTTTATAAATAATGACATGCCCACAACTTTGTTCACTTTCGAGTGCTTAGGTCTAGTTTTCATCCAAGGATTCGCTGTGGGATGAGTGTCTTGTGTTTTATTTTAAAATAATTCACATACATACATGTTCCATTATTTATAATGAAACATGTATGTATGTACATTATAATGGAGTGTTAAACTTAACCTCTCGACGCATTGCAATCTTCATTTGGTTTAGTAATTCGCCCGGATCCGAGCAGCGGGACAATTAGCATCTGGTCTGACGTCACAAGTGAAAATAAAGCGTTGCGTATTGCGTACCTTTTATGAGCCGGAATAAAATATACCAGTGTTAGAAGGCAAACATTTTTATTCCGCTATAAACATGTGTTATATAACTTTGCTTCATAAAACGACTTGGTACGAAATGTAATATTTTGAAGTTTACTGGTTATGAAATAGGGTTAGGGATTTGTTCGCCTCTTTAAGATTTGGTTTTTATTTCAATTAATTCTTATAATTTTGACTTTGTAAATCTACCTGGAGTAGATGAAAGATGCAGCGTTTCTGGCTATTTTAAAAGCCTTTAAAATGAACGAGGTTATCAGTTGATTCGATTATTTTTGTGGATATGTTGCATGATATCTTCGACGATCGAGAACCGCCACTGAGTTTTTTATCTGATAGACGGTTTTCTTAGCTGGTGCCGTATCAATTTGGTTGTTGTCACGTCATTGGTTCTGAATTCATTCAAAAAAATGCTTGTATATGGTTTGGTTTTCCTAAGTTTATTATTTCGTTTATGTATCGACATAAAACCGATAATGGAAATGGTGTAAAACAGTGCTACAAAAGCCTGATTAAAAATGAGAATTTAAAAATCATTCAGTTTAGTTAGTCAGACTTGTTTCTATCACTAATCAGACTTAATCAATTAAAATATAAATAGGAATATCTACCGTAATTTGTTAAAAGGTCAAATATCCATAATTATAATGACAAGATCTAGTCTCCAGAAAATGAGATAACAGTCTTGTTGGGGAAAAGCCGGTGGTCAAACATTTCCAAGTTTGACGTACAATATCAGAGAACTAGAAACTTTATAATTGAAAGCTTTTGACATTAAAGAGAATTTATCATGATTGTGTCTGGAAGAAATATGTCACAATGGTATAGTGATGGCAAGCACATCTACTGACCGTGGGGGCATAGATTCGATTCTTGGATCCAGCAAAATGTTTTTCCATTCAAGTGATTTTCCATTTGGAAATTCACAGTAGCAGCTCGCAGTTTGAATTTGTAGCTGGTTAAAGGCAATAGGGTTGCTCCCTATTATATGGGAATATATTGGGAATCATACCCAGGACCTCTAGCGTAGTAGTCGCGCTTTTAGGACCACTAGACTAAAGAGGTAGTCAATAATGTCCAAAATCAAACATGTCCATGAACTATGGGTCTTCACATAAGTTTGCCTGTGCCGAACCCTTCGGATGTATACCAGAAAGTACAACATTTGATGTTGAACAATCGGTATGTCGTAACAAATTACTACATATAACATTTTTTACCCATTGAAAGCCTTTTACATTTTAAACTTACCTTTGTATATCTTATTCCTGGAAGCAACATACAAATTTCGGTTTCTCGTTAGAATATATTTTAATTTTGGAACTTCTAAACCATTGTTACAAGATTTCAAAATATTTGGGAAATGAGATATAATACCATTCCCCGCGTGGGAAAATCCACCTGATAATATGTCAATATAGGTTATTATTACAGATTGTTGCCCTACGGCAGTAGGAATCGTCCGTTGAGAAATTTAGGTTGCTAGAGTAATTAACTGAGGTAGGCAGCGGTGCGGAAAAGTTATTTTTATCACAAAATGTATGGTCATCTACAAAAGGTTTTAAATTATTATGTTATATAATGTTATATACATATTGAGCTTAACTAACCGACCTGTAGGATAAAACGACCACAAACTTAATTTGTTTGTACAGTAGCAGAATGTTATTATTTTATGTACCCTTTATCTTCATTTTCATGATTCTCAGAGATTGTCTGAAAAGGCTACCGCCAAAGGTTAAACTAGTTAGGTATAAAAAATATTGACTTCTAAAAATATGTGTTATAGGTGTACTTAGTACTTAATTACAAAACTCATTTGGTCTCGTTTCGTTTTCGTAATTTGGTCCTTTAGATTAATATTTTATTCTCATACTGACACTGATTTTCAATTATTGAATGGAAAATAGAGCCTATAGAGATCGGAAGATGCAAAATATGGAAACGCGTAAACAAACTAAAGCCTCCTTGGGGCCCGTATGTTTAGCTCGAAAGAAAATACCTTCTTATACTTCTATGTATGAGACGTACATAGTCTTCGTCAAGATAAGCTATTCTAGTAACAAAATAATGAGTAAGAAATATTATTTATCAGGTCCTTTTAGACGCGATTATTTTTGTGGCCTACATATATTCTGATATTCTAAGTAATGACTGAAAAAATGTAACATTTACGAGACAATAGCCCTGATTGTCTTGCCTGTCTATCAGATCACATGTTTACCCTACCGAAACATAGGAAAAAATTTTGATAGATCGATTGATAGTTTTTAGGGTTCCGTCGCCAAATGGCAAAAACGGAACCCTTATAGATTCGTAATGTCTGTCTGTCTGTCTGTCTGTCCGATCGTGTCACAGCCTTTTTTTTAGAAAATATCAGAACTATGCTGTTGAAACTTGGTAAGTAGATGTATTCTATGAACCGCATTAAAATTTTCACACAAAAATAGAAAAAAACAAATTTTGGGGGATCCCCATACTTGGAACTGAAACCCAAAATTTTCTTTTTCATCCAACCCATACGTTTGGGGTATCTATGGATAGGTCTTCAAAAATGAAATGAAATGAAATGAAATGATATTTATTTCTGTAAATAGATCTTTTAAGACACTTTTACAAGTAGTTTTTTTACATTTTTTTTTAACTAGATGGCGTCGACGTTTCGTATCTGACGACCTCTGAGAAGAAACTTCAAAACAAACTAAACAGAGAATCATGGAAAAATGATAATTATTGAAGTTTCTAATATCATTTTTCTCTAAACTGAATAGTTTGCGCAAGAAACACTTCCAAAGTGGTAAAATGTGTGTCCCCCCCCTGTAACTTCTAAAATAAGAGAACTATAAAACTAAAAAAAATATATGATGTAGATTACCATGTAAACTTCCACCGAAAATTGGTTTGGACGAGATCTAGTAAATAGTTTTTTTTTACGTCATAAATCGTAATGGTACGGAACCCTCCGTGCGCGAGTCCGACTCGCACTTGGCCGTTTTTTTTTTATGCTTGAGTACGATTTTTTATGCTCCTGTCAGATGCGAAGGCGTATGCATTCAATTTTTTTCAACTAAAGAGATATAATTTTATATTAAAAAATATAGAATAACCAAGCAATAACTTATATTAACTTCAGATATTAAATTAATATACTACGCTTCTGTTAACCATGCTCCAGCTCTCATGAAAAAACTCATAAAAGATAAGCAGGGCTTAAAGTCTTTGTGAAAGAAAGTGATTATATCATGAGTACCCATGCAAGTCTTTTAATCATCTCCAATATTTTTGCATCGATCAATCAATGCAATTTTTCTAATCAAAACATACCATCACGCCTGTATTCCCCGGAGGGTTAGGCAGAGATGCACTAAATGTACATTGAGATGCGAAATTTAATAAAACGAAAAGTAAGAAAGAAAAATGCAATTTATGCGAATGACAGTTAGAGAAATGGACGCCCTAACCATTAGGCTACCGCCGCTTCAATCTTCGATTTGAACTTGTGATTACAATTTATCCAGATCTATTGTTAACAACATTCTTTACGTCGCAGGAGCTGTGTGTTGCGACGAAGAGTACCGCTTGGTGCGCCATCTGATGACAAAGTACGACGCCTCTGTGAGGCCCGTGGAAAACTCCTCACAACCACTTCTTGTCACTTTCGGAGTGTCACTACATCATATAATCGACGTGGTAAGTACCTTTATAATCTCTACTTTGTTTGACTTGGGGAGTCCGCCGCTAGCCCAGATAGATGGCCTCAGTAGCCAAACGTTTTAAGAAACGGAATCTGTGTACAAATTACTTTTCTGTACCTTAAGTTATCCTGTACGCTCACCTCCATAAATACTGCAGCGATAAAGCGTCACCGCTCTCTGAGAAAATTAAAGCTGTCTTAGAAATTCTTTAAGAAATTAAATCTTGAAAATTATGACGTCATGAATCGTGATCGTCTTTAAAAGTAGAAAAAGTTTAAAATTATTTTGGAATGTTCCGTTTTTTTACCGAAATTCTGTATTTTAAAGATGTCACTCACAAACATATTGCATGATTTGGTGTACATCAGAGCACCTTTACATAACCCTTCTGGGAATACGAGCCTGATGGCATGTTATCACCATATCGTTTGCCAGATCGTTGAGTTATGAGCGCCTAGTGGCCAGGTTATTTGACAGCGGCCTAAGAACCGGCATTGTATCATACATTTAACACCACCCAGGGGATATGTGTAAGGTAACCTGCTCTGCAAATATTTTTGTTTAGAAATGAATATGAAATTTAAAAACCTCGATCGCGTATGTATGATGTATAAATAGGGCATTTATTGGTTTAGGCTTCGGTATCTCGATACCATATCCCTCTGTAACTCTGTCTATCCTACCTGAAAGCTCTCACAAGTACATTATAACTTATCAGAAAATAAAATGAAGAAGTGAGAAAGCTTTCGCAAGTTTTATCAACAAACATTACTTGAGTTATTATCTTATCAAGCGACCATCTTGGTGGAACTTAGCCAGCTGAATGAAAACGCCTTCCTAAAAAGATTACAAATACTTTTTTTGGGAAATGGAAAGGAAACGAGAGTGTATTAGATAGTTATCAGTGTTGCCAGATGTGAGGATCGGTTGGGTGATATAAATAGTTCTTTGCGGTGGATCGAAAATATTTATCTGTTTGAAATCCTTTTCAAAGTTGATGGATTGGCCTGGTAAGTAGTGTTCATGTGGCGACACTGAAAAAATCCATCCATCAACTAGCTGAAGTTTTCTCACCAATCGCAATTTTTTCAGAGAAAACGAATTGTTAATTAAACATAAGGTGATAACATTTTCCGTGAAAAATAATATACCCATTAGTCACACATTTTGAATTATGTAAGTTTACAATTTTATAGAAATGTAAAACTTCGATAGGATGACTTATATTGGATTATATATTATTCAAGATTCATTCGACCCAACTTTTAAAGTCAATCTGTAGTTTGGAATTGATCAAATTCGGAAATTGATTTTGTTTTTTATTTTCGCAACGTAAGCTCTTCAGCTTAACTCAAACTACGTCCTCTTCTACGTGAATATTCAATGTAAAAATAGACGCGATGTATAATCCGCAAGGTTGGAAGTAACTGCCCACTTCCATAACATAACAATACAGGTTAAACGTTTAAAATCACAGATTACTGTTAATAGCCTCAGGGCAAACCTTGTTTGTGACAGCCCGTAATTAAAGACCTTTCAGTGTTTATATTAAAAAAGAGATAGTTTAAAAAAAGCTATGTGCGAGTGAATCTCTGCTACGTGTTATGGTCGCGTATCAGAGGTTGATGTATGATTCTGTTTTCAATGAATAAATTTATTGATGGACAGAAAAAAACATTAAGACCAGGTTTTAGAAACTTAAAATTTCGTAGTATTTCTTTAAAATAAAAGGTATATAATTCTTTTATAAATAAAAGTAGGTATAATAGATAATGATAGTAGATTTCAATAGGATTTTTTTTTTATGATATTTGCTTAAACGAAAGACGTCACTCTATAAAGAAATGCTTAAGGCAGTATAATTATTGGTCCTATAAGGCGTTAAAGCATTGGAAAAAACTACATTTTGGATTGTTGGACGCTATGAGAAAGCTATAGGTAGTAAATGTAAGAAGGGTGAGGGAAGGGATCAGCGAAATCAGTGCTCGGCATTGTAATTAATCTTGATCCCACACACCACATGTTAGGTAGAAATTCAATTGAGTAGAAACCGTTTTTGTACTTGTTTTTGGTCAACCTATCCCTCTATAATTTGGTATGCGGGCATTATAATGAAGATTTCTTTGGGCTAGGCAAATAAAAAGTTAATGACTTTTATGTTTCAGCTAATTGTTTCCACTCAGTGTATTAAATAATAATTATAATGAATGTCAGGTATCTTTAGATTTAAGTTAAGAAAAGGCAGGTCATAATTATACATGGCCAACCAAGAAAAATCTGTGATATTACTAAATAATAATTATCTTAGGATATCTTAATGACTGAAAATGTAGGTAAACTAGAAACTGATACATTGATTACTAAATTGTTCTTATATTATACTAGCTTTCCGCCCGCAGCTTCGCTCGCGTGGACAACACGATTTTGACTGTTATTTTTTTTCTATTTCCGGCGGGATATTGTAAATTATCTAAAATTAAGACCAAATAATTTGCTACACTATATTATTTTATTGAAATATAAAAATAACATGTAATTTTTTTATTAATTTATTCATGTCCTTTTAGCTAGAGCGATGGTTATTCTGGAGGCCTCGTAGGGTCGATTTCAATGAGGAGGTACAAATACCGGAAGACCACTTTGCTCTCAAGAATTAAAATTGCACTTCTTTGTATGCCACATTGGTTTTTCTGTCTGGTATCAAAATGACCAGACTGCTTTTAATATAGTAACAGGCAAGGTAGAATTTCCCATGTGAGAAGCCGTTCTTCCCTTAAATCTATGCCTGCTACCCTTAATGACTGAAACTTTATTTATAGCATTATAAAGCATCTTCCTAAAAACATAGGCATCAATTCACACATTCGAGGTATGAAAACTGAATCCCCCCGAGCACATCCAGTAATCACAGTGACCTTTTTAATATTTTTGTGCAATGCTGATACTCTCAGTCTAGTCCCGTTACGTAGCTCAAGCGCCAATCTATATCTTCGTTTGTATATTAGAAAAATCAGGATATACTCTAAGATCTGTCATAGTCACCTGTCACTACTGTATTCAGGAAAGATGATAAACATATTTACAATCTCCATTTACTATTTTAAGTAATAGCTCAGAAAACTCTCCAGCAGACGCATCTCTCTCGTATTTCTTTTTAAAGATAATCATTATGTTGGGGCTTCCTTGACATCATCATACCTATATGACGATGTCAAGGAAGCCCTGACTTCGTCTGCTCGGGTTGCTCTAGGTACAACAGAATCTGACGGAATTCCCGTGCCAGCAGCACAGTAACTCCACCCATCACTCTATTGCTGCCTCTAACATGTTTAAGAAGGGTTCTATGGTGTGCCTCTCAATCTCAATTCCACTTTTGTGTGCCATAGAAAGCATTTTATATGTTTATCAAGTAACGTTTCTTGAATAAAATCACATTGAGTTTTCAAACATGACATACAGTGTCAAAATAAAAAGTAATTTCAATCAAAAACACTAAGGAGTATTGATATCAAATTCGAAGCAAACCACGCCCAAAATAACTTTCCCCCCTTTTTTAAGTCCGTTAGGGGATGAATTTCAATAAAATATGAAACACTTCTTCCATCAATTCTATTAAAGAACGTTTGTGCAAAATTTGAAGCAGATTGGACCAAGGAATCACGTTGTCCCATACAAACTTGGCCCCCCCTTTTCACCCCCTTAGGGGTAGAATTTCGGAAAATCCTTTCTTATCGGATGCCTACGTCATACAAAGAACACACCCTCCAAGTTTCAGGACTATACGATAAGCGGTTTGGGCTGTGCGTTGTTCCGTCAGTCAGTCAGTCATTCAGGACAAAGGATTTTATATGTATACATATATATGTATAATAGAAGGACTAATATGATATTACAGATATGATTAGTTTTTGCCTTTTAAAAATGTGAATAATGTTGCTAGGAATACAGATTAATTTCAGGTAGATATTAAAAAAAAAACTGACTTACTTGTATTTGTTCCGTGTCGAGGTGTTCAATCTATGGAATCATAGTATTAGGCAGGTTTTTTTTTAGAATAAAACAACCCGCTACCTACAATTTCGCGTAACAATCTCCGTAGGTATTAAAATTTAAACGCACCCGTCTACAAGTATTTTTCGTTCATTCAGTCTCAAGAATGAGGGGCGAATAGTCTCAAACATGACGTTATAACTACATTCCGCGGGATTTCGTGATTTCCGAACGTCTTATTAAATTTCATAGGCAAGTGGTTTCGGAACGAAGTCACTCGCCCGCCATAATTTTATGGAATGTTTCTTTTAAGATCTACTACGTTTTAGGAACATACCGTAATATTTGTAAGATTTTTCTCTCTCCATAGTCTAATGATCCTAGCGTGACACCTACGTTATAGGTCTCAGGTTCAATACCAAGGTCGAGTAAAGTATTATTGGGTTATTTATGAAATTCTCAGTACCAGCTTGGAGTTTTGATTTGTGCCGAGTTGATGGCAATAGTTTCTCCCTCTATTACATGGGATTTTCACATACCGGCGAACTGTGTGTACAGCTCTGCTTTATTCTTCGGAGAACACAGGCATAGTATGTTGTATGTTATTTTTAAGGTTGTTGACAAAAAAGGTTTGTTTTATGAAAGAGTTTTTATAATTGTCTTCTCCTCCATTTCTATCAGTAACCAAAGTGGTAGTGATCCTTTTCCAAATAAATCTATAAGTATGATACACATTTACTCTTCCCACCGTTTTTCTTTTGCGCAAAGTAACCTCAACTTGTTCTTGATGTGGTTAAAGCTTGCTTAAGTCCCAGGGACGGGGACAGGGACGGGGACTCTTCGATCTTGGATTAAGGAAGCATTAGAATAACCCCTCAGCGTTTACTTGCTTGATTTTCGCAACCACCGATTACAACTCTATTAATTTGTAAAATTAAGTTTTTGACTTCAACGTTGGTATTTATCCTCTATGGTAATATAAATTATTGCTTACAAAACATGCTTACACTTATGTAGATTATAGAAATTCAAGTTATCATTATCACAATAGATATAACGATTATGTTCATTTTTATTAATCTTCAGAACCTTCCAGCTCCTAATTTTTATTTACATCCCAAAATAGTTAAGTGGTGCAAAATAGTTGTAAGATAACGATTCTATATATTTGTTTTCCAAATAAATTAGAATACTAAGCTCTTGTTAGAGAGGGCCGCTCTGCAAATTAATATTTTAATTACAGAAATTATACCTCTGTTCAGGAAGGTTTAATAACTCGTACCCTTACTACTAGAGGTATAGAAATATCAAATTAATTTTACCGCACCGAATATAAAGTACGATTTTGTTAAATCAAGCTTATAGCTTGATTGGAGTCAATGGTATATACTCACTAATAAAATATACAGTTTTACATTGAGGAAATAGGCAAGAAGCTTATAAATTGACTGTTAACGAGTCTGGAGTGATGAGTGGAGTCAAATAAAATATTCTTATTATTTGCTAAAAGGTACTTTTGCAATCTTATTTATTAGTTTTAAAGGCACATTTTTGAGATAATATCTACTACATTAGAGTTCACGGCAGTGCCTGTTGTGTGATAGACACTGGCGCTTTCGTTCGACATATTTAAGGAAGCCACCAGCACGCTTGTATTCCTAGAAAGGTTTAAGCAGAGGTGTCCTTATATGCAACCCACTTTTCGCCAATATGTTTAGGTGTCACGTGGGCACATAGGTGCCGAAGGTAGTTTTTCTATGAAATTCGACTAATTACATAAAACAAATAACATTGTTTGATCTGGAAATCCAAAACGAATCAGCGTAGCAGACGTGCTTGAGACCACTAGAATTATATAAGATTATTTCACTAATGATTTCTTAAATTTATGTTAATTCTGTAAGGTACCTGCATTGAGTATTTTATTTCGTTATGGTACACGAAATAAAATACTCAATGCAGGTACCTTTAGAATTTACGTAAGGTTTTAAATGTACATTTAATATTCGTACTTGTTATGGCGTACGTACTTTTATTGTCCTCTGTTCCGCACATTCCGAGCCGCAGTTAAGGGCAAAAAACAAAAAGGTTCGTTTCGTTATTTTAATTTTCAACGTGGAATTTTCTTTCTTTGCATTTACAGCATAACAGTGCTTTAAATCTGTTGTTTAAAATAAAACAAAAGAGATTTCTTTAGTATAACAGGTTGTTTTCGTAAACAAATTGCAAAGTCGTGTAAAAAGCATTTCCGCCCTTATTTCAGGAAAAACTTATGAATACTTATGACATTATATGAGGAAGATTCTCAAAAAATCTTAATTTGAAAATAACACTAACTGAAAATAAAATATTTATTTTCAAGCTACTGTCATAAATTATGTTTTATTACAAAATTGTATGAAACTGTTTTGTTTGCTTTTATGCATGCCCTTTTTTTTCTCTCTCTCTCATTTAAGAACTCTGCTCTGCTTGTCGGTGGAGCAATCGCCACTGCTTTCTACTCTCTGCCTTCTGTTTGATCTCTTGATACGACTCCTCCTCACTTTTTTCTTGCCTGCCTGCCTTTTTTTATGAGATGGAAAATGGATAGTCTCTTGGATAGTTTGCTACTTAGGGAACCGGCACGATATGGACTCGTCCCGGCCAGAAACCGCATTAGTCTTCCCTAAAGTCCCCTAAAGTCACGGCCATAGAATCCGTGACTTCGACCGACCATGACAACGAGACCCCCTTTCAAGGGTGCGGCCTTTCCTCACATTGTGCTCAAACCGCGTGTGGCAATCACGCACGCCACCTACTGCGGCCATTGTCTAGTCTAGTGGCGGACTCCCCAAGTTAGCTAACCCGCAGGGCCACAGTTCACAGAGGCCGCAGGTTGGTCTGGGCCCTACAGCGAACGGCGTGTCTCCTGTGGATTAGGAGAGAGGTGGATAATTCTGTCTCCCTGCTTCTTTTACAAGCATACCTCTCTTGCAGTAAATTTCTCACTTCAATAATTTGTTACATACTATACAACATCCTGAAAACTTGTCTGCTTCATCATAAACTTGAAGAGAAAGTAGTTAAGGACTTATTTTGCTATTTTAGTATCCAAACTCGTAAATTCCTCCGTCGATGCTTGTTTGAAAGATACATGAAATTTTAATGTTCCACTGATTTTATTTGGAAACTGAAGGAATAGGTCGAAAACTGACTGGATTGTATAAGTGCTTTCAACAAAACATTCTTTACTCAAGGTGCGTAAAAAACAGTAAATCTTGGAAATGGTTCGTGAAAGGCGCGATTAATAATTACATTGTTTACAAGCGAATTCCATAATGTAACTTAATAAGAGAAGGTGAAAATTTTAGTTCTTTATGAGGAGGTCTTATGAAGGCACTCAGTGTTATCGAACACATACCTACATGATTTACATATTATATACTTGTACATGGCTTCTTGGCTTCGTGGCCAATTCATACATAAGCGGTTGGGTCGGCGTTCGGAATGACTCCATATCGTCACATCGTTTACTGTACGTTTTTACTCGGTATTTAGTAATATAAAGTACGGTATCCGCTGGTGCGGATACCATACTTCCACGCCTGTATTCCCCGAAAGCGGGACACAGGCGTGTACTAATGTACACCCACACTTCCCCGGTATGTTTAGGTCCCATGTAATAGAGGCGAGCCTATTGCCATTCCCCGGACACAAATCCAGAGTCCGAGCTGCTACTGAGAATTTCATGGGGGGTCGAGCAAAGTGTTATTTGGGTTTTCTATGAAATTCTCAGTAGCATCTCGATCGAACCCAGAACCTCAGGTAGCAGTCGCGCTAAGGACCATATTTTATGAATACAGATTAAAGTACTTGCGCGGCTTGCGCGGCTTGCGCAATACACAATCAAAAACATCATGTAGTGTATGCAATATTATAAAAACTTTAATGTTATGTATTAAAAGTTAATAGATAGGTATTATACCCAAAGAGACCAAGGGCTTGAATTTCCCTAAGTTTCCTTGACTATTAAGTAAAATGTTTTAAGTGTTATTAACCTGAATTTGAATGCTTATTAGTATTTTCAACTCCGGAACAAAGGACCAATTTTTCATAAATAATTTCCAACAATAATTCCTCCAAGTTAAATAATAATTTAATTACTCCCACATTAATTTCAATTAATTCAAACACTTACTGATGGCGTATAATATTAATACAGTTCCTGAACCCCTATTAGTGGCATTAAATTACATTTAATTGGAGCAATTATTTCAATAACAAATTTAACTATCTAGGTGTATCCCGCGATCACCGATCCTTAACCATTCGCGTGGGAATTAAATATGAAGATGTATGTTTAGAACCAGCAGCTTAAATTTTATCCCCATTCTATCTGATTCGTTTTTCTTTCGTCGTTTTTTTCTTTTATTGTTTATAGTTTGTGACCAAATTTTTTCTGTAGTCTTTAGTAAGAAAGAAAGAAAGAAAGAAAGTTTATTCCGACAGTCAACACAATACAGAAGACAAAGCAATCAGTTTAAAAAAAAACATATCCACAATTCACTTGTGCGATGTCAGAATGGGTCCCTATCTCAGCACTATGCTGCAGGAAGCACATCAAGCTGCAGCGCTGATATTATGATAGGGCCCACTAGTAAGTCATATTTTTTACGGATCTATCGCGTTATTAGGTATAACGCAATAGGCACTTAATAATATAAATGATCAAACCTTGGTTTGTAAAAGTATTATAATATCATTAACATAAAATTGTATGATTTATGCAAAAAACACATGTCAAATAAATAAAAACGATGTCTGATATGAATTATGATAAAAACAAGGGATATAAAAACACCAAAAATAGTGATTGAGTGACAAAATTACTGATTGAGCAATAAAATTCTAAATACACATATCTGTTGGGTTAGGTCAGAACCACACATCGGCATTAGGCCAGAACCAAACCATGTTCATGTTTTGTTAGAAAAAATATCGTCACCTGGTTTAATATTTGTAGTCGCTCACAGTCTGTCGCCTGATTAGTATTTCAGTTGTCATTATTGTTTTTTTTATGCCTTTACTTTGTCTTTTTATTCGTTCGTTTAAATACCGAGTCTAAAGATGATACTAACCTTAACCCACTAGTACAGTGTCCTTGGTCACGGATAGACAGTCTGCTCGTGACAATAGACGCTGCCATAAAAATAAATTATATTACCCCTATACTTTAACAAATCATTATCAAATAAAATCTACCTTCACAAATTACATCTTCTACCTACAGAACTTCTCTAATTTTCTGATAAAGTTTGTTTTAATTGAAACCTTCTATCCGCCTATCGCCTTCTATCTAACCCTCCGCCAGTTTTACATAACGCCAATGTGTTTTTTGTTTCAACAAATACGCCGATTTCCTAGTGAATTGTAAAAACAAGGCACCCACTTTAAAGATTCTGTTTTAGCAAGGCAAAATTATGATAGGCCTACTTTATCTCGAGGATTCTAGTAACAACAACTATTGTTCTGTTTAATTATTACACATCATTTTAATAATATTAAATAATTTATTTCAATACTAAGATTATCTTAATAAAAACCGGCATTTCAGATTTACCAGGCTATGTACGAGTAACGTTTTAGTAGTATATTATTTAATATAACCATACCGTCACGATTTACTTTTACCGAAGAGTTAGGCAAAGGTGTAACAAACATCAAAAGTCCGAGCTGCTACTGAAAATGTCATAACCAAATCTAATAACATTTGTTCGACCTGGACATCGAACTCAAGACGAAAGACTGAGAGACTAATGAAGTAGTTCCTAATCATACAGAGATAAATCATTGACTTTTAGACACTTATAAAAAAAAGAGTCACAAGTACCTACATAGTTACGAGTACATGAAACTTTTGATTTGGATAAAAAATCGGGCTTATGGGTCGTTAGTGAGTTTTCTAACGAAAATAAAGGATTCATTTGGCTTGCGTGCAAATAAAGTTTGTTTGGAATTTTATTAAGTTATGGACACGCCTTTTTCAGTCAAAATAATGAATACCTCATACTGTACATGTAACTCCATGTTCAGTGTTGAAACTTAGTTTTGAACAGTGTTTGATACAAATGAATGTTCTGTTTAATATTCGTGTATTAACAAAAAATGGAGAGCCAAATTTTTATGTAGGATAATATTAGTTTTATTGTAACAAGGTAGTATAAACTATGACAATATTAGCACTGGTTGGTCACTGTCATAAGTATTTAGTGTCTGTGGCTGTTGCATTGTTTTTTTACTCTCTCTATATTATGTGTCTTCTAATGGTGTGTGCGTTTTACAATATATCTTTTATAATACATCTATCGTTTATATTAACCAAAAACCCATCAGGTTATGGGCCCAGTAACCCAGAAACATCTACATTGCGCTGTATATAAGATATTTCGGAATACGGATAAAAATTGATTATATCCTATACGACGACACACGACACCGACCGGCAAAATTTTATCAAAATGGCTTCTTCATCTTGTACTGTTGCTGTTGGTATTCCAATAGATAAATTAAAAGGAATCGGAGATTACAACAACTGGAAATTCATGATGAAAATGATTCTCATGCATGAAGACCTCTATGAATGCATTGAAACAGAAGTTTGCAAAGATGAAAAGAAAAAACAAAAGGCGTTAGCTAAAATCTGTCTTTCCGTGGGACCGTCTGCTTTACAGCATGTTCGGAATGCGGAGTCTCCATATGAAGCATGGACTAAACTACAAAAAGCTTATGAAGACAAGGGATTATGCAGAAGATTGGGCCTTTTGAGATCATTGTTCGGTATGAAGTTGAAGGAGATGGAAGGAATGCAGAGCTATATATCAAAAGTTACAGAATTAGCACAACAATTATGTGATATCGGTTCACCTATTGATGGTGAGTTCATCGCAGTCATATTGCTCAGTGGATTGACTGATGATTTTGATCCTCTCATCATGGCTCTCGAAAACTCAAATATGAAGTTAACGAGTGAGGCGGTCAAATCAAAACTACTTCTGGAAGAGCAAAGACGGAGTGAAAAGTCTGATTTACCAGAGATGCATGCTTTGGTTTTAAAGAATAACTTCAAGTGCTTCCGGTGTAAGAAGCCTGGTCACATGAAACGGGATTGTCCTAACAATTTCAACAATAAGAAACAATATGTGAAGTCTGATAAGAAGAAAGGAACACCCATGTCACTGTGTAAGGAGAAATTATTGTTGACTGCGCTATCAGTGAATGTGCAAAGTAAACTTTGGTATGTTGACTCTGGGGCTACCAATCACATGTGTAATAATAAGGAACTAATGTGTGATTTTCAGAGTACAAATGCTGTTGAGGTAAATGTAGCTAACGGAGAGAAGGTGTTAACTGCAGGAATAGGAAAAGTGAAAGTGAACTTGAAAAATGGGATTACAACTATATGTAATGTTTACTATATTCCCAAGTTGTCTGCCAATTTATTATCAGTAAGTGAGTTGGTTAGAAAGGGATTTAATGTTATTTTTAGTTCAAATCACTGTAAAATATTAGATGGTAGTGAAGTTATTGCTACTGCTTCTTGTTTCAATGGCATATATCAACTAAATGTTATTGAGGATGTACTAAAATGTGAGGTTAGGTCGGAGATTGCCATGAATTCTGTCAGTGATGAGTCGGGAACTAAAATTTCTTTGCTGGATACTGCGAAGGGGAGTTCAAATGACAAGTTTAAAGTCACTCAAGAGGTTTGGCATAAAAGACTGGGTCATCTCAACAAAAGGAGTATGAATCTAATGAAAAATGGATTAGTTTCAGGTATGGTTTTTGAATGTACTAATTTTAATCCTTGTATTGCTTGTATAGAGGGCAAGCAGACTAAGTTGCCTTTTCCAAAGAAAAGTTTTAACAGGTCCAAAAAATTATTAGGGTTGGTGCATACTGATGTATGTGGTCCTATGCCAGTCCCATCATTAAATGGATCGCGTTACTTTGTCACATTTATTGATGATTTTTCAAGAAAGACTTTTATTTATTTTATGAAAACAAAGGATGAGGTGTTTGAAAAATTTAAATTATTTAAAGCCTTAGTTGAAAATCAAAAGTCTGTAAAAATTAAAATAATAAGAAGTGATAATGGAGGTGAATATATAAATGGTGTTTTTCAGGAATATCTAAGGTGTGGAATTAAGCATCAAACCACAGTGCCACACTGTAGTCAACAAAATGGAGTTGCTGAAAGAGCCAATAGGACAATAATGGATAAAGCTCGCTGTATGCTCCAGGATGCAGGCCTCGGAAAACATTATTGGGCGGAAGCTGCTAACACAGCTGTATACCTGAAGAACCTCTCACCGACAAAAGCGGTGATGAATTCTACTCCAGAGGAATCATGGACTTCTAAAAAGGCTAGCGTAAAGCATTTACGTGTATTTGGCTGTATAGCTTATGCTATTGTTGAAAACTGTCGAAAACTTGATCCAAGGACTAAAAGGTACATATTTATAGGATATTGTGATGATACAAAGGGCTATAGGCTAATAGACCCGACATGTCCGAAGAAATGTATAAAAGCGAGGCATGTAACTTTCTTAGAAAATTATTTTGTTAATAAGAATGTGGTGGCAGATGAGGATAAATCTGTAGATAAGATATTGCTTCTCAATGATAACAGGACTACTACACCATCCAGACCTGTAGGAATTTCTGATGAGACAGGTGTTGACACGAGTGTTGATAGACAAACACTAAATCTGAATGAAACTGAAGTTTCACATGACATGGATGACTCGTTGGATTCCTCCTATATTCCAGGCTCCTCAAGCATTGATTCTGAGGACTCAAATACTAGGTCTTTTGAAGATGCTGACAGTTCTATGGAGTTTGTTGGACTAGCAGGGACAGTGGATGAAAATATACCTACTACAGTGAAGGAAGCACTGAGTGGCATTGAAGCTGAACAGTGGTATGAAGCAATATCTGATGAATACAATTCTTTTTTAACAAATAAATGTTGGTCACTGGTGGATTTACCCGAGGGATACAAACCCGTAAAATGTAAATGGGTTTTCAGCAAAAAGAAAGGACTAAATAATGAGTTACTGAAGTATAAAGCTAGGCTTGTCGCAAAAGGCTATACTCAAAGATATGGAATAGATTATCATGCAACATTTGCACCTGTTGTCAGGTATTCCACAATTCGAATATTATTAGCTTTAGCTGCACAGTATGATATGATAATTGAGCATCTTGATGTCAAGACAGCATTTTTAAATGGGAACCTCACTGAAACTGTCTACATGGAACAGCCTGAGGGTTTCATTGATGAAGAAAATAAAAATAAAGTGTATAAGCTACATAAGGCGATTTATGGTTTAAAACAAGCAGCAAAAGCTTGGAATGAGAAGATAAATGATGTATTAACTAATAAATTGAATTTTAAGAAGTTATCTTCAGAACCATGTGTATATACTTATAATCAGGATGGAGAAATGATTATATTAGCACTTTATGTTGATGATATTATATTATTTTCATTAAAGACATCTCAGAGGAAGAATATTATCAAGAAACAGCTGATGAGTGAATTTGAAATGAAAGATTTAGGTCCTGTCAACAAGATTATAGGCATGAAGATCACTAAAACTGATGATGGAAAATTCACATTGGATCAGTCAAGCTACATAAAGAGGATTCTGAATAAATTTAAAATGTCAGATTGCAAAGCAGCTAAGACTCCTATGGAAGTGGGGTTAAAATTAGAGAAAGGAGAAGATAAGGATTGTCATAATGATTACAGAAGCCTCATCGGGTACTTAATGTACTTAGCAGTGTGTTCAAGACCTGACATAGCACACAGTGTGAGCTATTTGAGTCAGTTCAATAACTGTTTCACTGAATGTCACTGGAAAGCCGCTAAGAGGGTACTTCGATACTTAAAGGGTACAATAGATCTAGGTAGGTCAGTAGGTCTTTCATATGCAAAAGATAACTGTATGGATATTACAGGTTATACAGATGCCGACTGGGGTGCAGATAACTTGGACCGTAGATCGTATACTGGGTACGTATTTAAATTAGGTAGTTGTGTTGTATCCTGGGAAAGCCGAAAGCAGAGAACGGTGGCACTCTCGAGCACAGAGGCCGAATACATGGCAATCTCTGATTCATGTAAAGAGGCTTTGTTTTTGAAAACTTTTGTGAATGAATGTTCTGGTATGACTTGTAAAATTAATTTATATAATGATAATCAGTCTGCTCAGAAAATGTGTAATAGAAATGTAGGATCTCATTGCAGAACTAAACATATAGATATAAGACACCATTTTGTTAGGGACTTGGTAAATGAGAAGATTGTTAACTTGAACTATGTTTGTACTGAAAATATGTTGGCTGATGTTTTCACTAAGCTAGCAAAAGTAAAACATGATAAATTTGTAAATGAACTATTTAATATTGCCTAAGTTTAAGGCCTGGTATTAGTTTTATTGTAACAAGGTAGTATAAACTATGACAAAATTAGCACTGGTTGGTCACTGTCATAAGTATTTAGTGTCTGTGGCTGTTGCATTGTTTTTTTACTCTCTCTATATTATGTGTCTTCTAATGGTGTGTGCGTTTTACAATATATCTTTTATAATACATCTATCGTTTATATTAACCAAAAACCCATCAGATAATAGGTATCGTGTTTTTGTAAAACGATGAAATTTGTCGTATTTGAGGTCTACGGTTAGTTATGATGAATGATACTGTAACATTAGTAGTCTTGAGCGAATAGGCGCCTATTATAACTTCTTACTTCTTCTTCATGTTAAGTTGTTTTGTTTGAAATTAAAAACTGAGTTCTTCTATTCCCTAGGACAGCAAACAAACAGAGTTAACCACATTGACATCTTTGTTTTAGAGTGGCTTTTGATTGTCATTTCATATGCAATTCTCAAAAACCAAATGGAAATTAAGTGCTTGTCATTTAGCTTTTGTTGTTTATTTTAACTTATTTCCTTTTGAATGAGTAGAGTTTCCGGTGGCATCACATTGTTGTTTGGTATCTTAGGTTATTAAGTAGTTTGAAAAATTAACATACCTAAATATAATTTTTGTTTCGGCAGATAAAATCAGAAACGATTGAGTAGGAAAGAACTTCGTGTTTATTTATGCTGAGGTAAGTATAAAATCTTATACTCATAAGCATGTGTGCAGGTTAGTAGGTATGTGAACTCATTATGAATTCACAATCTGTGAAAGCAGAAACAAACACAATAGCTCTGTGGATGCAACAAAACAATGCATGCATTCATCCAACCGAATATTTTATTCTTCTATTTCTTTCGGCCGCATATTCAGACTCAGTCAATTAATTTATTCATTAGAGCGTTTGGAGCTTTAAATGCTTTCACATTGTGCCTTGAAAGCTTATATAACTTCATTTTAAGAGCTATCTGGCCTATAAATAACAATGTTGTATCGATACGTAAGAATACTTTGTGTGGGTAGTTACGTGTGTAGCTCAGGAAGGCGCGTGGAAGATTTTTTCGTGCTATAAAAAATGCGTACTTGAGCGAGTTTGTTGCGCTTTAAATCGTACTCTCTCATACAAGATCTTTTTCCATCGCTTATTAAGATTTTTTTAAAGTACATCTAGTGATGAATTAATGAAAAGGAAACTGGTCCTTTTGTACGGACACGGTCATATTATTTTGCTTTGCACAAATAAACAGTAGATCATTTAAAAACTAAAATATTTTTTTTTAGTTACATTTTAAAGTGGATTAAAATGCTTTACATTCGATTACTTGAATAAGTCCGGTGTCATATCAAAAAAAAAATCGCTTCCATCTTCATTTTAATATCGCCATGTAATGTTGGGGCCTGGAGGCTACAATATGTCAAGTCACCTTTGTGTAATGATTTATTTTTATTCTACCTTCGTGAGATTTCCCTACAGGAAGCTATTTTCCGTCAGTATCGCGTTAAACGTAAGAACATAGTATTTTTACTGCCGAAATAATATCTACAAAAATTATAGGTTCAACTGGTTAAATACATAAAAGGTTTGAAGTAAGAATAACAAGGTTTCACGAAAATGTTTTCTAATACAACACTGAAAATTATCAATTATTGTAGATAATTATTATTAAATTAAATATTTCATACGTAACGTATAGCTAGGTAACACATGTCCAGATGTTTCTTTTTATGGGAATCAAATCCCATCCTGTCCGTCACAAAGTCTCATTCATCATCGTTATCATGTTATATACGAATACTTGCATGGTATGTTGTAATCATATTATCATTCTTCTCAAGATTTTCGTGAGTAATGTCTTCATAACTGCATGAAACGGACGTGACCCTTTTCCGAATGTATGTAGGTACCCCTCACAGAGGTTTGCCATTACTCAACGTTTTATTTTTACTCTTTGTTTTACTGTATGGGTAACGTGACCTAATGGAGCACTTTCTTGTTCCTGGAACGAGTTAGCAGACGGCCTAATGTCGGAAACGAAAATGATTGATTTCTAGATTTCTTTCGTCATAGTTTTCGTTAGAGTGAAGTCATACATCATAGTGCTATGTATTTCAACTGAGGGTTGGCTGGTCGAGAGTTTAGCTGCGGACGACTACTATGATTTATTACGACACGTTGAATTATTGTGCAAAATATCGCTGCAATCTGTCGATAAGTCTCAGTCACTAGCTTTTCTATTTTTTACTGTACAACATTATCCCTGAACATACGATGCATTTCGTAAAATGTTCGATGCATTTTTCCGATGGCGTATTAGATGTCAGTTGAACCGAAAATCTCGGTATGAGTAAGCTGTTTGTATAAAATGAAAACGCGCGGCTGCGTTGTGCAATCGCGTGTATGATTTGAAATTTGATATAAACATACCATCATCACGCCTGTATTCCCCGAAGGGTTAGGCAGAGGTGTACTTAATGTACACCCACAGTTCGCCGGTATGTTTAGGTCCCATGTAATAGGGGGCGAGCCTATTGCCATTCACCGGGCACAAATCCAGACTCCGAGCTGCTACTGAGAATTTCATAGAAAAACTCAATAACACTTTGGTCGACCTGGGGATCGAACCCAAGACCTCTAGCGTAGCAGTCGCGATTGGGACCACTAGACCAACGAGGCAGTCAATTTGATATAAAGTAATAATAAAATAAAAAATCTGAAGGACATCAGTGATTTAGAGTTGTGGGCTTAAAACGTTAAATCCTGGATTCCCGGTGGAATTAAGTTGAATTTGTTTTTAATTAGTAATAGGGGTAATCGGCTCGCGGTACATTGGAAAAACTCTATACATATACATAATTAGTACACTTCCCTCCCAATCTTTGGCGGAATCCAGACGTGATGGTTATGTTCGTTGAATTAATGCGTCACCAGACCACTGACAGTGCCAATGATAGGTTATACAAGTTCTTTAAGAGGTCGATCCATAGTCCTCGGTTTTAATTTTTCATATTATATTATATTCTGCTTTCCTTGATCAGAATTTTAAGTCAAGAAAAATGCTTATTTTCTAAATCTGTGAAACCAAACATATGCTTGGCTTAAATA